>JPKZ01000231.1:8052-64992 GCA_000803305.1 Toxocara canis | reverse complement strand
TATCTCACTGAGTTCAATTTTTCGTCGTTTTGGTCGTTTTGTTCATGTTTCACTTTAACATTTTTAGTGCTCTATTTATGCGCTGTTCAGCTTTGTTATCTTCTTATAATTTAAGCTATGTGCCCTGTCATAAGCAGGTAAACGATTTTATTCTGATTTCACATGATTCGTCCAGATGGTAATATTGCGCTGCAAAGGATAGCAATTGCCCTGTCGCGTTTCGTATGGACTTTCCGTCCGATTGACGCGCGCGTGTGGCGCTAATGCGCGGCGTTTCTGCTTCAGAGAATTGCGACTAAGTGAGCGTTTTTGCGTAATTTAGACTTGTTTTTTACTGTTGGTGTGTGTTGTTCGTTTTGTCGTTTTTCGATTTTTTCTTGCTTGGGGGTCTTTTAATCATTGCGGTGGAACGTCACGACGAAAGGCCCTACTTTGGATTAAAAAAAGTAGGCTGCGAGAGGACTGGCGAGGTCGCTTTGTTCGATCTCCATCGATGCTTTTGGTCTTAAAACTTTTAAGCGGTATCGGCGGATTCTGTGGGTTTGAATGTTTTCTTTTGGGGGTGTCCAATCGTAATGTCAGGACATTTGAGAGATTTAAACTCGCCAAGCAAACACCTTCATAAAAGGGGTTACAATTGCCTTACCAACAGTAAATTTGTTCGCCGAATATCAGAAAAGGTCGAAGCCGTTTTGAGCTGTTGTCATCCGCGTAGCAGGTGGGTAGTCCAGTTTTGGCATGTGTCTTTTTTAGTCTTCAGTTTCACTGAGTTGTTACTTACGACATTTAGTTCAGGTGGTGCCCAGTGACGCGTTGCGGTGACATTATGTACCTGGTCCAGCATTGTGCAGTTTTCTTATTATTTAATTCCATGCTTCTAGTTGATCGTTTCATTTCGTTTGTCAGAGTATATTTAAAGGAATTCCACAGTTGTTCACTGTATATTTTACGCGGAGAAGTAAAATATAATAGTGCATGACGGACCTGAACTTGTGTCATGGACGATACCTTAACATTTTAGGGTATATCTTCCTAGGAGAGTGCGCACAATGAGCGAAGTCAAAATGGAAACAACTGATGTATGTTTTGCAGTTTCGATTATTTGATAGTAACGTTGTTTACTTCAGTTACACAGCTCTTTGAATGTGCCCTATTGGCGTAAGACGTTTTTATGATGCAAAAATAGCGTTGTAAAAAACGGGATTAATGTTAATTCGGCGGAGTGTTACGCTGAGATGTTCCTACGTCATTACTGTAATTGTTCGCTGAATACACCTAGAGATTGCTAGAAACTATGTAGCATGAACTTTATTGCTGTCAACTCAACAAATAGCAAAAGACAATTTCATAGCTCACTTGACGACTTACAGAGTGAATTTTGATTGTAAGCATCGTTACTGCTCATTTTTTTGTCCATTTTGGTGCCCTTCTTCCGAATTGACAAATTTTTATCACTAGTAGATTCTCAGTGATAATTCGAAATTTTTATGTGGTTCTCTTCTCCGGTCTATCGACTAAAAAGGTTTCCAGCCAATATCGACGTCCAAATTATGGCAGAGAAAAAAAAGGTTATCTGGAACCCATGGATGATCTTTATATGCAGTTAACAGTTGATTTATAATAGAAGGGACAATGGAGATTGGGAATTCTCATTAAATGAAAGACGTGCATGTGTAGGCGAGCGAAGCAATCTGAAATTCTTTGAAATAAGATTAGCGAAGATTAAGAAAGGAATACGAAACGGCTGTGAGACTTGGGACTCCAGCGGTGCTTACCACGAGCAAAAATAGCAAAAAAATTTTTTTCTCGAGATTCCGTTTTTTTTTTCGCTCCCGCAGCTTTTATGCGAGTCCTTCAAAGATCTGTGCGATCTTTGCTGTCGCTGTTAGAAGTTGGTGGGTGCCCACTTAGGAACTAAACACTTCCATAAATGTTTTACTTGAGTTGGTTTTTCATTCTTTGTATTCGTGTTAATAAAGTGTATGTTTTGATTGGAAACTGCAATGAGGCGATTAAGGAGACGGAGCAAGCAGCGAACAACGGCGATGCGATGAAGGAGGAGGAGGGCGAGAAAATGGAAACAACAAATGGGACTGCTGCAACTGCTGATGTTAGTCATACTTTGCTGTTATGGTCGGCCCAACGAATTCGTTAACGGTGCCTTTTTCTGTGTTGCAATGTGAAGGTGTGGACCTGACATTAGAAGAACGAATTTGCTATTGATTTTAAAAAATATCTCATGTAGTAAAGTTCTTGATTCGTAGAGTATCGTAAGAGGCTTTTTTGGCCATTTGAGAGGTTTTCCTGTTGTCTACCGTATGACATGTGGCTAGGAATCGCTGAAATAAAAAAAGAAAAGAACCTGCCATATTCTTTAAGTGGAAAAGAATGCCTAATCTTTGGGTTTTTCACTATCGTTGGACTGTATGTTCAGATGCTGCAGCAGCGAGTCTCTACTCAGAAAGGGAGATTATGTAAAAGTACAGTTTTTTTGTCATTTGAAGCGTTTATTTGCTGTGAAAGTGCAGTGTCAGAAAGCAGCGTTTCTCTACATTATAGGGAGATGAGGAGGCTGAGTACGCAGAAAATGAGGTGTACAAAAAGTTGCGCTCGCAAAATGTAAAGCCAAAGGTAGCGGTCGCATTGCTGCATCTTTACGAGGCAACCGACATGTCTGAAGATGAGCTTGATGAACGCGCCATCGAAATGCTGCGGGGACTGCCCGTTGATCACGCACTTTTCGTTATCAAGGAGGTCCGTTTTATTTTTTTTTAAACTGTAAAATTGGATATCCCACTTTCGATTCCCACACATTGCGTTTTTTTTTGGAGTGCGATAAGCACATCCATCTTTAGAGATACGGATGCACATTTCCGTTCCTCATCTTGCCGATTTTTAAAGACTGCATACTGATCACTGGTCGTAGTTTTGCTGGGTTGCGGTTGCGGAAACGAGCCATCCAACACATTGTTGCAACTTAATCATTCAGTCTTTGATAACGGTCCGGTAAATGTACGAGTGAGTATATTTTATTACTCTAATTTTTTTCCAAAGCAGAGCGTCGATACCTTAATCCCTTCGATATAAGCCCCACATTGGTAGGAGCTTCCTTTTCAAGAACCGCGAAGAACAAAAGTCCAAGAGCTTCTGATTTAGAAAATGCTTTGCATCTATAGTGTTGGAGAGGTGTGAAACAAGAAATGTGGTGTGCATGACTGGGGGTCGAAGTAGTTCTTATCGTTCACCATGCGCTGATGTGGAAGTCGGAAAGCAGACGGCGAACTCCGAAGTCAGCCTCGTTTAGAAATTTACTTGCATGTTCTGTTAGAATTGCTTTGGTGAAAATAGCAGCTCAAAAATTGAATGAGAGGTAACGATTTGCTTATTTGCTCTAATTTAATTTGCAAATGAATTTTAAACAGTCTACTCTAAAGTAGAAAAAGCGATCATTTTTCCTTCTGGCGTGGCTTTTCAGGTTTAACGAAATTCAGAAGAAGAATTAAGACTGTGAACCATAGAGAGTGTCTAAAATGAGTAAGGGGTCATTATTATGTATTCTTCCTGCGCTTAGTACATCGCTGCATCGTTTTACGACTAGATCATTATTCCCTTTTCGTTGCTTTCTATATCAGTATTACTTTACTGGTGTTTATCGTAAACGAACTGAAGGTGGAAGGATCGAAGCTGATCGGCGTACAAAACAAAGCGCAGTTCTTGATGGCGGTCATGCGGAATTTTCGAGATAAGGTGAGGCAACTCGGCTCACAAGTCGCAATCTCGCAACCGTTGGTGCACGGACCTGATGCAAGCAAGATCAAAGAGATCCTGGAACGGACTGGCTATCCACTCGAAGTGACCATTGGTCAGCGTAAGTACGGCGGGCCACCACCTGACTGGGACGGTCCAGCCAGTGGGCCTGCAGGTCCAGGTCATGAGGTATGTCAGTTTGTGTTTTCTCATTCTCTTCTTTGAAGCTAAGCAGCCGAATATGTAGCACTGGTTACCACTCGGTTTCCATATTGGCGCCTGCTTCATTAGTTAGTGGGTCTTGAGATATGTTCCTAGCACCTTCGTTCCTGCCACATTTAGTTCTGTAAGCGAATCCTTACAGCTCTTTGAGCGATAAGGATAGGATGTACTTCGATGAAGTACGAATTTATGAAAACAGGTCGGCTAACTGTCAGTTGAGCAAACGCCTGTGCCCACGTGTGTTTTGTTATGAATCAGAACCGACCGGATTCAGCAGTGGGGTTCGTATGAGCCATCCCGTGCGGAGTGCAAAATAAGCACAAATTGATATGCCGTTTTTCGCAGAGTGGGTCATAACTTCTCTTGCTAGCGGTGGAAAGAGTGATTCAAACCCAGGTGGTCTTCTATTTTCGCTTAATTCGAGGCGATTGAAGAGGATCATTAATTCAAGAGGTGTTTCATCCAAAAATAGGTGCGGTATCACACTTTATTCGCTTGCAGCGCTATTCTCAGAAACCCCATCTGCGCATCAACTCGATTTCACCGGTTTTATACAAAACCAATATGCAAGAAACCAAATTTTCGGTAGCGTGAAAAGAAACTGAATGTTTTTCATATGTTTGAAATTCGCAAATTTGGTCTGTTATTGATTCTAATATGGATCAACTGTGTTGTTTTTTTTTGAATACTGATCGAGGGTGCGCTCCTACAATCGTTTACACGGGACGGTCCCACTTTGTAATTTGATGGGGACTTCAGTTTTCAGCTGCGTTTATTCGTGACTTCATCTCGTTTTTATTGCATTTCTGGCCTTTTTTTTTCATTTTTTCTCCTGGGGGTTGCAGATAGTTCATGCGTAAATGCAAGATTGTTATGCGCAAATGTTTTAGTTGACCCGCTCACGCATCACGCATCAGCTTTTTGTGTGTGGTTTCTCGTTTAATAGTGCAGTAGGTTAGCAATTTTTCAGATTTACGTGGGCAAAATTCCGAAGGAGGTGTTCGAGGATACGCTAATTGCGCTGTTTGAAGAGGTCGGCAAAATCTGGGATCTTCGTCTCATGATGGATCCGTTGACGGGCAGGAATCGTGGTTACGCATTCGTCACTTTCTGTGATAAGGCTGCTGCCGCCGAAGCTTCCAAAAAGGTTCGTTCGTTAAATGGATTCTTTGGAAGAAGCTTCATTTCTCGTCTGCTGCCTCGGGCGCCAAATAATTTGGTGTGCGTGCGAAATTCTGAAAATCATTGCTCTCTGTCTTCATTTTTTGTTGTGGTGAATAAACTCAGGGACACCTCGAAAGGAGGTGGGCAGTCACGACAGCCTAGTAATATTGGCAACCATCGGGTTATCATAATCGATAGAATTTTAGGTTGATTTTTGGTGAAGTAGTTGTCACTGTGGAATCAAAAGGTGGGAAGAAGGCGAAGAGCCAGTTGTATTTTGGGTTGCAAGATGAAAGCTTACTAAAACGAATATGCCAACGTTTCCTCCGAAATGCTCTTCACATGTCTAGGTCCACTTTTTCCCTCAGTTTTACCTGGGACGGTGGACGATGTAATTTATAAAAGGCTAATGCTGAAAACAGTAGAAGATCTTCAGGTGCTGTGCGGTTAGGTTGCTGGTTTTTTAAGAGTCGTTCTTCTGAAAATTTTTCGAGGGGATTTTATTACGGTTTAAGAAAGCCGCCCACGGAGGGAGCACTGGAAGTGCATAGATGCTCGCAAAGCACAGAGATGAAGCCTTTCGAACAGACGCGTTCAAAAACGGCGTCAGTACCCTTTTTTGGGTCCATGCCGCATTGTAGAATGCTTCAGTTTGAACGCTTGTTTGTTGAAGCCCAGCGTTTGCGCGCGTCAAACGATAAGCGATTATTGGAAAGGAAAAGTGTTTGCTGAGTGTTTGAAAGTAAATAGGTGTAGAAGGCTCATCAACGCATCATACTGAATTTGCTTGGAATAAAAATTTGCGCAGATCGGAGAGATTGAGTAAGGCGGACGACCGTGGATTTTATTGTTGCTTTTATGGTTTTATAAATTCCACCATCTAAAGAGTTGCGCTTTTATAGCACGTACAGTGGAAAAAGTGCGCTTTGATGCACATGTCATTGTCATCCTAATTTATCTTTTCCTTTTTATGTGGTTTACTGTACTGTGCACTAGTCGACAGGCAGTTAGGCTAATCTTAGCATTGTGGTTTTATTTGGCTAGGGCAAGCGGTTGTTAGATTATAGGTTTAATACTTGCACTGTATTAATGAACTACAGGTTTAGTACGCTTTGTCTGATAGTGAATTATAGGTTTTGCACACCTAGTCTATCGTTTGATCAATATAAGTTTAGTATGCGTATTATGTTAATGAATGGCAGGTTTAGTACGCCTAGTTTGTTAGTGAATAACAGATTTTGTGTGCGTTATGGTCTGTTAGTGCGTCATAGGTTTAGCACGCGTAGTCTCTCAGCACATTATAGATTTAGTACGCATATTTTATCAGCGCATTATAGGTTTAGTACGCATAGTCTTTCGGCGCATTATGGTTTAGTACGCGTAGTCTGTCAGCGCATTATAGGTTTAGTACGCGTAGTCCATTTACACAGTAGCTTAAGTGCTGTTCGCTCACATCTTCCCCAGGAACGCTATTTCATCAACACATTTTAAGTCGTTGCGCATCGGCAGGGGTTACGTAGGTACCGTCAGTGAATCGCTGAAGTAATGCGGGCTGGTTGAAATAGGATGTATTCGTTGATGGGCGATACAGCGGGAGAAGAGCAGAGTAAAGGACTTTCGAGAGCTTTCTACAGCGGCACTGGCGTCGCAATTTTCTTTTTTTTTTTCATTTTCATTTGTTTCGAGGGGTGTTTTCATCATTTTACAATTTAGAGGCTCATATTGCCGTCGTTACATAATCAATCGTACCTTGCAGTTGTATTTCATCAACACATTTTAAGCAGAATGACAGCGAAAATTGGAATGCTGCACGGTTTTGAAGCGAAATCTTCCGCGGTTTTGGCGCGAAATGTTCTTCTGTTTTGTAGTTTGACGGTCACGAAATTCTGCCTGGGAAAAATCTGAAAGTGAACGTCAGCGTTGCCAACACTCGACTCTTTATTGGAAACATTCCAAAATCGAAGTCCAAAGAGGAAATTATTGCGGAATTTAAAGAACACACAGGTAAATTTTAGAGCTGCTGGTAGCTAAACCATTTTCTCCGTTTTTCAAATTTTCATTTTTGAGAGGGAGTATTGAAGAAAAAATGGTGTGCGGTATGCGAAATTCTCAGTTAGGAAGCGTTAGGAGGATATGAAACTGAGTTAGTGCAGTCATGTGATGTGGCTTTGTCTCGGAGCCGTGGTTCAAATAGAAAGGTAAGTTATTATGTGTGCTTCTGCTTTGAGTTTTTGGATGTTGTAGGGACGTATGAACGACACGGTAACGCTTTTGGAATTCGTAGACGCGGAGTATGCAGTTCCTTTTGAATCAAATGTTGTTGCCAGTGTATAGTATGCTTTTGCGTGCCAGGACTGACTGAAGCAATTATCGCTGGGACATGTGAGAAAGGTGTTAAATTTTGGCGAGGTGCTGGAAAGCTATTTGCTCATCAAAACTGTACCGTAAGAGTAAGCCATAGTAATATTGCTGTTTCACGTTTTTTTTTTTTCAGAAGATTTTTACTTACAAAATGTTTCATTGGGGGACCCGATCCCCTACAGAGCTTTTTTTTGTTCACAGTCTAAAATGGCAAGATAATATAATATAGTTGGTACTGTGTAGAATGCTTGGTCCTGGTGTTGAACTCATCCAAAGTGAAAGGTGTTTTCAGAAGGCGTAGTGGACTGCATAATCTACACGAGTCCGGATGCGGGCGAAAATCGCAAAAACCGTGGTTTCTGTTTCTTGGATTTCTGCGATCACAAAACCGCTTCGGATGCTAAGCGCAAGATCCATGCTGGCAAGGTGAGTTAACTTTTCAGCGTTTGTTAGATTTAAGAATTACCTTAAGTTCGGTGTCTTTTCTTTCGATATCTGTCGTGATGAGATTCTCGCATTTCTCGATTGCGTCAATGATTATTGACTTTCTGATTTTGCTAATGAAGGAACTCATTACATTTCATTTGTTATCAGGATCATGCATACCGGTCAAGGTCGGGCAGGAAAAACTGCGATTGCGATGCTTTTGTTGTAATTTCTTCATGTGTGACCAGATTTGTCAAATAGCCTGAAGGGAAAGTATAGCCAAATGATAAATAGCACTTAGTGCATCCGTCCTCCCCCACTCTCCTCTCCCTTTCACCAGTTTTTGCGTCCTAGACACGTGTGACATGCATGCTTATGTAGTGCCGTTAATGCAAAACATGCATCTAATCGAGACAATGCTCAGCTTCGTCCGTGGAACTCGGATCTGGTGGTGGACTGGGCTGAACAGCAGGAGGAACCAGATGAAGAGACAATGTCGAAGGTGAAGGTGCTGTATGTGAGGAATCTGAAAGAGGCGGTAACTGAAGATCAGCTCAAGGAGATGTTCGCCGCACACGGGGAAGTTGAACGTGCCAAGAAGATACGTGACTATGCGTTCATCCATTTCAAGGAGCGAGAACCAGCCATCAAGGCGAGTTTCATATTCATTTTAACGCTCTATTACTAACCAGTGGGAATGCCGGAAATGCTGAATGATTCAGGCAGCAATTATTTGAACACTAATTTCAGACAAAGATTCCGATTAAGTGCACTTTCCACCCTCGAGCAGCCTAACTTTACCTGGAATACTGTTTAGTTTACAAGGTTTATCTTCTCCAGGTTTGTAATTACCTGTATGATGCTGCTACGTCAGGGTGTGTTAAAGTGGTCACCGTTGTTCAATGTCAGAAAGCATCTGTGCAAGAATGGTTTATTCGGATCATTCGTTAAGAATAGTTTATTCGTTCACGGACCATGATAGTGTTCGTCTACGGATAAGTTTTTCCCCTTTATTCATCTGTTTTATGTAAGCAGCATGTTTTTCGAATATGACAGACATATTACAACACTTTTTGACAGTGCCCAGTAGGTTATAGCGTGAAATGCGTACAGCGCTTCAAGGGCCGTTCATGTTTGGAGATGAGAAACACCAAGAGGCTAATTCGTCCTTATCGGAAATTGTTGATAATCTACTGTTAAAAACTGTCGAGTTTTTAGATTCATACTAAACGCGGCTATCACATTCAGCGTTGGTGCCTTAATTCCACCTTGCTGATCGGCGGGCATTTCTGATTGTGCATGTGCTGTTCAGACTGACAATTTCCCCTTTGCATATCTGTTAAAAGCTTGGCGGAAAAATTTTTTGTCTTATGAAGTGGGGAGTGGAGGCTGTAATTTTGTATTAGGAAGTGAGGTCGGGCGTGCAATTTTTGTCATATGAAGTGGAAATGAGGGCTGTAACTTTTGAATCTCGGATCCTTACTTAAATTCGCTAATGCAAAAAAAAAAAACGCGCAAGTGAATAATATAAGAATAATATGAAAATACGAGTTGTTCTTGATTGTTGATGTGAATATGGAGGATTTGCTGTAATCGGTAAACCATCGAATTTCATAGCTGAGAAGAAGTTGGTAAATATGACTATACGATACCGTTGAATTAAGGCTTGGATAGTTAACACATGACAGTGTTATTTTGAGGTTGGAATCGTCTCACATTCTGGTAATGGCGCTTTTCTATGGCGAAGGTTTTCCTGTGAGTCATTTAGGAAAGATTACATGTTCCCAAACATTGTGCCTTGGTTTCTCCTTTAAGTTGCTTCATTGTTTTCCAGGCCATGGAAGCGTTAAACGGTACAATTCTAGAGGGAATAGCAATTGACATCACTCTTGCAAAACCTCAAGGTGACAAGAAGAAGACTCTCCGAGGTCGTGGACGAGGGTTCGGAAGTCCGCGTAGCGGATTCGGTGACTTCGGTGGAGGATTTGGAATGCGTGGTGGAATGATGCGTGGTCGCGGAGGACCAGGTGGATTTGGCCCACGAGGTGGCTTCGGTGGGCCAGCAGACTATGGCTATGGAGGATACGATCCATACGGTATGCTGTGCCATTCGCTTTTCTAAGTGAATAACTGTCTGAACTGTGCGAGGGCAATCTGCGCTGTAGTTGTTTTTTTTTTGCTGCCTCTGTCTTTCATAGCGTACTCCTGCATGGAATTAGAATTATTTGTACAGTGTTTTCAGGCTTAAGATTCTGAAGCGCGATCTGCACATTTGAAATATGCAGCCCTTTTTTTCGCTTGTGGTGTATGTGGAAAGAACAGTTTTAGCATAAACAGTTTTTTTGAAGCCTACAAACTTGTAAAACGTTTCAGCTGGCTATGACGACATGTATGGTTATGGAGCTCCACCGGCTGGCTACGGAGGCTATGGTGGATTTGATGCGTATGGATACGGTGGCCCTGATCCATACACTTACGGCTACGGTGGTCCAGCAATGGGTGGCCGAAGTGGAAGTCGTGGAGGAATGGTTAGCTGAGCTCCTTGTCTGATATTTTTGTTTTTTTCTTTATCGTGCTGGCTGGTAGGAATATAGTGCTTGCGGTATTTGCTTTGTCTTTGTGGAGGTGATTTTTGCTTAATAACAGGAATTCTCGATCAACTTTTATTACCCCTTTTTTTGTCTGCACGGATAGGGGAGCGGCGGAAGACTCCTCAGCTCCGATGTAGTCGTGTGCATGTTTAAAAGGGGGAAGGGGGAAGAAAGACGATAGTTGATTCCTCACGTTCGAGAGGAATTGTAAGGGAACAGTGCAGGAAGTAATGACGCAAGAAACTGAAACGCAAAACAAACTTTTGGATAATTCCGTCCTCCGCATTGGGATTCTAGAAAATGTAGTGCAGTCCTCATTCAATGATTCTGCTCGTCGCATACTTCGTAAATCCTTTTTTGTCGCCTGTTTCGTCGGTTGTTGACCAGTATGTAATGCGTAATGCATAATGCGTATGGTAACGCGTATGGCTGTATTTGGCCTCTGTGGCACGTAAAATTTCATTCGTGAACGCTATCAGCGTAATGGTTTCGTAGTTTACTCACATATACCACCCATTTGAGATTGATAAAACGGGAAAGAAGAGCTCATGCTGGGCCATTTCCGCCGCATTATTCCCAGTAATTTGCTGCACTTTCCCATAGGAGCAAACCACAAGAAATGGCTCCGTCATCTGGGCCTTATCAGAAAGAGAAGACCCTGCAACCGTGTTATTGCGGTTCGTACGTTGTTAGGGCTCAGAAGGGGTGATGATAGTGTTTCTTGCAGGGATTTATGTCTCGTGGCTCAGGTGGCCGTGGCAGAGGAGGTTCGCGTGGTGGACGAGGTACGGGACCCCGAGGTGCGAAACGACCAGGTGATGGGGCTGGAGGTCCGGCATCGAAACGTGAGTTTGGCAACGACGACTTCTCTGCCGACGTCAACATGGCTTCATTTTAACGGCGTTCTCATAAGTCTTTTGCACTCTCCATCGGTCGTATGTTCTCTCAGATACTCGCCTTTTATTGGGCATTATTGATTGTTGATGCGTATGCTTTGTTCTGCTTTGTTCAGATCTCTTCCTCATCGTTTTGATGGCCATCATCATGTAGTGGGAGGGGCGAGATCGTTGGCACTGAGCTATCTGTTCATGGTACGCTTTAACGTGGTATGGAGGGTCGATGTCATTATTGCAACAGTTTTGCATATTCAGTTATCAGATGGAAAACAATGGAAAAGACAATTCTTCAAAATTATCGCTCAGCAGTGCTCCAGTTTACCAGAAGCGCATACGTACACCTTAAAACTATGACAGAGAAGCGTACGGGCATGCTCATTCCGTTATTGGCTTCCACCCCACAAATTTTTGTGTGTATCGGATATTAGAATATTCAACGAGTACCACACTTTTCTAGCATGTCTACTATAGTGCATGTACACAATGTACAATCATTCATCCCTCTTTCTTGTGCGGTATGCATCCATTTCTATCTGCGCAGTCTTTTCTCTATATAATAAATGCAAGAGAAAAAATGACTAAAAGACAATGGGTCTTCTATGCATAGTAACCGTTTTGCAAATGCGAAGGACAAGCCAAACAGCCAATTTTTCATCTTCTATAGAAATAGAGTAAGATGCTTATTTAATGCTCATCCCCTTTCACCTTCTCCCCACTCATTAGTGATCATGAAGTCGCCAAGCATGAGCACATCCATGAGTTTTAGTCCATCGGACTCTGCCATAGTTCGGGGGGAGGGGGGGAGGAATAAATGCACTGAACGGTATTGTCAACATCATCGATGGGTCTTTAAGGTCGACACGGAACGCTAAAGGTGAAAAGGGGAGTAACCCTCACTGTTAATAAAGAAGCGATAGCAGTGACAACGAAGGCTGTGCGAGAAACGAGTAAAAAGCGAGCAGTGTGTAAGCTAGAATTCTCTAAAATTAGCCCGGCTTGGTTTTATTAATATGCTTACTCTTTGAGATAGACGCCTTTCTAAGCGGGTTGTACTAAACTTTATTTATTTCGCTTAAAAGGACTAAAACATATGTTTCGAACCCTGACAGCATATACTCCACACAAAAGTGAAAAAGTTCACAAAAGTGAACTGCGATGTTTCATTCAGCCCTTTCACGCACCGCGGTATCGCACAATTCGGACTAGTTTTACAAGATGTGCATAAATTCGTAGAAATCACTGACCTTAAGCTCGTATGAATTCATTGCCATTCTGGTTGGGAATATCATTTTGGTCGATGCACAAGCAAACGTTGCCATGCACATATGCATTCTTAATTATGGGTCTATTGCTAAGAAGCTCCGACCATTGGCATTAAGAGGAAATACAACGTGATGACAAAGATATTCGGCGCTTTAGCACACAACTTACTGTGACTTCACTAAAGGCTGTGAAAGTTTTGCCTCGTGTTCTCCCAAATTTAACCTTGCCCGTGTCATTCCACACTATATCACCGTTAGATTACCCTGTAGTTCGCCAAATAGGAGTTTTGTCGCCGGCCCATGCAATGCTGCCTACAGCTTCCTAGCAGTAGTGGCGTATTAATAAATTCATCTCCACTAGCAGACTTCAAGAGACAACTTTTGTTTCTGACGCACTTTGAGCCGGAAAGCACTCATCTTTTGCGGAGGTTGCTCAGAACGAGTCAAATGAAATCTTCAAATGTTCTAAGTACAGTTCGATGGGCGATTACAGTCCCCATCAAAATCGATTGATCCCATTCTGCCGAATACTTCTATGCACTCAGCTGGACTGTTTACATTGAGAAGAAAATAAGGAGTTCATTAAAAGTAAACAACTGAATAAGAAAGTAAGGAATTATGAACGCAGGCTTATCGCATTGAAATGAAACGAGTCGCATACAATTGAACAAAGAAAAATGATCGATTGGCAACGATGACGAGTTGGTTTATCATTTGTGAGCTACGTGCCTCTTTCAGATGGTATTGCCGTTGATAGACACCAAACGACCATTCTTTTGAGCGGGTGCACACCACGATTCTTCTAATGGCCTTCATTAGTTACTAGTTACCGCCTGTGTGCTACGCTCATTTGATTATTTTGCGTTCTTTTATGAAATAACAACACATTGTACTGTAAAGAATGCTTTTAATTACTCCAAGTTAGCCGGTTGCGAGCGCAATTTGCCTCTTTAGGACGTGAAAGTATTTTACAAATGGCATACCTTAAAGGCTTGGAATATTATAGATAGGACAGGTGATAATTGTATCTGACGAAATGAGTGTAGAGTAAGTGCATATTGTGCGCGGATGGCCTCTTTCCTTCCTCTCCCCTCTCTCCTCCTTCTCCTATCCCCGTCTTCTTCAATGCTAAACTAAGCTGGATGACTACCAAAGGACAGAATATTTGTAGGCTATGCTTTACTTATCAAATACATGAAAAACCTGTTAAGGGCAGATATCGCAGTTAATGGTGTGTTAGCAGTGTTGGTTTTTGAGTGAGTTCATCATCAACGTTTGGCAACTGCGCGTGCGTTATTTTGTGCTGCATTAAAACTAGAGAGGGACATATGTGTAACGATGCACCAAATTTGTTTAAACAACTCAATATTAAATCATTCTATATTTTTTCTGCTAAATTTTAGTATTATACCGATTGTGATGACAAGTATTACTATACTTGTGTTATCGTCTTTGTGGGGAACAGTGCACCTGCTCATTCTATTTTGTTCGATGAAAGGGGTCTTTTTTTGCAATTCGATAGCGAAACACACTCTCTCCACCTTTTAGTTGTTTTTGAAAATTTTATCTTCAAACGGCTACTCGATTTAATACCTTTGCATCTAAGCGTGTGATACTTTCGGCGTTGTTTCACGCAGTATTTGTGAATGGCAGCAAAAAGAGGATCCCCATTCGACATTTTTCAAGATGTTATCTTTTTTGTTTCTGATCAACAACTTAGTTGGGCGCTTTTATTCGCCGATTTTTCCGTTAACTTGGATGGTCTAAGCTCAAATAAATGTGGTTTACACTGCCGACCGATCATAGACAATTTTATATCGACATGGAGTGATTCGATTCAGTATCTCTTCCACACTGTCAACTGCAGAGTGCACTTCTTGTTTCGAACCCTTTTTTTCTGAACGTGATCTGACTATGATGTCCTTATCAGCGCATAGTTGGGATGCTGAAAAAAAAAATGCAAAATGCAATCGCAGCATAGTGTCACATGAGAGGGTTATCGATAAGAGAAACGTTCATATTAACGAGCACGCTCTTAATCAAATCGGCTTTTCCAACCACCCAAAATCACCTTGGTGAAGTATGTTCATAAGGTAACTCACTTCCCGAATATTTGGATATACAAGGAAAACTAAGGTTTGCTCTCAGGCTGCATTGTTTACACATTTAATAGGCGTGTTTTGAACGACCCCCGACGAATAGTTTATTTTAACGACTACAGAACGTCGTTGTCGTTGAAGGAGCTTGTTTCATTACCTGCTTGAATTCGCTTATCCAAATATACTTCCGAAACGATTTCATTCATAATTTGCGAGATTAACCAGGGAATCGCTTTTTTTTTTCGGTTAGCCTGTAAACTCAAACGTTAATATTTCGAAACTTCGCTTTTGTTCATTGTTATAGTTTGAGATCGTTTTTTTTTTAAGCACCAGCACTTAGTAAAAGCCGATTTGCTTAAGAGTGTGCTCGTTATAATGGAAATTTTTATCGATCAACCTTGCATGTGATACTATCGCCTTCGGTACCTACCGCATCCGTTTAGTTACTTTTAAAAACTCCGCGAAAATTTCATCTTTGAAAGCATTTTCAAAAAAATTTCGCACGAAAACCTCTTCCGAGATCTCCTCCATTTAATTCAGTTCAACGTACTACTTCTTCAGTTCATCTCTACGTGATCGCCTTACGCATTCACTCTTAGGTATCTACAGTAATTGATAAGTTCGTATATATCAATAAAAAAAATTAAAATCTTCGTAACCCATAGTACACCATTTATTAATAAAACACGCCATTTATTAATATAATGCGTCATTTCATTGATTCGCTGTTCGTTTAAGGAAAATTAAGCATTAACAACTGGACTAACAAAATTTCCCATTAAAATGTGATCTTTTTAGGTGATGAGTCATGATAACGTTTGCAACATTTAACCCACCATCAACTTAAATCAACTTAATGCCACGTTTAACTCATTTATTTTTAGCTGCTTTTTCCGAATCCCACCGAAATTCTCTAAAATTTTCCAAAATTTCGGTGAGATTGCAAATGATTGTCGCCTTACCAACATCAAAACAATACTTAAACCTCATATTGGTTCTGGCGCATAATTTTTAGTTGATAACACACCAAAAATTGTGGTCATTTAACAAAAACAACGATTAGATGCTGTCGGTGCATATCGAAGTGGTCGATAACGTTTTCTTCCAACCAAGAAGTTCGATGAATTTTGTTTCAGATGTTTTCATTTTCGCCACATCATCCTTTCTGGTAGTTGCTCTTTATGTGCTTTCCGTTGAAGTTCCACCATCAACCACTCGAAAACTGCATTGATTTTGTACTCGAGGGTGTTGCGCTTTTGTTCGTCGAACCCTGTTTTTTAAATGCCATTCTTTTCGAGTTTACTATATTTGAAAAGATTTCGCTATGAACAAGCTCGCCCATTATTTGTTGAACGAACGCACAAACACTGTTTATTTCATTTTAGTACCGTGGTTACATTATTTATATAACATAACACAGTTCTACTGTTATATTAGTAGTACATATGAATATATATACACATGAAAATATATATATATATGCATATTAAGGGTAATCAAAGCTCTAAAGTTACTGCCTTACCCCACTTCACTGTACATTATATTACCTAACCTTGCGTTATCATAGCCATTACCTTATGCTTTGTCTAATCTTACCTCACCTTACTGCAAAGTACCTCTCAGCTGACTTCATTTGAAAATGCCCTCTCTCTCTGCTTTCGCCACTGCAAAATTACTCGAGAATTGCCCGTCCTCAGCGAATATAATCGAAGCGATCATCCAATTTTGACTCGCTAATGTAACACTATCGTTAGGACCGTTCAAAGCCGTCGCCTTGATGCCTTCATTAAATCCAAAATATATATTGCCAATGTCGGCAACCTTCGCCCGAATTCAACGAACCCTGAAATATAATTATGATGACATTGAATATCGTTTCGAAATTTTAAACGTTTTAGGCATATTTATTTCTTCTCGTCCAAAAGACGGAATTGCTGCTGTCTTCACAGCTTCATTTCAAAGCTCGAAGTTTTTTGATTTATAAGCCCCTCAAGCTTACTAGCACATTTCAATGCAAAATCAACGATACGACGGCTGCGTATAGGAAATTTTAAAGTTTATTTCACGCGAAAAAATTTCTCTTCCTGTATTGATATACTGCGCATACATGAAATTTTTTCACCATTTCCACATAACACCCAAAATCCATGTAAACATTCTCAACTAAACATCATAAATTTGCCCGAAAAGAGCATTTCGCACATTGCTTAGTTTTGTGGGTGACTTCGTTTCATAATATTTCGTTTGGTTCGCAATGCGTAAAAATGGCAAATTTTTATTCGCTATTAAGAGTTATACAAATATTCGTTGTTGTTTTCAACGGCATACATAGAAAATCAATGATCATTTTCGAGTAATTTGGTGAGGCGCTATTTTGCGCGCTTTATACCCAACCTGTTTTTTTTTTTTCAGTAGAGGCCCTCCTCCTCGATAGACTTCACTAACAGGTCATCTCCTGAGCGTCTAGTGTTACGTTTCACCTTTTACGCTTCTTATCACTGTATGAATAATTTTCATTGTCTTGATGTTTTTTGTTGATTTTTGCAAAAATCGTTTTTCCAAAGTTTTTTTCGCGACAAATAATTTATGAATATTCCTGTAGATCACCGTCCAAAGCATTATGGGATTGTTTTTATCAATAGCGGCCGAAAATAAAGTCGGAATAAAAATATTATTGGAGAAATAACAATTTACATTCCGCAGAAATGAAATGCCGTCTTTTGTTTATTTCAAATTATCAGGTGCACACAATAAAAGGATTATTGTGGCTGTCTCTAAGGAAATGATTAAACCGTTATATTAATGACAATCAAACATATTATGCGGCATGCGCCTTGGTCGAATCATCACACTTATTAGACACTAATGACTGGGATGGCCGAACATAATTGGACATAGAAATTTTTGAGCTACATCTCGCTACCAAATTTTTTTTTTTTGATGTCAAGAAAAGTTCGTTTCATTTTGCCTTTCTAAAGTCGTTTCACGATTGACTTGTGAAAGAAGGTAAATAACGGTTTGGTCAAATGAGTTCGGTGGCTTTTCGTTCTGAATACTATTCTTTTTTTTTTTGAAAATGTGCTTAACGCTATCAATTTACGCGACCAATTCAGTATTGAACAGCAGCAATAACGTATTAGTGCCGTAGTCGGCGGCATGCGCATTTGCATATGCAGATATATTTCATCCCATTATCTTATAGTGCTTATAGTGCTTACAAACCGATGTTTCATTCCAATGCTATCCATAGTTCTTTATTTATTTATTTGAATATAGCACAGGAAAGTAAGAGGCAACAGATGCTGTTGTTCGAGTTGCTATTTTATTTAAATGTGCACCAAGTGCGTTTATTTTTACACAGATACAACGCCGAAAAGTTATTGAAGTATCGCCATCATTTTGTTTTCTTTTTGTTTGGCAACATTCTGTGTAGACATTTTTAACATTTTCATTCGCTTGCCTTTATTGATTCGAAAGAGGGAGGCGAGAGATGGGAACCTCAACCTCAAGTGTGACATCAACCTCAAGTGTGACATCAACCTCAATTGTGACATCAACCTCAAGTGTGACATCAACCTCAATTGTGACATCAACCTCAATTGTGACATCAACCTCAAGTGTGACAGTGTGACCGATCAACCAATTTTTTTTTGCGATTTTGCTTGACCCACATGAAAATGAGTAAAGTTGAGCGAGTGAAGTGGTCCGGGTGCCCACGTGCGATTCGCTAACAGAACTAGAGCGATGGCATTCAATGAAAATAATTCCGATGAAAGGAAGCATTCGTGGACGTTTTTCGCTTATTTTGTTTGCACTTGGGTTGTTTTGTGACTTTTTTGGCTCCCAGCACATCAATCTTCATTAAGTGGTCGCTGTTGGTGGCGCAACAAATCAGCGGTGATAGATGACGCGATGCGAGTAGAAAAAAATTAGTCATCAGGATTGACCAAACTCCGAAGCAATCTGTGAAAAAGAAAAGTAGTCTAGCCACTTAGGAAGGATAGAGGGGGAGGGGTGGAAAGGACGGCAAAAGAGAGAGGGGAAGCATATAAGGGAGGGAGAACAATGCTAAAGGTATAACCGGTTCTGGCGAGTTCTATATTTTCTTAGGACTTTTTTTGCGTGTTTGGAGGATTGTCAAATACTGTAGTTAATTTATGCGATTAAAGAGTGTCTATAAATGAGTCAGTGCCAATTATATTTTAATTAATTGGGGAGCAGCCAAAACTAAACGCTTGAAGATCAATAATTTGTGTATTTACAGGAGTTTACGTACCACAAAACCGCTGTGCGCCTTCGTACTGGACCAACAAGAATTGTGGAATTTCTACCCATTAAGAGGGCGGGGGGGGATGGTGGTGGTGGTGGATGTTCAGTTTAATAAATGAAGCTGACTTTTTTTGAACTGGACTGGGTAGCATTTATTCACATAGGTAAAGAAAATAGCACATAGCAAATAAGATAGATACCTAGATACCAATATGACATCTACATAAATGCATATGATTTACATGGAATGGCATGCCTAACGAATTCTGAAAGAGAGAGAGAGAGGGAGAGAGACATTAAATATGATAGGCAGCACCTAATTCGAAAGCGGAAAGACTTGTGCTATGTTGAGGAAGTGACTGGAATCGAGGATTTGCGTTATATATGTATTGGTTCAAAGTAGCGATCGTTGCAAACATTGAAACGAGCCGTTTGAGACTGTCCATCGAGGCTGTTCTTCGCGCTTAAGAATGTTCTTTCTTACTGCAGATCGAACGCCCGTTGCTGGGGATCGAGTGGAAGCGACCAGAACAATGAAAGGCAAGCGCAAGTAAGCTCTTACCCACATCACTGAATTCTATTTTTTACTCGACTGCAGTCATTTCACTTACATAATGCATTGGGATAATATATGCCCTATATTTCAGCTTAATTCGGGTAGGTGAGTGGGGTAAACAGCTCTACCTCGATCAAATACAGAAACAAAGGAAGTATGAGTGATTCAGAACACCTTTGGCATTTGTGGCACCTTTTCAGCATTCGCAGTTATCGAACTGAGTCATCTTCGAAAACGCAAAACCTATTCAATGATTTCTGCATGATTTTTCCCTCAAAGCATCAGTTATAATATTTTTTTTGTTACTTTAGCTTTATTGCAATTCGTTTGGAAGGCTTGGTAAAGCTAAATATCTCTTCCATCTCTCCAGCCTAACTTCAGGCAACTCCTTTGAACTCCTAGTCTTCTAACTCATTGAATTCGTTATATTTCATCTACAATTCGCTCAATCAGAGCAATTACTAACTAACGCCTGTTGGAACAAGTGCTGTTACGGTATTTTTCCAGTGTTGCTGCATTCATCAGGGCGAATACCATTCAGTGTATGCAAGCGCTCATTCTGCGCTGTTATAGTTTTTTACAAGCCTTCCGCCTGTATGCGAAGAAAAAGTTATTTTTAAAACAGAGCAGATTTAATAATGTTTTCACATTTCAAGCTAATTACTATTACTTGTTCATGTAAGGGAAAGATTCGCCGCTGTTTTTTCGGTCTTCATTGCTCCAATTTCAACTAAACGATAAACGACACTTGCTTCATTTGTTCTATATACGCCCATTCCATCTTTATCGCTTTTGGATGATGATCACGAATGAGATCAAAAAAGGAATATCATTTTGTCTAAATTCCTTCAATTTGGATTACATCGGATGGGGCAAATGCTACCCGCGCGCTATTTACATTTTCATTTGAATGACCTTCACATATAGTATGGAGTTCATCGAAAATCGTAATTGTTTGTGCAGAGCGAGGCCTGTGTTTGATGCAGTAAACATCGTAATTGACGATGCGTTTCCGTCGGAGATCCATCTCCATATGGACCTGTTCCATGCGACAAAAATAACACCTCTTCCGTATGCCTTGACTTGCGCACTGCTTCTCACTATATATATGGATTTTTGCAAATGCGCATATGCAAAAGCGCATAATGACAACAGTCAATCTTCATATTTTGACGATGCGTTTTCGTTGGAGATACTTTATAAACTTTATGTATATTTATATGTACATACATATATATATAACATGCATATATATACATACATATGTAAAGTATGTAAATTATCTCCGACATAAAGTATTAAGCCAGGAAAATTGTAGACTTTACTTGTTACTCATAACCTCTCCGCTAACCGGATCTTCCTCGTTTCTCATCCATCGCAGCGATTCGTTATTGATTTCAAGAAATCACTTCCGTTCAACAAGTTATGAAAAGTTATGAAAATTCTTAATCAGCAAACCTGTCATATCTGTTCAAGTTTATCGCAAAAATGATTATCAGACCATCCGAGTAGCGCCCACAGCTAATGGTTTTCACCACGTTCGTAAGCTTTCGAAATTTTCACTGAAAAACACTTGGCTGCATAACGACATTTCCTTTTTGACTTTGTTTGCGAGGCGCATTAGCACTTTTTTTTCTGCAAATTTGCTCTTCTCTGAGGGTTACGCCGAACAAAGAGGTTTGTATCGTTGCGCGCCCTCGTGCCTTTTTTCCACGCATCATGGCGCTTCACTTAGTTCCTTCTCATAACCAGTAACGAATAAAACATGCAGGACTCCCACTCTAGTTCACACGTGTGTTTTGAACGTTGACTTCACCGCTGTCAAAACTGAAGCTCATTCTTTCGTGCTAGATTTCTGCAAAAAAAAAAGGTTCACTTAGCCAGGTTCCTTCCGAACAAAAGGAAGTCTGCATTTTGCTCGTCTCTGCTGGTAAGTATCCTGGAAGGAATGGCACCGATCGATATCAACAATTGTATCACCTCCTTTATCTTCTTGAAAATTGTTGTTTGTGCATTGTGATTGATTTGATGAATCTCCATTCGCTCTGATCACCTTACACGGCAAACAAAAGTTTGCCATCTGAATCATAGACCTACACCCGGTAAATTTGGCCTAGCAGTTTATCGTCGTGACAGTTAAATGTGCTCTTTACTGCATGTTTACCTTTGATCGTCAATTCGTCTCAACATCTTGAACGCCCTTACGTGAAACGTTTTTAATCTTCTTAACTTATTCTAGAGCAAATTTAATTGACTACTGCGTTTACGTTTTTACTATAATGGAACTTTTTAAATGAGTGCATTTTTTGCAGTAGATTTCCTTATATAATGCGAACAAATATTCCTGAAGTATTTTTTAAATATTCTATGTCTTTTTAATATCTCTTTTTTTAAAAAAATGTCCTTTAAATATGCTTTTCCAAATATGCTTTCTTAAATACGCTATACATCATTTTTTTGTAAAAATTTTATTGATTTACCTACATATTTTAGATAATCTTTTAATTTTCATTGAGTCATCTGTTTCGAGTGACTATATGTTACGAGTTATTTTGAGTTGATTTGAAACAAAATATATTCCAGTGGTCGGAAATTTTCTTTCCAGTGATTTTGATTGCCTCTAAAATTTGCTCGTCTCAACAATTTCGAATTTTTCAACCTAAAGCCAACCTTTTTTCTTCCTTAAAAGTTGCGCAGACAAGGAAAAAGGTTCCCAATTTTTTTAAATCTTTATGGAAAATCTTGATTTATATATACCATTGCGAATTGAATGGAATTTCTTCTTTGGAGAGAATTGCTTTCATTGAACGTCACATATCTTCCATTCATTCTTTCTGTTCGATGAACTGAAAGAAAAATTTTTATTTCCTGCCGAACTTTTTCTTAATTTACTTTTACCGTTGTAATCAGTAAGTGACTACATTTTAACGCAGATTCTTGAAACAACGCCGGAACGATGTTCACGATTGAAAAAAATAACATTGCGCCGTTCGATAACTTTTTCAAGTAAACATAAATGATCAAAAGGTAAGCTGAGTTTTTGAGAGCGACTCATGAGCAACTCCATACGTTCATTAGGCCGGGTCGACCATGAAATCGGTTAGAAAAAAATTATTTTAAAAAAATTCCTTGTTCTGAGCGCACATTTTGGTCACCCAGTGGTGGCTTGCATGAATCAACATCGCATATCTTAGTTTGATGTCATCTGCCTTGTCTGAGAATTCGTTTTGGTTGGGTTTAATAATAACACAATCTTTCAAGAGTAATTGAGCTTTTCATCACATCACAGAACACACGATGAGATGTTATTAATTTTCTTCCAAAATGACCTCATCACCACGCGTTTACAAAAAAATATTCGCCATTGTTATCGAAATGTCATTTGGCCGTTCTACGAGTGCGCAAACATACGGAAATTCTAAAATCGCATAATTGCACAAACTACGAAACTCGTCCATTACTTTACAACTTAGTATGAGTCACATCAAGAATATGATGAATACAGTTAGTACATAATGTCAATACGTCGTAAACTTCGCAATGTCGCCGTTTTACAAACTAATTTCCAAAAGCCCCGTCTTATTGAGTTGCCAACCTCGCCGCTTTGAAATGTGCCATCTTCGTAGGCCATCGTCATTAGAGGTTTCAGAGATGTGCGGTCGTTAAAATTTAAATCCGCGCTATCAACGGATGCGCGTTTTGGGGAGAAGGATCAGGTTTGATCGCAAACGCTACATATGCTCTTTTCCAAGCACGGCGATCATTTAAATCCCCATCCATCCCTCCCCTTCAAGGTTATCGTACCAATCAATCCTTGCGATACTTCTCTTTCAACCTGACTTTTTTTCGCACTCTGACCGCTCGATAGATGCGCTCACAGTGAGATGCCCTTAAAGTCAGCCAGTTGTGCATCCTCACGGACGTTTTGTTTTTATAAAATTATAGATATGAATACGTGCGTATTCTTTTTCTTTCTTTCTAACAGATTTTTTCATGAAAAATCCATCGAATTACACGTAGAAATCAGTGGCCACCTTAATTTTGCAGTTTTTTAAAAAAATATATCTGATAGGGAATTGATTGAGATACTAATCCTAGTTTGTCAGATCAATGTTTTACGAAGGCCAGCATCAAATCATTCCAAATATTACACATAATTTATCTATTTTTTTCTATACCATATCCGAATGATGAAGAGGACATTTTAAGTCTAAAAGCAGTAAGGAATGCAGCACAGAGTCACTCTGTTAGCTAAAATCAAAACCAAAGCTAAAGTTAGCGACAAAGTCTTCTTATAGCTATCATTTCTTGGGAAAGACTGTGGTCGACTCAATGTTATAGGAATGCTTCCTGAGAGCACTTTCGGCAGCGAAATGCAAAAATCAAATGCGCGTTTTTCTATGCACACGAGACGCAGCATGCTTTCGAGTTGATTTAATTGCACATCTTTTCTATTAACATTATACGTTCTGTCAACAAGCAGGTTCATTGCTGCTCGTTGGCCACAGTTCACCTCGTTTCACTAGATACAATAGAAACTCGGAAACGTTTAAGTTGCGACTCTTTTTTCAGCATGTGTTATTTCTTGATTGATGTGTTATCTTTTCTTCAAGGCATATAGCTTTTTTAGCGGTGTTGAATTGTTATCTTATGACTCACGATACAGCAGTTGCAAACCTTATCGCTCTAATATAACCCACATCCTACGCTTCTAAATATTTACCAATCTTCATCGTTTCTAAGCTCTCCCTTTAAAACGTTCTAATTGGGTCCTGACTGGAAAAAAAAACAAATGCCAGACGTGAAAACAGACACGCATGCTTATGCATGCATAAATGTAAATAAGGTGCCACCATAATGTGCTTTCCAAATGCAGATTTCTTAAAGCGCATGAAAACGAATCAGCTGCAATTTCAAAATTTAAGGAGGAATTTGAGCAACGTGGGATGAACGCATTATAGCTAAGCGCTAACGGTCATTGACTGCCTAACCTATATGACGTTATCGAATAAACTTAGTCAACAATTCCATTAGAAAATTATTCCTTTTATGGCCTTAAATGCTGGATGAAAATCGCTTTCGTTTTCGATTGAATGCAACGACTACTTTAAAAATCGTCAAAATTTGAGCATATCTACTGCACACAACTATCGCTTGTGTGCGTTTATCATATTCATATCAAGCGATCAACTTTTAGCAAATATTCGTTTAACAATCATAAATAAACTTTAGCAGAACACTTTGCATGAAATTCCAGCCATAGAAAACGATTTATCAATCTTTCATTAGTCTCAAACGTATAAATAGCAACGAATTAAATACAACTTAAATATGGAGCCTATATACAGGGAGAGGGAGAGAGAAGGAGAAAGAGGGAGAGATAGAGAAAAACAGAGAGGCAGAGGCTGAGAAAGACGTGTATCGTTGTAGAACTCCTATGTAGCTTAATATATCACATAAGATGATAATGGCTGTGAGGAATATTTTGCATTAATGTATATTTGACTGGAGTGTAATCTCATTGAATTAAGAATTTTAATGAATCTATTGCGAAATGTTGGATAGCCACAAAAAGCACTCATTCCGTCAGTGATTTTATATTCGTTCATTTTGGTTCAGCAACAAACAAACAAATCGCTCTATTCGACTGCTCTTTTTAGTACAGCACCCTCACAACCCGTTTATCATTTCATTATCTATACAATAGATCGAATTTTGATGCGACGAATTTGCAATAGTGCGAATTCTTTCCCCATTTCGGGGTGTTTTTTTGTAGTCGATTCTTCTTGCTTCCGATATTATTGACGTTTACTGTTTTTCAAGCGAGATAGTACGAAGAGAGTGCAACTTGTTATTTGTTCCTCATGTTTTGCTCATCTTTAGAGGAAATGTCTAGTGAATAGTGCTTTTGAGAATACGGTTTTAGTAAGTGCAGCACTGAAAGCCAGAATAGATCTGAACAGAATTGAATTGAATTGCTCATTTCACAACAAACCTTTAACGCTCTTGTTAACCATTTAAGGCTCTTGTCTATGATGAAAAATCTTATTATGTATCGTGTGTGGTTCACAGATAAGCTATTTGGCGCTCGATCAGTGCACAGTTTATATGCGTTCAAGTGACACTTATAGAGATATATTAAATGCAAATAAATCAAAGACCATCGGAAACAAGAATCGAATAACTGATGTCTTAATAAATGGCTCATCAAGTGCATTTTAACAGAGCAATTAATCAATATTCCTAAAGAAGTAATTAATCAATGCTCTGTCTTCATCGTCCATCTTTAGTGTTTATTTTCCGGCAATTCCTTGGTCGTAGAATCCAAGATTCGAATTGCCTCCACAGCTTCGATTTTCGTGTTGGCTCTATTGTATGTATGCATGATCATGATTTTTCGTTGTCTTTTAGTTCCAATTTGCTACAGGAAGTTTTTTTTTCGTTTTCGTGAGCAATGGAAGAGTTTTTATCAAATATAAGCACTGCCACGATTCTCGCTGAAGTCGATTAAATGAACCTCAGCGCGCAACAACGTTCGACTACAATTCGCAGTTTGTCTAAAAGTTTGCCTAACCTGCACGTTAGTAAACTTGCGAAGAAGACAGACCGCCCAGGCCGTTTATAGTTTTAATGAATCCAAGCAAATTGTAATTGATGCGGTTGGGCGTGAGCAGTGAACAATCGGTGATTTTACTTGGTGCCAAAAAAAGAAACTCAAATGGTTTCGTATAGTATGTATGGCGCAGAAGTTTGAACGTTCTTTTCAAATTAGATTTTCGAGAAAACGAAAGCAAATTGTTTGGTTACTTTTCAGAAATGCAACTGAATAGAACGCTAGGAATTTTGTTTTTCTTTACATCTTTCCTCATTTGTTATGATGAACGACAGAGAATTGCTGGGTACCTCATAAGCCGTCTCCTCATCCTTTTGTCCTTTCACTAAGTTATTTTTTTGCCATTCCGTCCCTGACTTAAGTCACTTTACCGTTCATCGACACTAGTAGTTTTTCTGCACTTGTTGTGAGCCGAGCGTTATGTCGGAACTGGCCTCTATAAAGCCACCGTGTGAAGAATGTGAGGTGCAAAATGAACTTTGGTTCCGCACGTCGAATGCTTGCTACTCGGCAATTCATCGCTTGCAGAAAGAATTCTTAGTTAGAGTCATAACAATGCCGCAGTCATCACTCCTTGCGGATACCCCAAACGACCCTTGTAGCGGAGTATTTTTGTTCGCACTTTCGAGTCCATTTGTGCCGCTTAGCAAGATAGGGTGTTGGCATTTTAACAGAATAAAATGCGTCATCAAAAGAACTCCGACGAAATGTGAGCATTATTGTAGATGCAGTTGTATAGCACATAGTGCATCGATTCACGGATCACTTTTTTCAGAAGTGTTCGCTTCGGTGGCGATATGTCAGACGCAGAGTCGACCAGTGAGGAACTCAAATTGGTGAGCAAATTTGCTGGTGAAGCTTTCGGCACCGACAATGTGCGCACCGTATTTGCCGGCGCATCGGAAGGTAACTAATTGACAACGGTCGTTCTAAGTTCGCTGAAAATTCAAAGCTAAGTCGAGAACTACTTCCATCTTTTGGCGATGTAGATGGCCAGTGGTTAAAGTTGTTGAATCGGCCAAGAGATGCCATTGGGAAAGCAATTATTTATAGACTCTATGAGCTGGTACGGAGATTTATAAAACAGCATTCCTAGGTTAATGGGCTGTAAAGATGGCTGATAAATTTTGCATGAATCGTTGTTTATTCATTAAAAAATTATTCATTAAAAATTTATTCATTAAAACAACACATTAAAAACAACTGTGTTGACTACATTAAACGACTACGGTGCAGTAGCAATGGTGTGCCTGCGGAACTGGTAGAGAGAGGATCAGTTCATATTCGATCTCTCTGTCCATTTCTTGTCAAAGAAATATCGAAATTAAAGTACTCATTTTAACCATGCAAAACCATTCTAAATGAAAAACGAACGGAAATCTTGCTGGAATTTGTAAAGAAATATGAGCTGTGTGATTGATTGCGGTTTCGATCACCGACAGGTAAGCTCATGATTAAAATTCGATGTAAAAAACGAAACTTTAGACAACGTGGAGCGTGCGGATCGTGTCATTGTTCTGATCGGACCTGCCGGTACCGGTAAGTCGACGTTGATCGATTGCATGTGCAACTACTTCTATGGAGCAACCCTCAAGAGCCATACGCGATATAAAATCGCTGATGAGGTCATTTCATTCATCTTAAACATGAAAACCGCTATTAGCATTTGCGCTTGGTGTTAATCCTAATGTATGGGGTAATGTATAGAGTATATACAAGTATTGTTGTTAACTTTTAAGCAATATTCTAACTATGCAGGGGCGGTGTAGTTTGGAAAAGCTATGCAACAAAAACGCATCTCTAGAAAAGCGCCGAAACGACTGAAATATCCATTTTTGTGGTCTTCATGATCTATTGGTCACTTTTAACTAAGCACACTATAACTAATTATTCGTTTGGTTACCTGCTTATTAGCTTGTTCACCTATCTACATTTTTTAAAATTTCTTTAATTCATTCATTTGTTTATTCAGTTTTCTTTTGACAGTATGGAGCGTGAAAATCGTGTCGTTCTTTTTTTCTTTTTTAGCGCTCATTCTTTTTGCTTATTCATTTATTCATTTACTGTTTGACCATAGGAGTTACTTATGTTATTTCTTTGTACTACAGGGATGACGAATTTCCAGCGAGAGTTGTAAGGCAGTTAAGCTTTCAAAAATAATGAGAGTACGAGAGTACAGTTTAAAAAAATGGATGGCCATTCCATATGGTCGATTTTGTTGAAAACAAATGCTACTTCTTTTATCACCCAAAATGATAATTCAACTAAGTAAAACACATCTAATTGCAGATATTCGACCAAACTACTCCCATAAAAACAATAATAAAATATGTTTTCAACCAGACCAACATGCCCTATCGACCGATCGTCATTGATACGCCCGGTATCGGGAGCGAAAGGTCAGTTTCAATGATTCGTTTCCGGATCAACGCACCGTATCGCTTTAATACTGGATGACAATCCTCCAGCAGTTGTTTTCAATGCGATGCAGTAATGCAGAGATGTGCTGCATTGCGCATGAAAGTAATGTATGCATATAGTCAAAAGACTTGTTGAAAACTACATAATGTAATTGTTTTGCAATAGTAAAAAGTGTTATTGAGAATGATATAGAACATACCAGAAAAAAATTACACAGAATGCAAAAAGAAGTTTCACATTGTTCTCTATTATTCAGTGCACGTGTTTCGGCTGTCCACCAAGAATATTTCATTTTGCGCAAACCGTTCGTGTTTTAACTTGCATAATGCGATAAGGAGTACAGTAATGGCAGTAAATTCCCTTTCATACGTCTCATGAGCGGTTGTCCTCCATAAACGATTAGCATCATGTCAATGATGATTATGATAGCATTTGTAGAAAAACATTTGCATCACTAACTGGCGATCGCAGCAACTTAAAGAGCATTTCGCTCAATCTATAAATAAATAGACAAATAAAGTATCGGTATTAAACCAAAGAAACCAATAAATATTCAGCTAGCAATCTCACTATATTTCTCGCTGTTTCAAAGTCCCAAACATATTTCGCTCAGCAGGAGCAAATATTTGTGCAAAGATGAATCTCAAAAGTGTACAGAATTCACAAATAACAACAGCTCTTGTGGTGATTGATAAAGTGAAAAGATGCTCTATTTGCAAATCATGTTTTGGTAATTGCCTAATGTCTACACAACTNTGAAAAGTGTTCATTAGAAATGCTAAACGTTTTGAAATTTAATTTTTTTCTTCCTCTTTCTTCAAGTTGTTTTCTGCCGATTTTTCTTTTCCCTGCGAAAACAACAATATTTTCTTTTACTTCGGTGAATTCTTTCAATAATCTAATATATAGTGGATTACAGTGGAGTGCAGACAGATGCGGAAATCTCGGAGATGCTTACCAGTTTCCTTGTGCAAAGTCATCGCGTTGTTATTCATGCGATCGGTTTTGTGTTGAAGTACAGCGATTCACGAGTCTCATTGAAACGAGAAGCTCAAATTAAAGAGGTTCTTTGTTTCGATTTATCATACAACGACGAATCGCAATTAAAATATAACGCTGCTCTCGTTTTACGAGCGAACAGCGATAAAAAACCAGTTAGATCGCGCCATATACGTTATGTTAATCGAATTTTACTGATTACAATCCCCCGTACGCCTGTTCCTTATACGTTGAGAAAACGTCGAAAGAAATCTCGGGTTTCACAGCGTTCACAAAAATTTTTTTAAAAGAAAGGCCGTGTTTTCGAGGAGTCTTTATAAATTCGAGCATCTTCGGAAAAAGACAGAGAGGATCAGATTTCCAGAGCATAGCTGTTTCTCCTTTGTAACACGTTCACATAGACGGACTTGTTAGTTTCGTCATTTATAAGAAAAGTCTCGTTTCTGAGAGCATTTGTATTCACAGAAGGGAGAGTCATTTTTGAGGGTTTCGGTGTCATTTTTGAATTCTAAAGTTTCAGAGCTTTTCCTAGAATAAATCCGCTTCCGTTTTATAATGTTATGGACGTCATAATTTTTGAATTCACAAACAGACAACTGATGGCAATAATTCAAATCTATGATTCTTCTATCTTTTATTGCCAAGGTATACATAATTCTTCTGTTAAACATAAAGCTCTGTTAAACTGATAGCATGAAATAACTGGCAGACCATTATGAAAATCATGAAACAGTTGCTAACATTCGCTCAGGCAATAGCATTTATCTTCATGAGCTGAAGCCAGAATTAATCAGGTTGGTTGGTCATTTTGCTCAAGCAAATCCGGTCCTACTAGAAGTTTTGTATTCTTCTAAAAAGCGAGAATTGGGATGACCGAACGATTGTAATTTAACGGAGCAAATGCGTGGTTGCAGACGTTGTCGATGTTTCCGAAATGGATGGTTCCAAATGTTGTACCAATGTTATCGTCGAGTGACGGCACGGGAACAATACCTCCACCTATTAGGGCACTTCTCCAGCATCTAGGCCTCAGCAATAATAGAGTGTTCTTCTTCAACAGTGGTTCTCTCTTTGACGTCAGTGAAGGTCAGTTGGTTAAGTTGGAGCTTGCTCACTTCAATACGGTTTACGCAGCAAGCGAAGGGGCATAAGGGAACAGTAAAAATGATATAAAAGTTCAATTGCTGTTGCTTTGTACCATCAACTTTCCCAAATGGGCAGAACACTTCGCCGCGCTGCTTCCCCCCCCCCGCCCCCGTCTCCCTCCTCTCCCTTGATCTCTTTTGAAGAGTGGTAATCGGAAAGTGCAGTGCTATTTGTGCTTGAAGTGCAACCGGTTCCAAAAAAAATGGCTTGGGATGTGAAAGGATGGGTGAGAAAGGAAAGGGAATTGCAGAAAAAGGAAGGAAATTCTGCAAGAAGTAAGCACACACTTCTGAAAATTGAACTATGAAAATTTCATTTATAGTAGCAAATCTTTTATAGTTACGATACATGTTGTTGCAATATCGGCTTACCGGAATGTATATAACAAGCCAATACGCCAAATCGGGTTTATACGTGTCAGAATACCCTCGCTTACACTCTTATTTGTTCTCAACAATGATTTCACATTCCCACTTAGCTTTAGCAACCGCGTTTGAAGGCTTAAGAGACGCTAACGCATGCGTGAGTTAGCCCATGAGTCATCCTGTAAACAAACCATTCACCAGCAGCTTTTTTGTCGCCCAAATTTGTGCCCAACGATATGACCGCTTTTCTGTTCGAGAAGGTCGCACAGTAATATTTTATGATTGCCGCTTTCTTATGCCCCCGGTTTTAACCCTAAACCGTTTTTTATAACAAATGGAAAGTTTTGTGATAGGATATGCTTAAGAAACTGTTTTTTTCGCAGACGCATACTCGAAAGATATTTGTATAAGGCATAGTGCAATTGAGACCATATAATGCGTCTCGTCGATATGATACAATAGGTTTATATGACCTTTCTGCTCTTTGAGCCATACTCATAGCACAGCAAGCTCGAACTTGGGTGATCAAGTCCCCATGGAGCCGGAACGTCAACATAAACTTATTATGTATACTATCTCGACCCGACACATTATATGGTCTCAGCAGCAATTTCTTTGCGATATACAGTCGCTGAGATAGCAAAACAAAAAGAGAGCAAACCATATGATCATATGCAGTCATTAGTTTCAGCAGTAGAAAGTGTACAAAGCAACAATTCGATTTTTTTTCTAGCTATTCCTGTATATAAAACGTTTTTATGAAGCGGGTTTTTTTGTGCCTATTAAGAGCTGTTTGTTGAGCGATGCCATGTTGTTATTCAAATCGAATTTCGCTGGTCAATGTGCGCAATTTTTTCCCTACTCAATCTTTTTTGCTTTCCATTTTGTGGATTTGTCGCCTATATGCGACGTTTTGGTCGTTCAAAGCTTTCAAACTTTATTCTTCGTTAGTACGCAATTCCCTTCACATACCGCCTGAGGGATGGCAGCTGGTATTTCGATGCATGTTCGGAAAAGGCAAAAGGTATACTACTTCCGGTCGTCATACAGTAATAGAAGTTAAGAACCTCTCGGAACTCATAAAGCCGTCGATCATATCTGTATGCGAGTTTCTCTTGTTTGTCGCGTTAACTAATGATGTTATAAGTTTTTTTTTCACATGGTCTTTAGCAACATCCTGGTTCTACCAAAGTACATTCCTGTAATATTATCAAGAGATACAAATTTGTTGATTTCTTGTCTTTCACGTAGCAGACGCCAGCATAGTCGAGAAATTGCTTGATGAACGGTGTTGCTACAGCACACTATGGTGAACAACGTATAACACTTGCGACGGCAAGTGACACCTTTATGGTTGCATTCGGATCGAACATGAATGTTTTATCGATTGCAATTTTTATCATTCTTTTGCGACGAACAAGCCAACAAACGGTTTTAGCATCTCACTGTCGCTGTACGATGTACTGAATTCTCACAAGTGAACTCCTTTTTCACCTTCGAAATTATGATCTTTACAACGTATATGCATTTCCAGGCTATACAAAAGCTTGGCATATGCGTATGCAATTTTGCAGCTCTTTACGCTTTAACAGATTAGCAATTTGCAAAGCGCCTTTTGACAATGCCACGTTTGTGTCTTTCTCTGTCTGTCCACTAATTTTAACTCGAGAACCACTAAAGCAAAAGGGGCAATGGGATTTGGCAGGTGTAATCCTCATCTTAGATCCATCTATTGTTTACAGTTTCAAACTAATTTATTGACTCCACGAGAAGTTATACTCACAGAACTGAGGGAAATTGCATACATTTTTAATGTTCAGACTACACGCTTCACCAAATGGATTGCGGGAGAAAGAATATAAAATTGAAGTGTTTTTTTTGTCATTAGTTTGTGACATAGGTTAATTCAATAGATAAGTCTCCAAAATGCATATTTTGCTAAACCGCTTGCATATCATTTTGTTTGCACAGATGGTAAGAAACGAATGAGCCGCAACTTTTCAAAATGTTTATAAGAAAATATTTACGAGATGTCGAATTTGTGCGCGCGATATGTAATGCTTTTCTGTGTCTTTGTGATTTGTATTTACTGCAATAAATAGGCTTCTGTATGGGCACAACAGCTTTTTTATCTTATTTATAGCGTTCGCATATGCTGAGCTGTGTTCTCATTTGGGGGTCTTATCTTAACAACTCAAACGCAATGTTCTTTTTTCTGTATTTAAAACTTCTTAACTGAACATGTGAACTAATCTTTGCCGAATAGTGGTAATTCGCCTTTGCATATTCGTTAACGACCTTCTCTGAGCCAGATCCGCCCTCGGCACAGACCAAAGTATAAACTGGCCTCCATCCTTCATTTGTGGTCAATTTAAAAGCACCACGATATGCAATATGCAGCTCTACATCCACCTCCACCTTCTATAAATCGTCCAGTATTTTTTAAAAAAATAATGAACTGTTTAAAAGCAGAAAAAAAAATAGAAACCAATAAATGACATTCACTAGTTAATGTCCAGAATTTTAGCTGAAGCAATTACCGAACAATTGCGCTCAACGTATTGGACGATGACAATGGAAGGTTTGGAGGGTTTCTTCGAGCACGTCGGTCAGTTGAATCCTCAATGTATCGCTGAGGAACTTCCGGCACCTCCTTCGTCGAAGAGTCCTTCTCTAACAGCTGAGAAACAATTCAGCGGTGAATTACAAACACCGAGCTATAAACCTCCACCTCCACTTCCACCAGTCATCGATAAAACGGAAAGTACCTCTTCGTCGAAGAAGTGAGTTGATTGCTAATTTAGTGATTAGGATGTGTTATTTTAACAGTTCTTCTTCTCCTTTATTGATCCGGAAAGGTGTTTTCTTTGGTTCTCCATTAGCATGTAAAGAAGCACTGAGTTTACAAATGGAATTCTTATTAAAGCAAAATTATTGGCAGATTCAGTGGCGGTTTCACGAAAGGGTCAATTTCGGTCCGGCTCAAGCTTGTTGATAACAGCTTTTGTGGTGGCTCGTGAAAACTATGTTAGCACAACGATCTTGAACGCAAGATATTCTGCTACAACGCTAGTATGGGGAGTGAGGTATGTCATAAAAGCTTAGCGGTAGAGCACGATCACTGTAGACCATGGATTGGTGTCCCTTTTCATTCATAACGGCACAAATAGTCATTGAGCGTCTTTTTTTTTGCGGGCGGTTCAGTTGTATGTAGTTACTTGAAGTTTTACGTTTAAAAAAGTGGCTTATAAAAAAGTGGCAGTTCGAGTTTCCACACGTCGTGGAATACAAGCAGCGACAACAAACAGGCGACGACCTCAACAACGCAATCAATGATGTCAAAAACTCGATCGCTAATCGAAGAAGATTTCACTGATGCGCCTTATTCGGTATATTTCAAGATTCAAAATATGATTTATGTTCTATTTGGCATTAAAATTTTTGGTACACTGAAGTAAGAAAATTTTTGACCAAAAAATTCTGAATTGAACTTGATCTTAGAGATTAACGTTCAATACTTTAAGAATAACTGAAGGTATTCTTTTACAATGAATATTGAATTGAGTTGAGTTGAGTGGAACAATACTTTTTCTATGGACAAAAAAATAATTAATAAAACCAGTCACCATCTTTTTTTGCATAAGTGCGTTCAATATAGTTAGTGGTTTATGGAAGCAAAATGTTCCGAATGTTGTTTGGTGTTCACTTCGAAAAGATTTTTTGGCTTCACTGTAGTAGAGAGAGAGGTAATTAGCAACGATGCGGCTGAGAAATTTTGTTCCTTAAAAAGACATCATAGCTGAGAAATGAGATGATTCAATGATGGAACTTTAATTAACTCTTTTAAACGTAATGAAATTGAAAAATCTCAATGATTCTTTATCGAAGCAGTTTTGATGGTATAAGAGGACAATGGAGAAAATTCGTATGAGAATTTTGCAGAAAATTCGCAAGACTAGTTATGAGGCGAAAGCCGATGAACATCGTGAACGCATTATCCCCATAAAATTACTTCATACACCTTCGAAGATGTCACTTGGAATGGAGCACAGTCAGGTATAAATTTGGCAACATAACAACTGAATAATTGTCGATCATTGTCGGTCAATTTTTGTCAGAAACAACTCATTAAATTTTCTCTGCATTTTAGAGGCAACATGGAATTCAAAGGCTTACGTCATGACCTCGAAACATCATCGAAAGCCTAGCTGACCATTTATTATCATTAAAAGAAAAATTAAAATTTTTGCTTATCTGTTTATTTTCAGTGGAAATTTTACGTACATTAGGAGTGACTTTATGTAGATAATAAGAATAAATAAATGTGGACCCGTTTATAATGTCCTACGCATAAGTCTTTTTTTGAAAACAAACGAATTAATGATGAAAATTTGAGGCAAATTTTCCTATATTACTAACTGTATTGAATTATCATTCATCATTTGACAACCCTTAAATAAAGAAATCATCTTTTGCGGCCAATTTTGTATATTTATAAGAAAATATAGCAGTCAGCGAATAGACATTTGAAGAGTTTCGAAAATCGACGATCATTTTTTGAATCGACATCTCAGCAACATTCGACCGAATATGATGCGATGAAAACGGGCGCAGGGAACGGCTCCGTGATGAAAAGATATACTTACGACCCGTCATCTATGTCACATAAGGAGTTCCTTCTCAAAGGTCCCAGTAAGACAGAGACTGCTGGTGGAGATGGCATCGATCTCATAAAGGATACTCCAAATACTCCAACAACTCCGAGCCCTACCGGAGGTATTACGACCCGTCATCTATGTCACATAAGGAGTTCCTTCTCAAAGGTCCCAGTAAGACAGAGACTGCTGGTGGAGATGGCATCGATCTCATAAAGGATACTCCAAATACTCCAACAACTCCGAGCCCTACCGGAGGTATTACGACCCGTCATCTATGTCACATAAGGAGTTCCTTCTCAAAGGTCCCAGTAAGACAGAGACTGCTGGTGGAGATGGCATCGATCTCATAAAGGATACTCCAAATACTCCAACAACTCCGAGCCCTACCGGAGGTATTTCTATTGAATATTCGTGCATTATTGCGTTACTGTAGAAATATGCGTGTGCTCATAAGAAACTAAAGCAATCACTTTAAACATATTATTTGTTTTATATTTGAGAGTGAAACATAAAGTGAGTTCTACAGCAGTATACTATTTGATAATGTAGATATTACCATGTTTACGACGCTGAACAGATTCGCACAAATAATTGCTCTTCAAAACAAATCGGAGCAAAATTTTCAAAAAAAAAAGATTTTTCTAAACAAATCAAAATCGAATTTTAAAAGAAGATATTTTGTTTGAAACGAATAACTTTGGACTTTTGTGACCCGAGAAGAAAAGTGTTTTTTAGAAGAGGCATCAGGCAACGTTTTCAAAAAGCACTGGGCAGTTTCTGTTAATTTTAATCACTGAAGCCTGCTCGGCTAAATCCTATTCACGTAATGGTGTATAACATAATTTGATTTAATAAAATATATCTTGAGACGTATTTTAAATTTAATTCTGTGAAGTGCTATAAATGTCTCAATGTTATAAATTATATAATAATGGTTGTTAATGTTTTTAGGAACATCGTTGTCACGTCCTCAGCGAGTCACCGAAACAGTAATAAATGATGTACCTATAGAGAATTTAGTGAATTCGGGAGGTTATACACATATAAAGAGTAGCCCACCACCGGATTACACTCCTGAGCCGTCAACGCAAAGAACCCCACTGGCTACACTTGCCGGAGCCGATCAACGGGACACTCGGCAACTTACAGCAAGCACCGCAGATATCGATGCAGGTGCTTCTACGGTCAGTAAAGCTTCCGATTGACCGGAACTTTGATAAAAGCAAAAGATAATTCATTGGCATTGGTAAAATAATTCCACTTCTGGTACCTCATCAATTAAAAATGAAAGAAAGTTTCCTTTCGGATTCGTAACTGAAAAGTTAGCTTTGAGCCCATGAACTTTCAACTGCCTTCACCATAATAGTAACGGTTCCTTCAAAACTGTGCCCTGTGAAGTTTCGTAAGCGAAAGCTTCTCGCGTTTCAATAATTTAGAATCTATCTTGATGCGAAGGGGGTTTTTCGGCTGCCTGGCGGAAAGCCCTAATTTACAAGGGAGCCCTAATCCATATGTCACGCCACATGACATCTGTAGAAATTTGTTGCGCTCTCCACTCATGTAACAGTAAAAGTGACGTTCATTCAGTGGGCTCTTTTCGTTAAGTACTTCTCGACAAAAACAGTTAGCACTCGTTTCGTATTTACTTTTAAAACATCTTCACGAAACGACTCTCTACAATGTTGACTGTTCTTCAACACTCAGACAACTTTCGCTCGTTCGTCACTTCATCGTAAACTCGAAAAGCGTTCCTCGTCTCGTGATGCGATCGGCATAACACCTTTAACAGAACCATCTCCAGCTCTAAGTGCCCAATCCGACTGGACCTATCACAGTGCCGACGATGTCAACATAAGGAGTTCGGAAAGCAACATGCAAAGGTTGATCTTAGTGATTTTCAATAAATGTTTCATGACTGATTAATTAAAGTTGCTGTGAGCGATGAACAGCTGATGCACTCTAAAAAGTTCTATTATTTAACTGTCGATATACCAACTAATAGTTATTTAACAAGAGATTAATTGCTCAGCAGCATCCACTTGCTCGTTTTATGTTCTGCTGCAACCTTTGTAGTGTCATCATTCATTTTCAACATTAACTTGGTTGAAGACAACTTCATACTAGCTTTACTATTGCCTTTACAGTAATATCACCAAAACTCTTACGGTGTCCTACGTACTGATAGTGGACAATGTAAGGCCACAGGTGTGTTAACTTTTGTTATCGCTGGGTGGTCACAGTGATACAGAATGGCTGGTTAAAAGCAAAGAGAAAATGAACGATTGATTATAGGGGATTACAGTTTGTTGTTTTGTTGTAGCCTGACCCATTTTAGTTGCTTTTTTTCTTATCTTCTTTGTACTTTTCAAGTCGATCATATAACCCAAGTCAGTCACTCAATGAATAGAATCAGCAAATCAATCAATAACCGCAGCTTAATCGATCACTTTTTCAGCGTTGATCAATCAAGCGGACATTTATCGCCAGCAAAGCAACACCAACAGCAGAATGATTTCATAATAACACCCGAAATGAAGCGTTCGCGTTCGCCAATCGTTGTACGTGTAACAATGGGCAGGAAGGATAGAAACATAACACGTATTGGAGAAGAACAGCAAAGTGATACGATGACTGGCTCCAAGAAGCCAATCGAGACCAATATAGACGACGTGACATCTCCGGTACGTTTTCCGTCTTTTTTTTTTATACCGGCACAATTTTTCTGCTCTAATTTATTCTCTACGTACAGACTGTCATATGTACAGTGTACAGCTCTCGTCCGTTTGCAAATGCGCCCCTATACATCATGTATGCACTACACCAATACGAGCTAGTAGCAAAATGAGAAGGGCAGTTCTTTTTCCAAAAGATTTCGCCGGGTTTATGAATTGCCGCAATCACGGACGGTGTATAGAGCGGGTAGCGATCAGTGCATGTGAATGCGGTTTTAAGATGTCGGCGTGAGCGCGATATTATCATAAACTATTACTCAATATAGATGATATGGGAGCATACATTGTGTGTTATGTGTCTAGTTCTTGATGACCTCATCGCATTTCACCACGGTATACAACGTGTACGTCGAATTGATATTGCTATTTAGTAGAGTCGAATGCAACTTTAATTGCTTATGGCGTCTACGGGATAGTGCAGACATTGGCATTCTTAAAAGTTTTTCATCTTAAGACTTTTGGAACTTAGTGGGGCACTAATCTTTCGATATTTATAGATTAATCGTTTCGAAATACTTTAGAAGTTTGAGGAAGATAACGTTAATTCATTCATAAAATGTGTGTTGAGGATCCATAGCGTTTTTTCTTAGCCGCATTCATTCTTTCTTTCAGTCATACCTTCCTAACCTAATAAACACATGCTTAACGAAGAGTTTGAATACGGCCACCAGCATTATACAGTCTCATTTAAGAAGTCGTTTATTACCGAAATTTTTGAAATCAATTGTTCTCTTGAATCAACAGGAATACAACAGTACATGGACGGGCCTTAACCGAATGTCTCAGTCATCACTCAACGATAAGCAAAACATAGCCTCATCGTATAACACGGACGTTGTGTCAGGCTTTGCGACCCATTATGCCTACAGTGGCAGTGCGGCAGCGATTGCTACTGGAAGTGCACCTGGTGCAGGTAAAATGACCGACAAAATATTGCTTATATCATGTCGCTATTGTTTTTGTTGTTATATTTTTGTTGTACGCCACTTTCTGATTTCTGGCATGTTTATGATTACGAGATGAGATTCGTATTAACTGTGTTAATTCCTACCCTCACTTTCCATACCCTTTATTTTTCGTACTTAACATGCGCAATTGTCCTTATCGTCTTCAGTTCGCCTCTTTCACGAAATTCCGCCACTTAGGCCAGCATCGACATATGTAGTACTCATTATACGTCTTAAGCATATCATCCATAACAAAAAAAGCAGATTTTATCTCAAACAAATGTTTTTGTCACCTGTTGCGCGCAGCCTACATCTCGCGCTCGATAATGAGGAAACTTCCTGAAATTTGTAGCTGTCGGTGCCAACGCTTTGCACAGATCCTTGGCCTGTAATGGATGAAAATCTTTGGAAAGAAAAGATCTACTTCGGCTCAAAAGCGTTTCTTCACATTTATCAGCCAGTGCAACGAATTATCTTACATTTAAAAAAAACTTTTTAAAGATTAACTTGTGGGTTTAACGGAAAGTGACCGAGGAAACCGGCGCTAAGACAAATCAGAAATGAGCTCTCGATGAGGTTGAAACAGTGAAAGAAATGAGAGCTAATCGAAATTCGCAGTTATCGGGTCGATTAAATTTCAGTCTATCCATTGTTGCTCTCTGTATCTGAACAGCATAGGCATGCGCTTGCCAAATTTCTCTTGTGAGCATTTTTTTTGTTGATTTTTGGATTTTATTAATTACCAGCTGTATTACGGATCCCGAATTAATATTTCATTCATGCATTGTTTGAGGTGACTCTCCACAAGGAGGATCACTGCAGCAAACTCAAAGTTTGAGGGCTATGAATGCAAAGAATTGGGCTAGCAACTGTGGCGGTGAACAAACAACAACTACAACATCAACAACTCTAGCCGCCACCGGTATTCACATTTTTATTTTCAACTGAGAATGTCCTTAACGTTATATGATCTCATCAGACTGGAAGGGAAAAGGAAATGAGTGGAGACAACATAAGTCAGTAGATTTTCGGAGGACGAAATAATTTTGAGACGTACTGCATGTGGCTACCTAATTCCTTCAGGAGATGATTTTGTCTAGTAACATCAGCAAATTTACAAATGACAAAGCCATTGCATCTGGGTGGTTTGATGTAATCTATACATATTGGAGTTAAAACTCTGATAAGCAAGTTTTATATGCCTCGTAGATCAGCTGATAAACCGCCCTTTTGCTGTTATTGAATCACTCATTTATTCATCGTTGTCATGAATCCACGTATCAGTCGGTTTCAACAGACTTGGTTGTTCGTTAACGATACTTTATTGATAAACAGCTAAGTAGAGCAAATGTGATTGCAAATTTGATGAGATACAAATGCATTCTTTCTGAAAGAATAACTCTGCAAAGTTCTCAGTATCGTGTACGTAACATAATTTTGCAGAGACACATCTCAGATGATCTAGACAGCCGTCCCCCCTTTATATTCGATTCAGCAGTAATCAGTTTCAACGGCAGTTGCTTATTCATCGTAGCGCAAACCGCTGTTCTCTATCTAATCATAGGATGACCGAGGAAGGCTCACAATGAATATACGCATATATAACATGCGTCTACTAGAGGAAGTACATAATCGCTTCCACTTTTCACAGTATGGCCGGGAAAATGAGCACCCTTAGTGTTCCGAGAGGGAGAAATATGGAAATAACGCAGAGGAAGTGTGATATGCGAGGGGTCTTCAAAAAGTCATTTACCGCTCGTATGCAAGGTCCCTCAAGCAATCGTTGACGCAGAAGTTAGGTGGAGATAGGTCCCTTACGTTCTGAAACTTTAACCCCCACTCCCTACCTCCCAACCCCCTCCCTCCCTCACACGCTTACCCCACCTCTTTTCGTAGCCGCCATGTGAGACTTGTATATACATATATCGCATTCATATATATATATATATATATTTCTTAAAAGTTTTTCATCTTAAGACTTTTGGAACTTAGTGGGGCACTAATCTTTCGATATTTATAGATTAATCGTTTCGAAATACTTTAGAAGTTTGAGGAAGATAACGTTAATTCATTCATAAAATGTGTGTTGAGGATCCATAGCGTTTTTTCTTAGCCGCATTCATTCTTTCTTTCAGTCATACCTTCCTAACCTAATAAACACATGCTTAACGAAGAGTTTGAATACGGCCACCAGCATTATACAGTCTCATTTAAGAAGTCGTTTATTACCGAAATTTTTGAAATCAATTGTTCTCTTGAATCAACAGGAATACAACAGTACATGGACGGGCCTTAACCGAATGTCTCAGTCATCACTCAACGATAAGCAAAACATAGCCTCATCGTATAACACGGACGTTGTGTCAGGCTTTGCGACCCATTATGCCTACAGTGGCAGTGCGGCAGCGATTGCTACTGGAAGTGCACCTGGTGCAGGTAAAATGACCGACAAAATATTGCTTATATCATGTCGCTATTGTTTTTGTTGTTATATTTTTGTTGTACGCCACTTTCTGATTTCTGGCATGTTTATGATTACGAGATGAGATTCGTATTAACTGTGTTAATTCCTACCCTCACTTTCCATACCCTTTATTTTTCGTACTTAACATGCGCAATTGTCCTTATCGTCTTCAGTTCGCCTCTTTCACGAAATTCCGCCACTTAGGCCAGCATCGACATATGTAGTACTCATTATACGTCTTAAGCATATCATCCATAACAAAAAAAGCAGATTTTATCTCAAACAAATGTTTTTGTCACCTGTTGCGCGCAGCCTACATCTCGCGGTCGATAATGAGGAAACTTCCTGAAATTTGTAGCTGTCGGTGCCAACGCTTTGCACAGATCCTTGGCCTGTAATGGATGAAAATCTTTGGAAAGAAAAGATCTACTTCGGCTCAAAAGCGTTTCTTCACATTTATCAGCCAGTGCAACGAATTATCTTACATTTAAAAAAAACTTTTTAAAGATTAACTTGTGGGTTTAACGGAAAGTAACCGAGGAAACCGGCGCTAAGACAAATCAGAAATGAGCTCTCGATGAGGTTGAAACAGTGAAAGAAATGAGAGCTAATCGAAATTCGCAGTTATCGGGTCGATTAAATTTCAGTCTATCCATTGTTGCTCTCTGTATCTGAACAGCATAGGCATGCGCTTGCCAAATTTCTCTTGTGAGCATTTTTTTTGTTGATTTTTGGATTTTATTAATTACCAGCTGTATTACGGATCCCGAATTAATATTTCATTCATGCATTGTTTGAGGTGACTCTCCACAAGGAGGATCACTGCAGCAAACTCAAAGTTTGAGGGCTATGAATGCAAAGAATTGGGCTAGCAACTGTGGCGGTGAACAAACAACAACTACAACATCAACAACTCTAGCCGCCACCGGTATTCACATTTTTAATTTCAATTGAGAATGTCCTTAACGTTATATGATCTCATCAGACTGGAAGGGAAAAGGAAATGAGTGGAGACAACATAAGTCAGTAGATTTTCGGAGGACGAAATAATTTTGAGACGTACTGCATGTGGCTACCTAATTCCTTCAGGAGATGATTTTGTCTAGTAACATCAGCAAATTTACAAATGACAAAGCCATTGCATCTGGGTGGTTTGATGTAATCTATACATATTGGAGTTAAAACTCTGATAAGCAAGTCTTATATGCCTCGTAGATCAGCTGATAAACCGCCCTTTTGCTGTTATTGAATCACTCATTTATTCATCGTTGTCATGAATCCACGTATCAGTCGGTTTCAACAGACTTGGTTGTTCGTTAACGATACTTTATTGATAAACAGCTAAGTAGAGCAAATGTGATTGCAAATTTGATGAGATACAAATGCATTCTTTCTGAAAGAATAACTCTGCAAAGTTCTCAGTATCGTGTACGTAACATAATTTTGCAGAGACACATCTCAGATGATCTAGACAGCCGTCCCCCCTTTATATTCGATTCAGCAGTAATCAGTTTCAACGGCAGTTGCTTATTCATCGTAGCGCAAACCGCTGTTCTCTATCTAATCATAGGATGACCGAGGAAGGCTCACAATGAATATACGCATATATAACATGCGTCTACTAGAGGAAGTACATAATCGCTTCCACTTTTCACAGTATGGCCGGGAAAATGAGCACCCTTAGTGTTCCGAGAGGGAGAAATATGGAAATAACGCAGAGGAAGTGTGATATGCGAGGGGTCTTCAAAAAGTCATTTACCGCTCGTATGCAAGGTCCCTCAAGCAATCGTTGACGCAGAAGTTAGGTGGAGATAGGTCCCTTACGTTCTGAAACTTTAACCCCCACTCCCTACCTCCCAACCCCCTCCCTCCCTCACACGCTTACCCCACCTCTTTTCGTAGCCGCCATGTGAGACTTGTATATACATATATCGCATTCATATATATATATATATATACATGTATAGAAATACATACATATATATGTATACATATGCATATATATACATACATGCATATGTAGACATATACATGTATATATACATGTATACATATACATATATACGAATGCGACATGGAAATCAGTTTTTCAATCGTGTTTCGCTCAATTAATCTAAGTTATCGCTGCTTTACACAGGTGGAAATGTTGTTAGAAGTGCGCTACAGCAGAACCGGAGCACCTACGGGATAAACGGAACCATCGCAGCAACCAACACACGCAATTCTGGTTATGGATACAGTAGCGATGAAACGACTAACACCATCACAAATACAACCATCACACAAGGTAAGCGAAAATTCACAACCTTCTGAAGATGCGTCAAAGTCATCCACGATGCTGTATGAATGAATGACCTTCGTTAATAGCCTCGTGATAAAGCGTTCGAGTTTTCCAAAACTCGCACTATCTTTTCGCCGCAGTTGTTTTAAGACGCGATGACTAGCATACTGTGCTTTGAGATGAGCTGCTGCATGAGACACACCGCATATTGCAAGGTCGTAAACCTTATTGCCTACAACAAAACTGCTTTTGTCCAACAAACACCAAGGCGCTGAAGCTTTATACCGCTCGTTGGGTCCCTGTTTTAGGTTCTATCATGAAAGAGATACGCGAAACTTTTTCATAACATAAATGACAAAATAATAACGCTCCTGAAAATGATAACGACTACATTTATGATCGCAAGCTTGAGAGCAAGTTGATACGGATGATTTTTCAGGAAAGCGCGTATTATGCGTAATGCGTAACATAGAAATTTTGGCACTTTTCATGCCATACCATAGCGTCTTTTTACGACTAGAGTATCCCAGAAGAAGATCCGGATGTTGGCGCTATGAGGGCATTCACTAAATCGCTTTGTTTTGTCGGTTTATCTTCGTTTTCTAATCTTTTTTTTAATACGTGATATTGATTAGCCGCTAGCTTTTGGAGCTGAATTTTACTCGGAAATGAAGTGCACTGTACCACTTCAAATATACTCTTCTTCCTTAACAATGCTTCCATCTCGAATAAGTATTTCCTTTCGAATACCGTATCGTTGGTTGATCACAAGTTCACTTTTTTCTCTATTCGCCTCTCAACAATTACCTTCACTTCAACACTCCTCTGCAAATCCCGAGAAGTTTTTCTCGAGTGATCTTTTGTTCCTGCTTATGCGGTATTTTCGAAGTAATATTTCGTTTACAGAAGGTGCAGTGCCAACTGGGCAACAGTCAAACCAAAGTATCTGTGGAGGCCAGAGTTTGACTGCGCAACGTAGCAAAAGTTATGGGTATGGCGATGAAGAAATAGCAACAACAGCCAAAACTGCAGTGACCGAAGGTAATTGGGAACAGTAACGCACAACGCATATTGCTATTTTTGCGATTTGCCCTTTCTGTTAGGCAGTTATGTAGGTAATAATGGTTGTTGTTATATAGCTGCTAAATACTGGGTTGCGCTCAATGTTCGTCTACGAATAGTTGAAAATGCAGTATGCTAGTTGCATTAACAAACGGTAGCGAGTACCGCAAAAAGTTCTCTTCAGTGGAATCAATGTGATTGGTAAGTGACCAGTTTGACAGCTTTAGCGGGAGGGGAGTGAGGGGAAGGAGGGACCGGTGGAGTAAAGATTGTCGGTGCACCAGTAATACTGGTGTTTTACAACTTACATTGAAAAACATAAACGGTGTGATATTTTGTATTTCTTTGCACCCTAACAGCTTTAGTTCACCCAACTCTTCCATATGATTTACGTTAACGTTAAATTTAATGGCTTAGCAGTTACCATCATTTTTCCATTGTCATAGCGGCTGCCCTAATTTTCACTGCTTTAGCTTTGTCTTAATATAGATCTATTAATATCGAGTGCAGCTACAATTTCAGAAAGCCGGGTGTGAAGCGTATTAGAAGAAAATTGTTGCTTTATTGGCAAGAAAAGTATTATTGGCCTTATTTACAACTTAAAACGTTTGTTCGGATTGCTAGTAGAGAAAGTCTCACTTTGTGCAATCAAAATTCACGGCTGATACCGAAACAGCAAAACCATGAGTGCTTTTCTATAGGAATATAAAGTAAGCCGGACCATGATGCGCTGCTTCATCAAATGTATTTAATTTACCTGAAACATCTGGATTTAGTCTCCTGCTTAGTCGGTCCTCTCAAGCCCTTTCCTCGATTTCCGCCTTCTTTTAAAGTTAATTGCGACTTTGGACGCTCGAATCCATGCAACATTTCCTTGAAAGTTTTTGAATTCGGCCTCCGCCACCTCGAATTGAGTTCCTCTTTTGGAAATCACCGAGCAAATTTCCGTCAGGTTTAGTCTTTCTTTATATTACGCTCCTCCCCTCTTCCTCTTTTTCTTCTTCACTGGTCTGCTGTAGCCCTCAGCGTTTGAATTCGAATATTAACGCTTTACACTAAACTTGTCTCTCAAAACAGGAAGTATGGGTGATGTGACCACTAATCGCTATCGGAAAAATCCAAACTTTAATACGAGCTCTCAAGCGATCGTCAGTCAGCGTGGTCAGGGTTACGGTTATGATGGCGAACAAATGACGACGACAACAACGAAAACCACAGTCACCACAGCAGGTGAATAGACTCCACGCTCGCAAAATCTCAGTTGCCACGTTGAATTATTCATCCCGTAAGATAACTTGTCCTGGAACTTAAAAAGTAAATCTCCTAGATTACGGCATATAAAGTTTTGGAAGAAGGTTTATATATTGTGTGAAGCTTGTTTTAAGAGGAAGGAAGTAAGAATGTGGCTTTCGAGGTTTTATGATATTACTCATCATGGTTACACTCATATTTATTTTTTATTTCTCGTCTATAAGAACTTATTAACTTGAGTTCACATCATGTGAAAGTTGAAGCAAATAAACCAAAGATACGACTTCCGCCGTCTTCATGGCCTGCCGTACTGCCAAATAAATTTTGTAGTGCCGTCTCAGTCGTCTCTCTGCACTTCCTTCAAAATGCTTATATCATTTAATGTAGATTTATATGGCCCAGGACGTACAAATTTCCTGGGGCTTTCTTGAAGGAGGGGAAGATGAGAACATTACTTTTTTGCAGTGGAAATGATCCATCGTATTGAGGGGTAGCAGATCATGAAATGTGATATCGTTCTCAGTCGGCTATTCTTTATTGATATTGATAGCAGCGAAATTTTATCGAAGAACAAAAAAAAATAATTCTCTCGGAAAGTCTAGAGGCTAGTTTTTAGAAGAGGATTGTTGTTGAGATAATACGAGGAACGAATTAGGAGATAATGTGAATGGCCATTTCCATGTTGAGCTCTTCGTTTCTTTTTTGAAGGTGAAAGATGTACTGCTGAAAAGTGCGATTTGTAAAGAGTATGAAAGGCAAATAAAGGCCTTTTAAATCTTTTAGATGGCGTATCTCAGCAACAGCGAGGCTCATATGGAATGCAACTAAACTCGACAAATAAAAGATACTCGAAAGGTATCGACTATGACGAAGATGAGATAACGACAACAATGAAAAATGTCGTTACTGCTGGTATGGCTTGTTTGCTTGGCCTGACTTCTACGAATGTTGACTTAAAAATATCGAGAAATACAGAAAGGAATGCCATCTAATATACCTGCTCCTAAGCAACAATCTAGTAACCCTTTGACCTATTCCAGCATTTGGCGGAATTTAGTTAAAGTATTTCAAGCGTAACTTGGGACTTCATTTAAATTCTCAAGAAGTTTCAGCGGTACCGCTAAGTTTGCTCGAAATTCGGAACCGACCTGGCCGATGCGAGAAGCCTGGGCAAAATTCATCGAGTTCAAGAACAATGAATGTCGAGAAAGCGCATAAACGGCTTACTGCTGTTTAATTGGTTTGCATGAGATAAGAATATGTGATTCGGCAAATGAATTTATGGCGTTATTGACTTCGCCATTTGCATATGACCTCTCAAAGTTTACTGTTGATGTTATTGGTTTGGTTTTAGTCGGTGCAGCTGTTGCCGAATTGAAAGAATTGCTGCTGCAACGACCAACACATCAAAATTCGTGCCTTGCACGTTGTACTCCTCATTCTGAAATATTCTTTTTCAGAAAATAACGGAATTGACGCGCAGCCAAATCGAGGCTCATCGGTTTTTCTAGCTCGGAAAGGTGCTGGCTATGGCTACGGTGATGAGGAGTATACAACCACAACGAAAACAATCACTACTTCAGGTCAACATTTTCTCGCCCCTTTACTTAATGCTTTAAAAACGTACTTTTTTGTTTCCGGCTAGAGCAATTCAACTCCATGTGCTACATTTCAGCCTTCATTTTTCGCACTGAAATTCACTTCTGTATAGTGATTTTTGAGTGGTTCAATACTAGAAAACATATTTTGTTTTTTTTTTCAAACGAAAACTAAAAGCTATCCTTTTTTCTTGTGCAAATTTAGTCCAGATTTGATCGGTGCTCCACCTCCATGCGTTTCTGTTTCGTTCATCCACTGCACTCGATTTCTTGTTTTTTTCTCATTTGGACGTTGTGCAGCTGCTAGAATAGTTAGTCGCCTGAGCAGCTTCGATCTGTACCTTTCGTTGCCCACAGTGGCTGAAATTGAAAAGAATCGTTTATTATTTTTCCCTATTTCATTATTTATAAACAATCATTGAGGAAGTTTTTGCTGTGTATGATGGGTGCCGCTGACGAATACGAATAATTAATCCTTTTAAAGCAAATTCAAATTGAGTCAATTTGGCACAAGTGCTTATTAGAAGTAGCGAGTGCGATATGCAGTGCCAATAATTTAACGAAACGAAATAATGATTTCATTAAATAAATGCATAGATGAGGTACTTATTTGTGATGACGGTTATATCATTTCTGAAAGCATCTCTGCTTTGGTGACGGATTAACACTTCACTGTTTTGATGAAGTGTTCAAGTGTTCATATGAGTTAGCACTGAAATGTTCCATTTAAATCACAAATTTCGTTTCCATCCTGGTTCATGGCCGCTGAGAAAAAAATTGTTTTTTTTAAAATTGGCCTAAGTTCTACTTGAGATAAACAAAGTGAAACATTTTTCTGTAGCGTGCATTTTCTTCAGTCGGTCTAAAGCGATGGTTGAAGATTTCGCTTATTTAATCAATTAATTGACTGATTGATTACATGTTTGTTTGCTTATTTCTTTATTTATTTGTTTACTTTTTTGCAGAAGCAGTCAGTGGAGCGCCGCATGTTCCTTTGCATCAAACACAGAATGTATATGGAGTCAAGAAAGGGGCAGCTGATTATGGCTATGAGGATGAGGAGACAACCGTTACCAAAACGACAACCACTGGTATGATTTCATAGCATATGTAGCTCGACCTTTGGAAAGCGACTCTACAGTAAGACTTTTTTTTTAAAGAAAATCCATTTACAAGTTTCACTAAAATGCACTCAGTTGGTCGCTTACTATTTGCTCAATATGGAAAAATACAGGCTTTTGACTAAGTGTGCACATGAATTCCTGCCAAATTCTGATTGTCGAATCAACGCCAACAAACCTTAAGGTTAAGTTCAACTAAGACTAGGATCAAGCCCCACTGGGCCAAAGACACAGCTGAAGATCATAATTAACTAAGATCAAGGTTAGGCTCAATTAAGCTCAGGGTTAAGCTCAAGTAAGCTCAATATTAAGCTTCATTTCACCACTTTTTCCACGACTCTAACATAATGATGTAATGTGGTGGTGATTTAAGTCATATGCCGATGTCAGTCATTTTTCAAATTCCCTACGAGTGGTCATTTTCTGACGCGCCTAATGACGAAGTTTGCATCAAATTTCGCAGATCACTGCTTCCATACGGAAACAATTGCGAGTCAGTGTTTTGTTATGAAGAAATTAACCGAAGCAGTGGAATGGCTGACCAAGATCTGTCCTTGTTGACCACTAAACTTGAGGGCGCCAAATACGCCTGAAATTTCACATTCTTATGCGGCCTTCCTCCATATACTTGCAAAAGTTTCTTCCCTGTACTCGTTAATTCATCCGCTGCGGGTAATTCCTCAAAGAACCTCAAATCCTGGCTAGCTATCCCCCATCTCCGCCCCTTCTCCGTTTCCTCCCATCCCCTCCGCTCTCCCCTCAACTACCTCGTAAGTTCTAAAACATATGCAGAAGATAGTATTGATTAATGATGACAGAGTAAAGAATTTTCACATGTCATATGCCCAAGGTGGCCGTTTTGGGAAGGGGTTGATGATGGGTGAAATGGAAGTGGTTGAGGATTCTTCTGTTCTGCTTAAAATCAGAAGAATCTTGGCGTTCGGTAGATCAGAGCAATCATCAACTACTCCTCCTATGCTCCTGGAAAGACATCCCACTCTGTGCATGGTCTTTATGGGAGAAGGAGAGGGCCCACTGAAACTAAAATGGGGGATGCTGTAAAATTATTGCAGTTCGGTATGATATTCCGCCTGGTAATATCGATTCGACTGTCGGAAATCGCCAAAAAGGTTGGTGCATATCATCACCTTTCTAGTTGTTGCTTGTTTTTGTCAGTTCCTTTAGCGTAGACGAATTTATTTCGGAGCAGAGAAGTCTTAAACGAATCGAATTTGAACACGTCGTCATAATATTGAGCAAGACGTTTGAGCTTTCATTTTTGACGAGGAAGAGGCCAGCAACAAATATGTGATATGCTTTCCATGGTATTATATCGATATTTATTTTTTTCTCATGCAATTATACCGCTAAAGGTGGGAAGAGGGTGAGGAAAGAGGTATTTTTACGGCAGCTGCATAATTTTAAAAATAATCTCAAAGTTTATAACAAATTTCCTAGGAAAATACGCCTTACTCAGCCAAGATATGGGCGATTACGTTATAGAAACGCTTGAATTGATTTGATATATCTATCTATGCTGGTTTGAGTGCAGGAATATTCTAAAGCGTGAGACCGTCGTAGTTGTAGATGACATCGAAAACTGTTTGCAATATAGCCGAAACGAGAAAGACGATCTACTCGGGCATCATTCTTCGTTTCATACGCATCAGCTTGGAGTTCCTGCTAAAAATTACCTGGCCAGGTATTTGATTATTTTTCAAGTCACTTAGTCTTTGAAATTTTACTTTTTAATATTTTGCACAAAAACAACTATCGTCGTTTTCTCGTTAGGTTGTCCTAGGACTAATAACACTTGTTTTCAAAACAGCATTTGAAATTTTGCACAATATTCTCGAACTGCAATACTGAGAAATTTCCAACTTGCCAGAATTTTTTTGAAATTAAGAATTTTTAAACTTGCTAATGGAATTGAAGAAGAATATATTCAGTTGTTCAAAAAGCAGCGGTGATACTTCGTTTATGCTATCTCGAACCACTACGACTTCAACGCTAACTAAGCCATTTCAGCGATGAAGGCGATGTAAGGTCGCGTTCGTACGACCGGTCGGATTCGCGCAAATCTTCAAAATTTTGGTTTTTAACACTGTGTCCCCTAACCGCGGCTATAATCATTTGCATAATCCTTATTATGCTCCTTTTTGTTTTATGATAACTAACCACATATCACAATCTTAACAGCACTTCGCTTATGTAAACCCATCTTAGCATGCAAACGTTTCAGCATAATGTTTGCCTTTTGTTTCTTTTTTTTGGCCCCTCCAAGTTCTACAGTTTACAGCACTCTAAATTTACGATATAAACGTGAGCAGTTTTAGTATCGCCAAATTTAAAACATCTTCATATAGATAAGTGCCGAAGAAGAAATAGACAAACCGAAACAAACACCATCGCTTTTTAATTGAATCAAAATGTTCACCTCCATAAGAAAATAATTTCTTTTCATGGATTTTCACCTTTCGTTTACTCACGAAACTGAGCATTTTTAGTTTATTGCCTAAAAAGTTGAGTGGTTGAACAAGTGAGTTTATTATAACCAATCGGTCAGACACCTTCATCGATAAGAAGAAAGCGAATATGAACGTTTAAGAAGACATAGTTACATAGCAAACAAACAGTTCAAATATTGTGTAAACGTAGCACTCGAGTAGAGTTATTGGCGATCTCTTATAACGCCTAGTGAAATGTATCGACTGGTGGTAAAGGTAGAACCATTGAAGGTAATAAAAAGAGCGTTGTCGATAATCACAAATGAGATCCGCATCAATGAAATGGTTATAGGGATTCGTCTTGTTGTTTCGAAGAAAACGTTTAATATAGCTTTTTAATATGACTATGAATAAATACAACTTTTTACAGAACTTTTTATTAATACAACTTTTTATTAACACTAACAAACAGACTAGTACTTGGAGTAGTTCCGAAACAAACATAGCTTTAAGATGCGGTAGATCTGTTGCTCAAATAACTTAGTCAAATGAGAAAGCTCTTTAGAACAGAGTTAGTTACACGTTTCGAACAACATAAAATATAATCATAATAATATGTGATAACAAAAGCATCTAGTATGGTTTGTTATATTGCTGCTGGTTAAGCAGAACGATTAGCAGCAACCATAATTTGAGGGAAATGGGAGAGGAGAGTGTACGGCTCAATAAAGCAAAAAAACAAAAGACTATATGAAAACATCGAAACGAACCCATAGCAGTATTCTCAGCTTTATCACTGTCTTCATGGAGAAGATAATGATGGGGTTAGCATATTGTCGTGCATAAAGCTTTTAAATTTGCCGTTTTATAGCCGTCCTGCCCTCTTCCGTCTCCCTGCCTTCCTACCAGCTCTCTTCGCGAAGATATGCAGTAGGATTGATTTAGAGTGGATTGACATAGTTATGGGAGCTTTCCGGAAAATTTTCCGATTTATTTAGAACAAAATCATTTTTATCGATGAGCATAGACAGATTAATAATTTGCTCTTCGTAATCCCTGGAATAATTATCGAAAAAAAGTTAATATAAATGTTGTTAGCAAACTGTTGAAGCATTGTGATGAAATTCAGTCAAAATTGGCCATATTTTAAAAGTGAAATATTGTTATTGATTCAGAGACTCACAACTAACATCCTCGTTGTTGCGTGATAGCGCCTTACCGTCATCCCAGCCGAAGAAAAGACGATTCAGTTGTTTGGATTTCGTTTTCTTCGTCCTCGCACCGTGCTTCATTCTTTTCATTATCATCGCAATTCTAATCACTATTGGATTGGCCTAACTTTATGTTTTTTCTCTGTTGATGTTCATACGATTGATGAGCCCATTTCTAAACTGTTCCCTTTCAGTCTTTCATAACCGGGAAGAGTCAGACACTTAGCAACAAATTTAAAAAACAAGATAAACTAGATTAACAGGTTACAGCATGCTAATTTTTTTTCTCATCCTTCAGGAACAGTTTATGGAATAGGAATATCATTCGTTTATCTGACAGTTTTCCCTGGTTGAGCATCGAGAGTAAAACACTTTTGTTTCTTAACTACCTGTTATAATTCCCTTAAAAGGTTTTACTTGTGCCACTGAATGGAGAATATTGGTGTAACAATTTCCAGGAGGATTACGGCAACTAATGAATGCTGCAAGAAAGAAAGCCACTTTCATTGAGCAGTTAACATCACATATAAGCGTTACGCGATAATGTTTTTAATTGTTACGGCTTGCTGAATTAATTTCATTTCACATCCGCATTTGTTAAGTAACAGTGGCAATTTGATGTCTTATGAGCATCATCCTCTTCATGCTACGCCGCTCCAAATTCCTCTCTCCATCCCACCATCCCCATCTCCTCCCATCCTCTCTCCACCCTACCCCTCCTCCACCGCGCCCTCCGCCCCTCTCTACTTTCCATCCTATCATTCAATCTCACAGCAATCTTCCGAAGCGTTCTTACGGACGGGAAAAAAGGGTATTCACGAGCATTATGTGAACTTCATCAACTTTCGATAAATTGTAATGCCCGATTGCTTTTGAGATTTTGATTTTGAGTGCATTTTTAAATGCGCCTATTTTGATTTCCTCATCGCTCAAGTTACAAACGGGTGATTTGAAATGAGTTCCGAATAAATCAGAATTTTAAAAAAAGTTTTTCAAATTATGAGGTCTTCGACTATTCGTAAATGAAAATTGTTTTTTGAGAACGTTGCGGATTCTAAAAAAAAACTTTCTCTTTCACTCATCACTGATTCGCTAACAACTAACGACATTCGATAATTTCGGAACCCAATTTACGATACATAAATGTATTGCGGTGAAACTATTAGTGAATTTTAATTAAAAGAATCAAAAATAATCCATTCATACTGACAGACAGCATTATAGATCCCCATAATATTCACGCGATCCGCTCGTAAAAGTAAGTACTATTTTGTACTAGTTATTCGGATTAAAAACATATTCGATAGTAACCTCAGTTTGCCTAATGTAAAAACAATGCGCAGGTTTTTAGCCTTTTATGTGAATCAAGCATACATTGTGACATAAAAGCGCTTAGATTTAGTCACGTGATGTCAAGAATGGTTGAAATGGTGTGAGGACAAGGGAGATTCAATTATATGTGATGAGACACGAATGGCGATGATGCGAATTGAAAAAAAAAAAGGCAGAAAATTTGAAAAATGGAAAAACTTCATGTAATCAAAAAGTGGAAAGATTTCGAATGCAATTAGGCTACCTGAAGTGAAAAATACATTTACCGCCCTTTTCGTGTGAAACAGATTAACTTGTAAAGTTAGCAGATGATATGATAATACGGTTTCGTTTATTTGCGCAAATCTGTTTTTTGGCTTTTATTTTGCTGTCTATGTCGCCATTCATGAGTTCTTGAGTGGAAAACTGATGAGTCCTTGTCGAGTGAAAAACTGTGCAACTTATACGATTGGACTGTGACTTGTAGATATTGGATGTTTTGAGGGAATAGTTGATTGTTATTTGGCGAGGAAACATCTTGTATGTGACTCATAATAATTTTTAAAATAGTTACTTTTAACTTCCAAAACGTATAAATTTTCCATTCGTGCCGATCTCTTCCTAATTGGCGTCACTTATCGTGCTTAAAATCTTGGATAAATTACGCTAATTTTTCGCTAGATTATCGATAACATGTTAATTGTATCAGTTTATATGTTTTTTCATAACCGCTTTACATTAGTTGTTCGCGTTTAGTTTCTTGTTTGTTATGTTTTGCATATATTTCGTTGTTTAAGAAACTGGTCATGGTTTTTCCTGCAAATTTTATTGCGCAATAAAGTTTAATGAATTTCAGCGAGTTATGTACACAAAAAAAGGTGTGATTTCTTCGCTTTATTGTATAACGCGTTGAGTGCAAAGATTCCGTAAAAGTGGGGCAGATTTTTTCGCGAAAATTTGTTTTGCATTCTTCTGCAAATTATATATATATAATATATTATATATATATATATATATATATAATATATATATATACAATGCAAAACTAGGCAACCCTTAAAAAGAATTTTGTTTCACGCAAAATGAACGATTTTGTAAAGTAAAGCATAATTGTATCATTGTTTGCGGGAACTTTAGACGAATCTATCGTTAACGAGAAAGACAGAGAGAGAGAGAGAGAGAGAGGAGAGAGCACAGAGGTGACAGTGGCATGTCACTAAAGACAGCTTTTAACGTTCCAGCCTCATTGCTGTTTTATTCATGGTTGAGATTAATGGACGAGTGGATTCTCATTTTTGCTGTTTCTACTAATTACCAACCAATGCGTTACATGGAAACCGAGGATAAGCGACCGGGAGGGAGGGGGGGAGTGGGGGGGCAGGCATTGGGAGTTGAATGTGGAAGGGTTAGAAATCGGAGCATTATGAAATAATTTGCCAGTAACAAAAGATTTTTCAAAGCAAGGATCCAAGTTATTGAGTTGCCGAAAAACAACTATGTGATGAGCTCACATTGCCTGCTGGGATATTTCTGTTCTATCTCTCCTCTCTTCTTCACCTTCTGTCCCTCCCCCCTCCTCCCCACCCCCGCTTATCTTCTGCCTGTTTCCCTGCCCTTATTCAAATAAGCTAATGTTGGTCACTGCTAAAAATATTTCTGGGGTGAGCCGAGATTAATACTGGCAATCTTGGCTCATCACATAAATGTTTGCAATATTTCATGCTACTCTTGAATGGCATTTTGGCTGTAAGCGCGCATGCGTCCCCGCTGCTTATTGCAAAAACAAAACTTTTCATTCAATACAAAGAAAAAGTTCTCCACCATTTTTTTCCGAAGGTAACATTTATGAATTTTGAAATCGCAATATCGCATCGTTTTCCACGCTCCGTTTATTGCGAACCTTATGCGTATTCTTATTTCGAAAACTTCATTATTTAATCTTCATCACTTCAAATTTACAAATTTCGGAGGCCGCAAATCACATACTTTGAAAACTTCCAGCAAACTCACATCTTCCCAGTTGTTTCCTTTCAACTCGTTTATTCCGCTCCCATCCATTTGCCGATTCTACCCTTTTTTGTTTGTACTAGCAATACTGGCATACTCGTAGGTGGAACAACGAGAAGAGGAAGAGGAGAGGGAGCGGACCCGTAGTTGTATCGCCCTATTGTTCCGTTCCCCGTCTCAAAGGTTAGAAAAATACTTCCACGCATACTCTTAGAAACAGTCGCAACACTTTTGCCTGTTAAACGAAATGTTCATTATATCGCGTTGGATATGTGATCCTAAAATGCTCACGAGTTGTTGTAAATTCAAAATGTGAATTTTCATTCCATTGACTTTATTGGTAGTTTACTAAAAATCGCTTTTGGAAATTTTTCTGCATGTAGCACAATTTTTTATCAAGTACGCTATTGTCGTACATCCGCTGTTCGTATTCATCTCGTTTTAAATGGAATTTTTGTGAGTACAATCGACCAGAATTCAATTAATTCCGAAACTTCAATCGCGAATGCGGTATGTTTCGAAGACCTCTTTCGTCGACTTTCCTTTTTGCCGAATTTTTTGTTGCTTTGCCTAAAGCGGACCGCATTTTCCATACAATTCACACTCATCATCTGTCCCCAGTTGTGCTCTAGCACCTTCTCATGCGTTCTCCTTCTTCCGCCAATCTCCTACCCTTCCACCCCCCCCCCCCCCCCGCCCCCCCCCTCCCCCCC
>JPKZ01000230.1:0-10924 GCA_000803305.1 Toxocara canis | reverse complement strand
TTACAGCGTCAAAAATGTGTCACATTTTCTTTGGACTCAATATTTAAAAAAAGAATAAAAATTTCTATAATGTCAGAAACGGGCCAGTAGTGCGTAAGTAGAAGTTTCAGTTATCATTACTTTATCTCCCTTTTACTCATAAAATGAAGGATGCAATTCGTACAGATGGTACAAGCACTGTCTACATTACACATTGACACTACTGCGAAAGCTAAGCGAGTATGTATGGAAGATTTTATAGACGCTGCACAAAACGTTAAAAAAGTTGCAATTAAACTTACAAGCAAGGGAATACAAAAATTTCAAACAAAAGATACGAGTCGTATGCGTAAGACAAGCACACCTGCCTCGCGCCTCTTTCACACTCACAACTGAAGCCCAAATACATACGGCACGTGTCTTAGGCTATCTTTTTGTGCTACAACTGCAGCTATACTACACTGCTATTGCCACATAACTATTGAACTGGTACGGAGCCATTCAATGAGCGCTCAATGTGCTGTGGTCAATAGGCGAGAGGGGGGGGAACGACTTCGAAAGATGGTCGAGACACAGCAGCGCTGTTTGTAAACAATATCCGGATTGAGCACCTCTAGAAGACTCACACCCAACGCGCCCTCTATTCGCGTCAGCCAGATCACAGAATTATACACCGATACATCATCGCTCAGGGCGTTTAGAAACTACGAAGAGTTCACTCGCAACGAACTATGATTACTGCTATTAGAAGCATTCCTAGAACGTGCCAAGGTACTCAGTCTTCTTCGACGGAACGAACGTCATCAGCGAAAGACATCGACTCATAAGAAACGGCGTTTAGAAACTAAGAAGAGTTCACTCGCAACGAACTATGATTACTGCTATTAGAAGCATTCCTAGAACGTGCCAAGGTACTCAGTCTTCTTCGACCGAAAGAACGTCATCAGCAAAGGACATCGACTCATAAGAAACAGCAAAAAAAAACCGACAAAGCGCTGAAGGAATATCAAAATTCAGTGATCACGAAATGAGATGGATGGAGAAATGTTTGGTCAGCGATGAGTATAGCCAATTCTGATCTTGACCCATTTCAGTTTACCAGTGGCGATTCATCAGCCTCATACTCTGCTCTCCTCTTCCACTTCCTCCACCCCTCTTCTCGCTTTAAGAACAGGAGGTTGAACAAAGGTGAATGCCCGATCCATGGAGGAATCTTAAGCACCGTATAACAAACGAATTTAACGTACCCCATCCAGAAGGAGTTTAATCGAGGCTATGAAACAATTTATGGAGCAACGAAACAACAAAAAAATACAGCACATTGAGTCCGATTTCATTTGGCATTGTGAATGAAGCCAGACAGCTGAATGGGTGATGAAACGGTATGCAAATTAAGGGACGGTCCCGAAAAAACTTAAAAATCCTCCTAAGGATTTGCCTTAGAAAAATTTACCTTAGAACAGACAAATTTCCATTCCGAGCCAACTCTAGATGTCTGTAGTAGTTTAGAATAGTACGGAACTAAACGGAGACCGTATTTCCGTTCGATCCTTGAGAGAAACCGAACAGATAAAAATTTTGCCTTACAGCTGGTGTCTCTTCGACCTCATCTTTTTGCATACAGTAGATCAAGAAACAAAGAGGGCATAACCCGCACATACAAATAGAGCAATTACTAACTCAAAATCTTTTTAATGATCATTGATTCACGATCAACGGCAGAAAACATAAATGTACTTTGTGAGGTCATAAAAAGCGTAACTTGCCGTTAAAAATTATCAAGGCGGTATGCGGATAGCAATTTACATTTCGATAATTTTTTCAATCAGGATTTGAGAAAGAAACGTTTTCACGAAAGATGTATTGAAATAATACAGAAAATAATATTCAAGAAAACCCGTTCACAACAAAACAACTTTCTTTTTTGCACAATTTTTAATGCCTCCAGAAATTGCAACCAAAATCACAATAGCAAAAAGCCTTCCTATGAAGTGCTTTCAGCAGGCAAAATATATAATATTAATAAGAAGCTCAAAAAAACTTTTAAATCATCCAACCTATAACGATATATGAGAAGTGATATTGTGGTGAGTTTTCTTTTCAATTTTTTTTTTTGAGAACTTTTCAGTCGGAACATTGGAAGAGTGAAGGAGAGTTCAATGACTGTATTTTCAAAAAATTATAAAAAGTGCCAAGCACAATCGCTTTCGCCGTTCATATATACATTAATATATATAATATATATACTTTAATATACTTAAATATATATACTTAAAATTTACTTAAAATATACCTTAATGTGATCATCTCATCGAAAATCATAGCAAGTCAAAAGTGCTAAATGTGCGTAAATTTGGGAGCAACAAAATCTATTGTGATCATGCTAAACGCACGGAACTTCAACGTATAGAAATTGTGAAAATGTAATTGACTGGCCATTTTTTAAAAAAATGTCGGATTACTTGTGAAGAACTTAAAAAGCGCTCCAACGATGCGATGAAAAAAGACATTTTTTTTTCTGAGTGATTTTTTGCCACTCCAAATTTGAACGGCGGAAATATAATTTTGGCAACAACCTACAAAATACTTTCAATTCGTTTCACTTTTCTATGTTTTATTAAAATACGCATTAAAAAAAAGGAATCAATAATACTAATAGTTGGTCTCGAAAAGCTTAAAGTTTTTGTTCACCAACTTTTTCGTATGTATATATATCACTCAAAATTTCCTGGTTCATTTGAAACTGACTAGTCTCAAGAAATTGAATAATAATAATCTTATCGCTGATAAACAGTCTCCTAACGGAAACATAAAAGCTGCGTTGAGCAAGACCGTACTATAATATGTGGGCAAAGGCAAATTTTAAACATTTTGAACCTTAATTATCTAAAAGATTGTCAGTTTGTTGAGGAATATTGTAACTTTTTAAAAGTGTTTAGAAAATTATTAGCGTACGGATGAGAGATACTTTTTAAGTGCAGCAATAAGCAAAGTGAAATTTGTAAAACTGTGTATGAAAATTCGGTTTGATTGAATAGAGAGCGATATAAACTCCATTTGAGAAAGGAGTCGTTCGAAACATTCATCAACGGTTCTAAAAAAAATGTACAGTGGGAATTCGACTGGTAAATATACTCTAGAAATGAGCCATTTACTTGCACAGTCGGCTCGCATGACGCTGCCCTATAATATTTCATTAAGCTGACTTACTCCCCTTTGTGCCCTTCCTCCCCCCTCCTCACCACCCCTTATTTGCCGCCCACCCAAGCGTTACGCAACAATTACTTATGTATCACATTAACAGACTCTTATTCAATTTTTTTCCGTCCTTCATATGCGTGTTATACCCTTGCGATGTAGAGCTCTATAAATCTCTGCATATACTATACAATGTACAGATTTTCACATACACTATTTTGTTAACGAATAGCTCGGCAGCTGTACTGTTTGCATACGTAAAACCCTCCACTTCCCTCCTCAGGTGGAACGTAAAAGAATGCACAGCTAACAGAAAATGGGTTTTCATAAAGCCGTTACGTCCCTCAAGCTACGCAATAACGGGAATTCATTTTTATCGACTTTGCTGACACAAAATATTTGCCCCTAACAAGAAACAAAGAGGTTAAATTACCAAAGCCGGAACGAGTGCTTAGCTTATCATTCTCGTACTCATCATCTCGTCAGGTAGTCTACGACGTTCGGTATCTCATCGGTTCATTTCTCTTTCGGAATCGGTCCCGTGCTTGTGGGAGTTAATCCCACGAGTTTAATCGTTTGGTTGACATAGAGTTTAAAATGCGCACTACGTAACTGTAATGACAAAATTTTAAGATGATGACTATTGGCGCATGGAGGAACACTCCGAAAAGTGCGCATTAGTGTATTCAGAAGCGAGTTGAGGAGGGAAGTGGGGTATACGTGATGACAAATAGAAACAGCCAATGATACTTAGGCACAATTCATTTGCACAGTAAATTATTTTCTCTATATCTAATCAGCATCGAGATATAATACTCTTCTTTAGAGGTATATTTGTAAGGGTCGCCCTATAATGTCAATACTGAGGCTGAGTAATCCACATTGTCCTTCACGACTGATCGTTCATACTAACGCGTATGTTTGGCGAGTTTTCAGAAAATGGAAAAAATACCAGTCATTTAATCGCAGAAACAATGCATATTTAAAGTACGTTCGTTGTATGACGAGTGTGGCACTGTGCAAATACTGCCAAATGATTCAATTCAATATACACGTCACAATTCATAACTGTGACGCTTCGAACAAACGGCATGATAGTAAGGCTTGATGAGGTGGTGAACTGGAAATGGTGATCGGCGTACTTCTAAACTGTTCCATTCTTGCTTCTAAAAACGAAACGTATAGTGCTCTCATGCAGAACGGGGGTTATTATGAGGGAATAGCTTTGAAATATGCACAGTATGCAAAAATGCTTATCCTTTATTGGGCAATTTAAAAAGCAATCAATCTAATATCATCTAATGGAATCCAGTTCAAGCATCCGGTTGATTAGCAACAAGCGCTTAACTGAGCAACCGTTCCTTTTAATTTATGCAGCGACTTCCGTTCCACTAATCTTTAACAGCTTCTGATAACCGCAGAAGAGCGATCGTTGTTAGAAGTGTGTGGGTCAGAAATTCATCCTCGTTTGAGCCCCGGTTTCTTCACTAACATAAAGCAACACCTATGAATCCCTCCCCACCGCTGTTTGGAAACCCGGCGGCTAACTGCGCACATCTATTTCTTGCAACCACTTCAACAGCACGCTTTGAAAAAGTTTTACATATTGTGTGGACTCAACGTCGGTCAATTACTCAGCAAAAACAACATCGATATTCAACTATAAATAGCCTTCAGTTGAATCCAGCAAACGTAGCTAGCGTCTCGACGATAGACAAAAGAAACCAGCTAAATGCACGTATATAAATCTCGGACTATTAACAATCACATGGATTTCACCTGAACATATGCATGCTGTGATAGCTGTCTGATGCATGACATACATCCGGTTGAGCATTTTGGTGTCCTTCACAAATTCGTCTATGAAGGCGACTTTCTCTATTTGCTCGAGAAAAAAAAATCGCCTTGCTTAGAATCTTTCGATTTTAAGAAACTTTACAATGCTTAGAATGCTTAGAATGCTTAGAACTTTACAAAGAAAAAAAATGCTTAGAATCGATAAAAATTATAGAAACTTTACAAACAACGGTTTGATGAGTGCGAAATCTAGTTCCTCACAATTGTGCATACATAAACAAAGAGGAAAAAGCAGTATGTGATTGAGAAAGAAGCGCAAAAAAAAAAGAATGCGTAGAATGCGCGAAGCAGATCAGAGAGTTCGATATGAGACAAGGAAGTTAGTTATTCAATTTCTGCCTAAAAAAACTTACAGTTACCCAATTTTTAAAAAAAAAACTTACCTACTCTAGCAGTTCATAGTTTTCTTTGACTTTGCGAATAACGAAGTAGAAAAACACTCATTGAAAAGTATACTGGTGATCGGCATACGGTACGATGCAATATGAAACGCACCACAAGCAAAACGAACGCTAAGCGTACATAGTCAGCTCAACCAAATGCAAACAACAACGCTCCGTAACGACTCCAAATCTTGTGACCGCGTATATAACGTATCGATGAAAATTATCAAAAAAAAGGCTAAATAGACGAAACGGAACGCCAACGTAAAAGTTACGTTCAATTTTTATGATAATAATTTTCACTGTTTAATTTTACGAAGTGATCAAAGTGAATCAAGAACGCGCAGATGGAAATTCGTTAAGTAACCGTGAGTCAGGGAGACTGCGGGCAGATTAAAAAGTAACTTTGATACCGACTCTTTAAAGTAACTTTGATACCGACTCTTTAAGCGATCATCGAAGTATAACAGTGTCGGATTACCAAAACATAAACATATAGGGAAACGCATTATACAAATACGAAAATAAATGATGAATAACATGAATAACGTATATAAGATTCATTAGACAAAAGCAGAAGAGCACAATTTAAATAACTCTAACGCAAAAAGTAACCGTGAATCAGGGAGACTACAGGCAGATTAAAAAGTAACTTTGATACTGAAGAAAGATAATTGAAAGTAACTGAAATAACTCCATAACAAGTAAATGCAAAAAAGTAATTGAAACTGCAGAAAGATACGATTTTGATCGAGCTGTAGGGATCACAGTTTGAATACGCGAGCGACGACGCTTCAGTCGTTTTTCACTTCATAATAGTGAAATGCCCTCGTGACTGAACGGTAACATAGACGAGTCGTATGCATTATCGGCTTAAACAACGTGTGAGGCTATTCAACTAGTGAGTGTTTTGTTTGGTACTTTCTGGAATTTATGCAGTGCACGTTCTGGGTAGAGAAATTCCACTAGTCGTTTCTGGTTCAGTTTGGTCACATAACCACGCAGTGTTCACTCGAAGACAAGCAGTAATCAAATCAATTTTCACGGCGTTTTTATTCTGGCAAGTACTGGGTCTCTTCCCTCCACCCGTCGGTCCGGTCTCTCCCTAATGGGTTCTTCTCCTAAACCTCCCCTCCCCCCTTCTTCTGTTTTCCGGAAAAGGTGGAGGGGGAGGGAGGGACGTTGAGGAGAGGAGTAAATGTCGATTTCCATAGCACAGTAGCCGATGAGACTTTATGAAGTTTCGCCGATCGTTGTTTTCGGGTCTCGAAATGCGACGACTGAGCAGTTCGGAGCAATCTGGCATCGTTTGCGATTAAACAAACACAGCAACGGATGAAAGCCGATTCCAAACAGAGTGTAAAAACCGACTACGGCTGAACGTCGTTCTAAACAAATAAACTACACTCTATCCCTGATTGGCACAGACCTTTAAAGAAAGCGTTCAATAGTGAAACAAAAATATATAAAAATTAAAATGTGATGTTAAGAGGATAGCAATAAAATCAGATTGCTAACAGACTAGGAAGATATACCTCACAACTAGTACTTGAATAACTGAAATCATAGAAAGCTGTAAAGCAAAACAGTCCTATCCATATGGTTTACAATGCAAGCGGTTAAGTTACCAATTTATCGATTGATCGGTAGCAGTTTTCTGAAACCTACAATTCCTGACGCATATTGCTTGTAACATGTATTACTCAGCTGCGAAAGTTCCATGTATGTAGAGAACTTTCTAGTCTACTTAACAAGTTTGTCACCAAGATTCAAAGTTTCACACTCTCACTATCTTGCATTACGCACACTTTCACACCAACATCACTAGCACAGCGTTGACTCTAAAACAAATGTTTCACAATAGTTACAAAGACGACGATTTTTTTCAGTTATAAGTTCCAACTGTGCCTATCATTAGTGCTCAGTTTACGAAATCTAAATGCAAAAAGCTTCGAAAAAAACTGCATGCAAATTTAAAAGCTGAATTTAAAATGTGAGCAAACACGTTAACTAATGTTTCGCTTTTGATCATTAGATACTATTGAACAAAAGTGCTTTGAATGAGCTCCAATAAAAATTTTAAAGAAAAGAATCCAAAGAAGAGTTACAGAAATGCTGATGATTCATGAACGTTAGTGAATATCGAAAACTCTTAATGGTGTTTGAGTACAAATCAGAATATCAATTTTCGCCAACAATGACTTCTTTTCCAGCAAATTTTCAATGAAGTAATCTGAAAAATGCGAAAACATATTGTCTCTACGAAAAGCACTAAGCACATTAGCACGTTACCACTCGGGCCTTCAGTGCGATGGCACGATGTTACTGAGGCAATCTCACACCGAGCACAACCATCCCTAGGGCTGTTTTAGCCTGCTGTTAACCACCCGCTGGTTGGGCTGTCGGTAGTATGGTGGGAAGCAGCCGGGTATCGAACCCGTGTCTCCCCGCACGCGAAGCGGGGAACTCTACCACTGAGCTATTGCCGCCAATGAAAAATATATTCGCCAAAAAATTACAAACAAAACAACAAAATTTTACGTTTGAAGCGTTTGAATGATCGACGGGAAAGATTCTTAAAATAGACGGGTACCAGCGTATGTTTATTCGTTCACTAGAATCATCAAATTGTGCGTAACCAAATGATCACATTTAAATCTTTAATCACCTTATGCGAGAGTTCGGATAATAACCATTCGAGAACTCAGCAAAATTTTCGATTAAAAAAAAAGAATTTTCATTATTCTACTGTTCATAACGACCCCCTCTCCCCCCTATGTTATTTCTAAGTCCACCTGTACAATTGGCGAATATGACAACTAACCAATATGAACGCCAACCGGTAAGTTTAACGCCATGCATTTATTTACACGAGTGTTCCGCGCCTTGCACAGCGATCTAAAGTAAGCGAGAAGTCAGGGAAATCTTGGATCGTGAAGAGTTTTAAGCGGGTAGGAATGTGTAAAATACTGACCCATTAACACGAGTTCAGTCGCTGTATTATACAAATACTGAAAAAAAAAACTATGGTGAACTTGTCCATCAACTTTTATGTTCAGTGATCCTCTCTTAGCCGCGCAATTCTCACAATACTCAGCCCTTATACTTGTACTCAGACAATTCTTATGTTATCCAATGCTCGCAGTACTATACTAACCCTTATAATCAGCAACCCTTGTACTGCTCATTTCTGCTCATACCTAGACGGCCGTCATCACAAATGGAAAGAAGTAATTGTAGACTGTAAATAAGGATAAAAGAATGTGATATATTCTTATTGTGCACAGTTAAATCGCTTTAAAAAGACTGAGTGCAGTGAAAGTACTGCTCAAAAGCGCTCAGGCGCAACATCCAAGCAAGCCTGCGTGCGACGCATACGACTGCACCGCTTGCCGCATGCATGCACAACGCAAAACTGCCAGCATGTTTGAAAATTTTGGCAGCGCCATGTTCGCGTTGCTACCTCAAATGTTACTGCGCTTCTAGCAGAGCAGCATATGCTTTTATTTCCAAAAAAGGGAAAACAACCTCATTGCAAGCCGCTTCGTAGCACTCATTTCCTCCGCATTCAAACCGACTCTGACGATGCATCAAAACGGTTTGCTAAATCTGCCATTGATAGGCACAAACAACTGACACCATTTTTGTAGCGTTGTGTCCCATTGAAAATGAAGATACAGCTAGTGGCACCTGATGTTACGCAACATTCAGCCTTAACTTCTCAATGCTAAAAAACTACAACAGTTCCCGTCAGCAACACCTAGTTTTCGGGAAAAAAAAATTGCTTAAATTCAGCATCTGAACAACGGGAATACCACCATTATGGGGAACTGACCTTTACTATCTCTTTCTTGCTCACGGCGTAACGATGCGCATGTCTGTAATCAACAAACCACAATATGCCAAACTCATCGTTTTCGCTATTTTGTTAAACAGTTCGTGTAAGAGTAAAGAGAGACGTATACTAGATGGCAATCATGACAGACGCTAAAATGGCACATCTACACCTGAGTGTGCAATGATTGAAAAGAAAACATTATAGGACCATGCAGCTACACCTCAGTGAGGTAAGAGACAGTCGTGAAAGTGTTGAAGCCAGTACCAAAATTATCACAAAATTCGTCGCTGTCAAATTTGACAATGGCCAGGGAATCCTCGCCACAACACCTGTCAAACAAAACGTGCGACAACACAGTTGTTTGGTTGTGGGCTTATAGGCCTAAAGATGCTTTGACGGATGCAGTTTGTGTTCACATGTGATGACCGGACAAGGCCACTAATGGAACATATCTGAACGAGGAAAACACGGTAGCAATACTGTGAGCATAGGAGCATAAAAATGCGCGCACATGAACAGGATACGTTCTGCGGCAACCGCACACCACAACGCATACACTGGCACTCACCGCAGCCAGGCACCTCTGCACGTTCGCAACTCGCACTCAAATCGCTAGTGCTACTCCGTTGCACTATAACGCTCTTCGTCATTAGCCCATATCGCCGTTAACAACACTGCGCCATGTGCCGTACCGCGCTTTCCAAATCTCACTTCTAACGAAAGAGAAGTCATAGTCGAACCGGACAAAATTACCCTGTTTGAACAGGGAATGGCAACGTTGAGAAATAAAGAAAAAAAGCGTCATCCTCCTCGCCCCACCCCCCCCCCCCCCCCCCCCCCCCCCCCCCCTCCCATGTCTCCATTTGAAATAGTGAGAAGGGCGTCCATACATGAGACGCGCGTCCAACCGATTTTACCCACTCCCACATCCCCCTCCCCCCAAAGTAGAAATAGTCGGACATGATGTCCAGGTACTAAGTAGTCTAAAACTGGTTTTCAGCGTCCTGTCCTCCCTACTTGTTTCAATGTTCACATGAAAGTCAAACTTTCGAAAGAAAGTAGCAAACCGATGCTATGGTTTACGATTATACAGCAACGACATCCAACTGTATTTCACAGCAAGCATAAGCAGCTCTGCAAAAAGCATTATGGGACTGAGGAGGGAGAGTGAAACATAGCTAGTGTCGTCATGGCATTCTTGGTACAATTATTGCACTCTACTTGCGCATTTTTATTGTGTTATTTTTCAACAGAATTATTTGACTTCACAACAGACATTCAGCATTTCTAGAATACTTCGGACAATTCGTAGAAAAGTTGAAAGAATTAAACATACACAGTTCGCAAACAGCCAATTTAACACAAATATCAAACCGGTTTTGGTATTGATGCTGTACCGCACGACGGTGTAGTGCAGCATAGCACAAAAAGTACAGATAGTTTTCAGTGCAATCATACCAAATAATACACACCATCACATCGTTTTTCTGGCACCAAGTCTGTACTGCACTCGTCCCATAAAAGGGGTGAGTAATGTGTCCCACCTCTCTCAACTATGTTCGGTTGTTGGAGTAATAGTGGGCCGTTTTAAAAAACAATATGCATTAGAATAAAAACACTCGTTAATACAAAATGGGTACCAAAAATTAACATTTGACAGCTCGTCGAA
>JPKZ01000228.1:427376-464021 GCA_000803305.1 Toxocara canis | reverse complement strand
TTTTTTTTTGAGAGGGGGGGGGGGGGGGGGGGGGGGGGGGGGGGGGGGGGGAGGAGGAGAAGGAGGGAGAGATGGGGAGCGTCTGATCGACTTAAGCAGTATCACACCATAGGACATTATATAAGCTACGCGATGACACTTGTTTTAGTCCCAATGGAACACCGGGTCCGTTGGTAGATGAGGTGACTCGATTTCGGTCTTCGGTTTCTTCGTATCAGGATTCCCCGAAGACCGATCAATGGATATCAGCGTTAGCCGATCGCGTTAGCACAAATGGAATCCAGCTGAGAAAGCGCAACTTCATGAAAATTTACGGGCGCATGCTTTGTGCCAGTTGCATGATGCCTGTCCCAGAGAACGAAACGGTAACTATCTATTTTCCTTGCTGAATGTGCTGATGGCCAGTAGAAGTATGGGATCGGTGGACTGCTTGAGGTTAAGTATTGAGGCGAGGGGTGTGGTAAAGGAACAAACAGTCATCAAATTATTTCTTGGAACTGTCATATTTCTTTAATCGTAATTTCATGCCCCTCCCCCCTCACTCCACCGCTCTACTGAAGTCTCTTACGAGTTAGAAAAGTAGAAACATAAGTCCCGTTCTCTCATCCCGCCTGAATAGCAACGCTCTCATCGGAAAAATATAATAAGATACGATACAGGGAAATATTATACTTGATTCTGCCACCACGTCCAGGTCAAAAGTCGCAGTTCAGGTTGCTGATTTTTCTTGCCTCGAAGTATGGAATCTTAATTTTGTTGTACTAGATTTCGCTCATTGGTTATAACGTTTATACTGTTTAAAAACTGCACAGAATAGTGTTACGGAGAAACGATAGTTTTGTTGTTAGTTGTCCAGTAATTAATATTATGCGCCACGGTTTTGTTCTTTCGTATGTGAATTAAACAAGATATTGCTGCGTTGCCTTGTTTTCTATAAACGCTTCGTTTTTGGTATCGGATCTTTAAAGATCGTTATGGATAGACCTGTCTTCTCCCAGTTTACAGTCTCCAAGATTTTTTAAAATAAATAGGCGGAGGTTTTGGTTTGTTCAAAGCATAGATTTTATGAAAGGGAATGGAAATTTTTAGCGTTCTTCAATCACAAATTATTGTTTGCATCGAAGGCAAAGTTTATCTTGAATGAAAAGAGTGTAATAAAACTCGCTGATGCATGTCCGTTGTGTTCTGTCCTGTTAAGGTCCAACTAAAATGGGCATCAACGCATTCGGCTTAAATACTTGTATAAAGTCTAGACGAGGCAATATATCCGATCCGAACGGAAATATTCATGTTTTCCACTTAGGTGATTAGGTAGTGATTAAGTGATTTAACTAAGCAGCAGTGTGCTACTTGAGTAAAAACTCAAGCACTTTATAAATAATATTTTAAGAACGGGAGGATCTGCTAAGGAAGAAATCGATTTCAGATCCCGCGTCGTCATTTTATAGATCCGAATCAGCGGAGGCTGTTGAAGAAGCCGCGCGATCAACCGCGGCAACACATCGTTGCGCAGTTGAACGGCGCATCCTCACGTCATTCACCGCATGCGCATGCACAGCAACGCAAACAGGTCCTGCTCCTACTCGCTCAGCGCTTACGCCCCCCTTTAACAACCCAACACCGATCGCCCTTTGCCGACCATTGAAGCAAATGCATTGTGTACTTCCCGTTTGACGACTCATTATTTTGGGTGCTTCATATTGTAGTGCTGTCATCTGAACTACAAATGATCCAAGCATCTTTGAATTACCGTTGTTAAGGGAGCAGAGAGTAAGTGGGAAGAAAAGGAATGTATTTGTTTTCCTCGTCCCAACATCAAACGATATTCTGACCCCATTTTCATCTCAAATCACTGAATTAGCGCTTCTTTTTTTAAAATTTTTATTTTCCTTCCTTTTGAAATTTTATTGGCTTAAATACCAATTTTGATTAAATGATGAGAGAGTAAAAGAAATTTTTCCTAAGTGCATGGACACGCAGAATTACCGCTGTCTTTGGGCGGGTGTGAAAGCGCTGGGGGGTGGAAGGGAGTGGGGGGGGGGGTATCAGTTGTTTAAATGATGGAATGATGTATAGCTGCTATTTAATGAGTTCCAATAGGAATCTTTAGAAATGTAGCGAGTATCACTGGGTGAAACGAAACTGTGTAGCGGATAAGCCACTGGTCAACAAAGACCGTCCATTTATACTTTTATACTTCACATCGTGTGCGTTTGGACAAAAGGATGTGGTGTGTGCTTGTTAAAGTTATTTTCTTTTTCATTTTTACTGCAACGATCAACGCATTTGTAAGTTTGTGAAGATTCAAAGTTTGTCTTCGTATTTTTCAAAGAATTGTTACCAGTTAATTTTTATGTTGAACATTTTGTCGAGATTGTTACGTATGCATTTGGTGACAGCATTCACTTCATTATTGTACTGCTTCCTCATTCAAGGGGTTTATTTGAATTCTCATTTTTTTTAAAGATTCGAAGATTTTCTTCCAAGCCTTAAACTATCTATTGTTATCCGATATTTAGGCCGATGTGATCCTTATTTATTGTGGTCACAGGTGAGCTTGTGGCATTCATATTGGAGAAAAGGAGGAAGTGCTATGCGGAAGTTTCATCACAGTTTCAAAATGAGGATGTAGCTGGTCCCATAAAATAGATTGAGCAAAAGAAGGTTAACGGAGAAGGGAAGAAATGAAGACAGCTGAGATCGCACACATCGTTAGCATAGGTCACAGGCGGTGACATCACTTGTTGCAAACGTTTATGTGCGTTTCATATTATACTGCGCCATACCATTGTACAGTTTTATACCAGAGCCCAGGACATTGGCAGTTGTAGCGGCGAAATATGGAAACCAGTTTTTTTTACGGGCGAAATGGCGCAATGGGGGAGGAGGAGAAGGAGGGAGAGATGGGGAGCGTCTGATCGACTTAAGCAGTATCACACCATAGGACATTATATAAGCTACGCGATGACACTTGTTTTAGTCCCAATGGAACACCGGGTCCGTTGGTAGATGAGGTGACTCGATTTCGGTCTTCGGTTTCTTCGTATCAGGATTCCCCGAAGACCGATCAATGGATATCAGCGTTAGCCGATCGCGTTAGCACAAATGGAATCCAGCTGAGAAAGCGCAACTTCATGAAAATTTACGGGCGCATGCTTTGTGCCAGTTGCATGATGCCTGTCCCAGAGAACGAAACGGTAACTATCTATTTTCCTTGCTGAATGTGCTGATGGCCAGTAGAAGTATGGGATCGGTGGACTGCTTGAGGTTAAGTATTGAGGCGAGGGGTGTGGTAAAGGAACAAACAGTCATCAAATTATTTCTTGGAACTGTCATATTTCTTTAATCGTAATTTCATGCCCCTCCCCCCTCACTCCACCGCTCTACTGAAGTCTCTTACGAGTTAGAAAAGTAGAAACATAAGTCCCGTTCTCTCATCCCGCCTGAATAGCAACGCTCTCATCGGAAAAATATAATAAGATACGATACAGGGAAATATTATACTTGATTCTGCCACCACGTCCAGGTCAAAAGTCGCAGTTCAGGTTGCTGATTTTTCTTGCCTCGAAGTATGGAATCTTAATTTTGTTGTACTAGATTTCGCTCATTGGTTATAACGTTTATACTGTTTAAAAACTGCACAGAATAGTGTTACGGAGAAACGATAGTTTTGTTGTTAGTTGTCCAGTAATTAATATTATGCGCCACGGTTTTGTTCTTTCGTATGTGAATTAAACAAGATATTGCTGCGTTGCCTTGTTTTCTATAAACGCTTCGTTTTTGGTATCGGATCTTTAAAGATCGTTATGGATAGACCTGTCTTCTCCCAGTTTACAGTCTCCAAGATTTTTTAAAATAAATAGGCGGAGGTTTTGGTTTGTTCAAAGCATAGATTTTATGAAAGGGAATGGAAATTTTTAGCGTTCTTCAATCACAAATTATTGTTTGCATCGAAGGCAAAGTTTATCTTGAATGAAAAGAGTGTAATAAAACTCGCTGATGCATGTCCGTTGTGTTCTGTCCTGTTAAGGTCCAACTAAAATGGGCATCAACGCATTCGGCTTAAATACTTGTATAAAGTCTAGACGAGGCAATATATCCGATCCGAACGGAAATATTCATGTTTTCCACTTAGGTGATTAGGTAGTGATTAAGTGATTTAACTAAGCAGCAGTGTGCTACTTGAGTAAAAACTCAAGCACTTTATAAATAATATTTTAAGAACGGGAGGATCTGCTAAGGAAGAAATCGATTTCAGATCCCGCGTCGTCATTTTATAGATCCGAATCAGCGGAGGCTGTTGAAGAAGCCGCGCGATCAACCGCGGCAACACATCGTTGCGCAGTTGAACGGCGCATCCTCACGTCATTCACCGCATGCGCATGCACAGCAACGCAAACAGGTCCTGCTCCTACTCGCTCAGCGCTTACGCCCCCCTTTAACAACCCAACACCGATCGCCCTTTGCCGACCATTGAAGCAAATGCATTGTGTACTTCCCGTTTGACGACTCATTATTTTGGGTGCTTCATATTGTAGTGCTGTCATCTGAACTACAAATGATCCAAGCATCTTTGAATTACCGTTGTTAAGGGAGCAGAGAGTAAGTGGGAAGAAAAGGAATGTATTTGTTTTCCTCGTCCCAACATCAAACGATATTCTGACCCCATTTTCATCTCAAATCACTGAATTAGCGCTTCTTTTTTTAAAATTTTTATTTTCCTTCCTTTTGAAATTTTATTGGCTTAAATACCAATTTTGATTAAATGATGAGAGAGTAAAAGAAATTTTTCCTAAGTGCATGGACACGCAGAATTACCGCTGTCTTTGGGCGGGTGTGAAAGCGCTGGGGGGTGGAAGGGAGTGGGGAGGGGTGGTTGGGGAGACAATTGCCATCGCACAATAGCTGTTCCCATCGAATCGCAAGGTCGGCCACCACCATCTAATGCTAAAGTATGAAAGTTGAGGTGGGAGGGTGAGGGTAAGGTTGCAAGTGCTTCATTGCGTTCTACAAGGCAGGATCAGATGAACATGGGCTGTGTTTATTTTTATGCAAATAACAGTAATTCCATTGCTTTCTTAGTCCCTACTTACTTTTGTGTGGTGATCGTAGCCGTCTCAGATCGCCACCGATCTCGGTCGATTTTGTAAACTGAGGTGCCTCTGTCAGCATGCTGAGTGTTTTAGGCGACATCGCAGCTTCATCATCATTTGCAGATTTCATGCTCCAAGTAGAGGCTTTTGGAGTTGTAAGATACTTATTGGAACAGATGGGGGGAGGTATTTCAGATTCTCAGTCAGGGATTTGCGCGTGTCCTTTTTTCAGATGCAGGAAAATACATAGTATTTCAAATTTTCGGTGATTACTATCGAACCCTAAATAAAGTTTTTTTTGTTGCTATTTTCTTCAAGATTCCAAATTTTTCGAACTGAATCTGGCCACTAGCCCTTTTTCCGCCAGTTTCGGTCACGCCACTGATCATTCTTGTACTTTTTTCCCCTTAAGCATGGTGTCGGAATGCCGTCTCAGTAGGCTTCCCCAGTTATCTTAAAGAGTGAATTTGTCGCTGGATTAGCGTTATGCTTGGCATGTCTTCCCTGCCCGTGACTGTCACATGTATGAGTGCCTCGATATAGTGCTGAAGCGTAAATGGGAATTCTAGCTTTCTTTCGTTACACGAGGTAAACTTAGAAACTTACATTAGGCGCACCAATATGGGAAAATTGATTAGCAAAGTTTATTGAGCGTCAAATTTTTTTTCTTGCAAATTTATCTGCTTTTCACGTATCTATTCCTTTTAGTTAACCAGTCTTTTTTCCCATACAATTTTGTCAAGTAACCTGACCGGAAAGATTTAAGCAATCAGGAGTTAAAAACTATGTGGAAATTCCTGTACGAACAGTGTGTTGGTGTTGCACGATCGGTGAGGGTTTTTTTTTTTCGTTGATCATAAGGAGTCAATTCTTGAAGCGCTGGATAATTTTTGCTTTTATTTCATGTATTTTTTTCAGACTTCTCAAGCAGCATTTAGAAACAGAAAAGTCAGAAACTTCTTGAGAAAAGGAACAGAAAAAACGGATCCTTATCGCATTCTTTGTATTTGATTGGATGGTATTCGGGTGGAACTAGAACAACAGCCAGTAATCATTTTTTGCATCATGTTAAGGGAAGTGGCGCGGCGCATTAGAGCCATTTACTGACTTTTGAAGTTTGCGAAATTTTTGCTCGCCAATTTCTCAATTTTTATGAAATATTTTACACGGTTGAACAAGAACTTTTCGTATAGCCTGATATGGTCTCTGCTGAATTTTTAATAGAACGTATCAAATTTGATTTGTTTTCTTCTTGGTGTCGCAAGAAGTGGAAAATTGATAAAGGCAACATTTTCGAAACATCAAATTAATTTCAGTTACATTTGCCGTCACACCGTAATATGTCGAAATTAAACATCCCAAATGAAACTCTCTTTCTAAAATGCACTCTCTTCTACTCTTAAATAGAAAATCAAACAGATTTTTTTAAAGTTGGTAGTGATTGTCAATTTGGAGCAGATACCGTCAACTTTTCGAGCCTGTTGGAGTTGAGATCTCCGTTTCAAATCGTTTTTCATCCGCATCTCCCTCCCTTCCGCATCTCCCATCCCTCCATGCCAATTAACGCCCAATTCGATCAGTCCAATGCAATTTGCAAATCTCCTGTTGGAGTTTATAATAACCGTTTGAAACATTATTGAAATTTTTGGTCATACGGCGATTGCTTAAACGGCGTTTGTTATTTGCGACGCCAGAAAAAGCGTCATTTTTCAAAAGTTCAAGCGGTGTCTTTTAAGAAAAGCCAAAATGAAGAGGTCTGATGTTCTCAACATTTTAAAAAAACGAATATTGTGTTGCCAACGTAAGCAAAATTGACGGGTGTAAAGAGAGGAAATGCACTCGTCGTCGGTCGGCGTTGTTGGCGTGGCTGGGTGCGGGTATTTCGGGTAGTTCGATCGATTTGTCTTTTTTTTTTTTGTGAATCCACTCACTTGGCATTGTTTTATTGTTTTTGGCGTTCGGATATGGTAGTTCCCAAATTCCCTTTAGTGTTTTCGATTGACTTCGGCCTAAAAGGGGTTGTTCGATGAACGAACAACTTTTGTAAAGGTGCGCATGGTGCGAAATAATTAAGTTCTTTTCTTCTCACATTCGTAGAAGCAGTTTAGGCTGGGTTGGAGTTGTTTTAACGCCTATCATGAGGATCACAATGGAATTGTGGATTGGCGAAATTTCGTAGTGCTTAAGGATGAAAACATTATATAACGGTCTCTTGCTTTCAAAAGAAAACATTTAAGGTTAGGTGTGCTTGGCGCATCTATTAGTAAAAGTTTTAAAGCAAATGTGAAGTGCAGGAAGTAGAGTTTTGTTTTGTTTGAAAAGAACAACACACTGGATCTCCGGAGTGGTTCCCTATCCTTCAGTTTTATAATGATTTCCGAACAGCGAGATGTAGGTTGTACGGCTGGTTTGCTTATGACAATGGAAGGCTTCCGCTGAAAACAGATTTCGTTCAGTCGCATAGTTTCGAGCGACTGCAAGGATAAAAATAAGATAATAAATTAATTTCTAGCAGTTCCTCTTCTTTGATAGGCTGCTTACGATTGCTTTCATTTTTGTTTTTTAACTGTTTTTTAACTGAATAAACATGCAATTTTCCGAAAAACTTTGTTACTTTTATTTGTGGCGAGTAAAGTAGTTGCGAACTAGAATCGTAGTAAGAGTATAACCTCATTTCTAGATGGAGAAGGGTGGTGCGGATGATATGGAAGTTGAGAATGGGTCCAACGAGGGGAATGAAACGGGTCCGGAGGCAAGCAACGATGACTCAGCGCTGGGCAATTTGGATGGGTCAGAAGCTGTATCGCTAGGACCGTGTACGAGGCAAGAGATGCACAGAACGGTCGGACCACCGGTTAGGGCGAATAAGAGAAAGGCTTATAAGCCGCGAGAGGCGTGCAATATCGTTATGCCGGCTGGAGTGGATCCTTTCGAACCCGAGTACGACTTCAGCACTGGTATAAGTTTATTTTTGCTAACTACAGACATCGGGGACATTGCTCACTCTCGGCGTTCTTTCTTCCTTAAAAAATATGCAAACTTTGTAATTCGTAGTGAGCCCCACTAAGCAGTTTAAACATTGCTCTTTCTCATTTCATCTTATTGTTGCTTTTTTCTTTTGTTTTCGCTCATTTCTGTACAGAAATCTAGTTTTTCCGTAAATTTCGATCACCTAGTTTGAGTTAGTTGATTCCATTCGTTTATTGACTGAATACTGTAGTCACTTCCTTTCTCTTGATTTAGCGAATGGGTTTGAGAACAGTTTAGCTGCTTTTTCAAATTTGCTCAGCAATAACTAGCCGTTAGCCAGTGTTATGATGCGATACGTGATAGTCAGATGCTCAGTTCTAACTACCTTGCTATCAATCGTATGTAATTTAATATTCGCTTGGTGGCAAATCTCAACGTTGGGGTGCGGTAAGAGCTCTGTAAAATAGAGTGCGGCATCGTCTGGATGTGTTAAGAGGAAGTTAAAGAGAGGTGTCCTTGCGGTTAACGTAGCAGAGAAGTGTGTGCTAGCAGCAAGCATCCCAGCCTTGCCCATTCCCTTTTCTTATCTTTTCTGACCGCATGCATGCCAGAACGATTAGGTTATTCTGCATAAATGCTTTCTAACGGTTAAGAAACACCGACTTTCCTTCTACAGGAACGTTTGATCAATATTCCTTTCTCAAGGAATACTGATCAAACGTTCCTGGTATTTTAAATGGGGGCAAGTTTTCGGCCCCTGAAGTGCTTATCACTCATATCCGTCATGCTGTTTCGTAAGTTGTACCTCGAAACATGTTCATTCATATACTCTTGCACATTGAGAGGTGGTTTTTCGTATTTGATCGTTTTCCGATTTCCTTTCTTTTAGGCAGGGGAAAGTCCGTGCGTGCTGTCTGTATGCAGTGCAGTCGCTGTCTTGGATCTTTATGCAATTGCTTCAGGCGATTGAGGTCGGATGTTATTGCGCGTGTTGGAAGGATGAAGGTCTTTATTTAGGTGGTTGTGATGAAGACGAATTTACTACTGCTAGTGTTAAATTGATGACAGTTGATGGATATGGACAAGGAAACATTCACTTGCTTTTTTCAGGTGATGCGAATTAGCGAGGTAAAACCACCTTAAAGAGGGACACATTGTAAACACACGAGTTCATACTCCTGAGACTACTGAACCATTTCAGTTCGCTTAAGCGGGGACTTGAAGGGAAGGCGAATTGGAGGAATACTTGCGCTCCAAATCTTGTGAAGGTTTTTACAGAGCGGTGCGTCCAAAAAAGAACCAAATCGGCAGCGGGGCTGAATTCCAAAAAAAAAATTGTATTGAAGGGATTGAGGTCGATGTTTAATTGTGCACTGGAATTTCAGCTTTCGTGTGTCGCGAGTCTCAGCGTGAATTGCTTCAGAAATTGCCTGAACATGAGGTTCGTCATGTAATTCTCCCACTTTATATTTACTGTGATCATGAAGTACTTAGTCAAGCTGCGAAATTAAGAAAGAATGCTGTAAAGAAAATCGACATTGTTTTCCCTATTGTCAGTGAAAATCACTCTGAGGAGCTCTTCCTTTGTCTTCTACAACTTCGCCCTTCTTTTTTTAATCATAATGACGAATTCGCAAAGACTTCATTGATTGAGTGCAGCGCTTTTTTTTTGCATGACTTCTGCTGTCTTTACTACTGCATTTCCCTTAGACGTCCATAGGTGTTGCCAAGGCCACGCTTTGAATAAATGAAAGGAGGTGCGGAAAATGGTTTCTTCAATCTTCATTATGCTGTAATCTGTCATATGCAGTCTTTTTCTTATATATGGGGGAAGTGGTTTGCGTGCGGTACATTCCACATTTGGTGGCTAGCGTCTGTGGATCATAGTTGCCGTTTTCCCTTCGAACATCAGTATAGATTAGTGTTGATTTAATAGATTTTGTTGTTTTCATTGTTTTGTTTATTTAATACTTTCGTATGACATGCAAAGTAACTGTTATGCACGCATTTCGAAAGAATTGCTAAGAACGTCGAAGTGTTAACAGTTTTGCACTGTATGCTTATTTCAGAACACAAATACTCCCACGTCACCAGACACTACTACCGATGATATGGCTAATGGGAACGGTCAACAGCCTGGATCAGTTAGTAATGATCGAGCTAACAACACACGCACGAGAGCAACAATGCTGAAGGAAGAGGGGGCTGTTCTGAAGGAGGGAGGAGGTATGTTGAAGAATGGTGTCGGAATACCGGCTGCAACGCGCAAATCAAGGCTTTTTTCGCCGGAGAAATTCCTATGCGCTGTCTCGAGCAGCAGCAATAACAGCAACTCAGGATCGGGTAGATTTGTCTCACATGCGAGTACGATTCATTTTAAGAGTGAAAAAATTCGTAACGCTTTCCTCCCGTCCTATCGGATTCTTGAAACTCACTCAGATGGACTTCATATGAAGCTTGTTCGACAGCCCAGTGAAGAGGAGCATGCGCTGAGCGCGTGAGTTTCACTTTTATCTAATTTAAGCTGTGCATTTTGGATTTAGTTATGTTACTGTGCGTTTTAATTTTAGTTGTTTATATACGTTCGACATGTTAGATTCACTTCCTGCTTCAGGAAGTCCCGAGCGATGTCCATCTAGCTGTAAGGTAGCTTCAAGTCTCGGAAAGTGGAATTAGGAGACGCAGATATTTCTTCGCTTCCTTCAATATCCTAACGGATTCAGAAACCGAGTGAAAGTCTTCGGTTTGGTTGGCAGCGCGGAATTGAACGTAATTTTGCAAAGCTGAATTGAAGAAATTTGTTGCTCACACTTTGAACAGTGCCTGTTAGATCTGCGCCGGTGGCATACGAAATGGTTTATTTGTTTCTCAACACAGTCACACATGGAAATCGAACTAACATTTATTTCGTTTTCTAAATTTGCATAATTTCGAGAATCAAAATTTTTTGGTTACGTTTCCGTTCTCTTGGGCAGACGATACGCTATAGAATCACAGATAAGCTTACCACCACATCAGTGCGCGCATAAGCGGCATCTTGGAGAGGAGAAGTTGCCAACCACAATTTGATACACGAAAGTTGCAGTCGACTTGAAAAAAAGTAGTGAGGAGGCTGTGGGAAAAGGAGCAAAGGTGAAGGAAGAGAGGACCAAGCGGTAACCTGAGACAAGATGGGGGTAAGCTCATCTGTAGGTCTAATGAATCTTAACTGCAGGACGCTAATCTGTGGGTAATCACTTCAAACTTTGGTGACCATTCAGTTTTCTTATCAAAATGCAAGTTCAGACACAATGGCTGTGCAAGGGGGATCATCGAAAATTTGTTAGCACAGAGGATGACAACGACTCCAAATAGAAGTTTTGGCTGACGCCGATCAAAGAACGTTGACGACATTTAAACTTTGAATAATATTCTTTTCGTATAATCGTAAGTGGTATTCTATGGTATTCTATTCATATTTAAGGTGCCATCATTAACCGTATTCATTTGCAGAGCTACTAAAAAGAACCATCCAAAGTCATCAAAAATAGTGCTGAAATGCTCGAGCGAACAAGAAGCATTCTCGAAACCAATGCTACCATCTTCGAGCGTCGACGTCACAACGGTTCGCAAGTGTAGCGTCAGCGTTGCGGAAGCCAAGCACTCGTCAACGCTTGACTTACCAACGCAGTATGTTCTTATTGTTTCCGGCCCCGCATTGTTCTCATGACTGGTTGTCAAGTGCTTGCAGTGATGGACTGTGCGATCGAATCGTTCAGCTTGAGTCTTTAAATTCCTACTGCCATGTGTTTCAGCGAATCTAGTTTTAACTAATAGCAGCCGGACTTCAAATACGCTAGTCGACCAGCTGAACAAAGAAAACGACCAAATCTGGTCGTTTGCAGGCCAGTCAGTTGATAAGAGCTGTCTAGGCAACGCGATTAGAGACGGCCACCCCTCACTGCAGTTCGAGGTGAGATAATTCCATTTTCTCCTCCTGTCCTCCTGCGTCCTTCACGTCTCCTTCCTCTTCCATTCGCTGAGGCATCATGAAACAGTTTTTTGGAAGCAAACAAACAATTTTCCGTTAAGACTAAGACTAAACTCAGAGGGCGAGGTACCGCATTGAGACTGTATTTTGTCAGCTAGGAAGTTGATAGCAAATGCATCGCTATAACATTCTGTTGTTCTAAATACGCACAATTTTGATCTCTTCATACCTTGCACGATGTTTTCACGAGCTTCTGATATTTGATTCTCCAGTTTTTTGTCCTCAGAGGGCGGAGGGGGAGGGAGGAGGGGAGGGGAAGATGGTTAACTCTGCGGGGAAGAGTTTTGCACACCATTCCACTGCACTTTTCCCTCCGTAATAAGAACTCCCTCTCTTCCACCTGTCCCTAAGTCTAAGTGTGATAACCATGTAAATGTTCATCGTCGGATATGGACTGATTCTCCCCCTTCCCTCCCCGCTTCCGTCCCAATTCCCTTCTGGTGAAATGTTTAGGAAATGCTTCCCAGCGAGCACATTGCGTGTGAGCGGAATCCCAGCGGGACGCTATGCCAGAGCTGGGAGCTTCCTGTGCTTATAACGTCATTGTAGTCTTCTGGCATTCTTATGTTTAAAATGTTTCAGGAGTTACCTTAAATAAATGTTTGACGCTATTATAGTGTTGCATGGAGATATAACCTGTTCAGGCGATTTCACTTATCCCATCCTCCTCTCCCTCCATTTTTCTGTCCCCCTTCCTCCCTCCGCCACCATCAAACGAAGCTCCCACAGTTCAACTTATAATTATTTTTTTAGGTGTTTATTTAAAAAGCCTTATGAAGTGGCTAGTCAGGCACCTGAGCGCTGTGTGGGAAATGAGAAGATGACTTTCGTCGTGAACAACTCGACGTTAATCATCAGCAAGACAACTACATCGACCTCATCAATTGGAATCGTGAAGCCGGAGCAGTTGAAAAAGCAGGCCGTAAAAGAAGGCGTCTATTCAGAGAGTTGCTCACATCCACCACATACCGACTCGAAGCTCTTGGAATCTGGAAATGCAAAAGCGATATCGTCAGTACCACAGTGTCAGAAGGCAGTAAAGATAGAAGAACGTGAGGAAACAGCAGCATCATCCCAGACACCACAACAGCAGAAATCGCGTCGCAAGGACAAGGCATGCTGCAAGGACAAATTAATTGCTAGTGATTACCTAACACCGTGCCATTCGGACAGCACTGCTGCGCTTTGCAATAAAACTATTATCATGTCGGATAATCTTATTGATTTGCCACCATGCAGCAGCTCAGTGATTACGCCAAAGCATGTCATGAAGTCTGACAAAGCAACGTCCGTGGCGCCTTGTCCGCATTTGGCATCGAATCACGAACAAACTACGGGGATGCAGTCGATGCGGGCGCTCACGTCTGTCTCAAACGGTGATGGGATCGTCAAGCCCGCAGCCGCGGTGCCTCGTTCGCATCCTCCGATTAAACTCATTCTTAAGCCGGTGAAGAACCTCGCGCCACCGTCGCCTTCGATCCAGTCTCCTCCGCGCGACGTCACGTCTTCCACTATCGACTCGCCTAGCAGTGACACGCGAGCGAAGACGTTCAAGTCATGCTCAGCAAAAGCATACACGTCAACAAAAAGTGCCACACAGTCCACGCCAGCTTGCAACACCGCTACTGTGAAGGTGGAAAATAAGGTAATCATTGCATAATAACAAGTTTTGCATCAGCATGTTGTAGCGGTGAGTGTTGTTCAACGATCATGTTGATGTTCATGTGCATCTCACGTCGCTGCTACCAGTTCCATTAACCGCCAGGTCCTTTTCCCTTCTTCAAAGGCTTCAGCTTTTGTTCCCCACATCCTCGTTTACCTGTTCGTTACGCCTAACCTCATATTTTAGAATTAGTATACTTAAGAAATAACTTGAGAGAGAAAGAACGTGAGAGGAGAGGGGGGAGTCATGTATAAAAAGTCAGGATGGGTGTGTGAAAGTGAGAGGTTGGGAAGTAACGTTTACTCGCCGAAACTTAGCCAACGTCGTAAAGCACTGGAGACGAGATCGTAGTATTTCCGATAAGTTGTTTTGAAGATGTATCGTTTACAGTTCTCCAAGGGAAATATTGGAGGGGTCAATTTTTTGGTGCGCTCAGGCGCTTGGAGGAGGGTTATGTTGAATATGTTGAAGCAGAAGTTTTATTCGAGGTGCATCATATTAGGGGCTGTGAAGTTTTCAATCAACTTGTTAGAAACTTGAAATTCGTGTTAATTGAATTTTCCAAGTTAATCAAAACTTGAAAAACTTGAAAGGGTGCAGTAGTCGTTATAGGTACGAATTTGTCGGTGGGTTTCTGAAGCTACAGAAATGATTCCGTGCGTACCAATGCATACGTTTTGACGATTAACGTTCTTTTGTATGGTTTTATAAGTTCTGTTCAAACAGTAAAATCTGCAGGAGCATGTGAAACAAAGTAAGGCGACGAAGGTGGTCAAAATCAACACTGAATTGTCGTCGCTGAAGACGAAAAAAGAGATATTTGATGAGAGTGAGGAGGTGGAGGCCAGTGAGGAGAATGTTTACGGGTTGAAATTCGGGGACGTTGTCTGGGCCAAAAACGGCACGGATGCTTTCTGGCCAGGACGCATTCACTCTTTTACGCGCAACGAGGGCAAAGGCGGAGCAGCGATCCTTTGGCTTGGCGTTGCTACCTATTCTCCATTCATCGATTTTACGCGTTTGGAGCCGTTCGTTGATTGCTACGCTAATAGGTTGGCTTCCCACTCAATGCAAACTTTATGTTTTATCTTAGCAACATAGTTGATCGCTTGTCGCTCAACGAAAGATACCGTTAAACTTCGATTGTACGACCTGTTTCGTATAAGTAAGCACCCTCATCCGTCTCTTATACTCCCTCTTCCAGAAGTGTTTCATTTCATAAGCGACCATCTAGATTGTATGTCATTCTTGGAAGGTTCCAAAATTTATAAGACCTTTTCTCTTGAATTAATTGCTGTCTCAATTCTCATCGACCTCATGGACTTTTTTCAGTATGTGAAAGTAGTAGATTGCTGGCTTAATCTAGGAAAGAGAATAAGTAGTAACGGGTTTCTCATTATTAATCAAGGAGGTGCATATTTTTAGCTGTCGGATCTTTTTTCCCTGTAAAGTGGAGAATCTCAGGTCGTAAAATTCTCTGTGTCCGTATTTCTATTCGAACCATATTGACTTTATCGTTCCAGCGGACGTTCATGAGATTCGAACTTTTTTCTTATTTAATTTTTGTTGGATCAGTCTGGAATCAACAATTTTAGTGAGAGATTTGCGTGGCCACTCAGCTTCGTCAGCAGCGCTTCCTGCGATCGCAGGGTACTTGTGTGCTGTCCTGTCTGTTGGTTTTCACAGAATCAACAACCTTAAAAATATTCAATTATTTTTGTTCTAGTTTTGGCGCCCAGCCAGTTAGGATCGAATCACGGTTTGCTTGGGATCTGAATAAACATGGTCGTAATGCACTGCTTTTGACCGATTTTGCACGAGGACTGGGATTGAAAGACCGGCTTTTTTTAAGGACGTTAGCTTTGCAGTTTTCTTTCCGCAATTTTTATACTGTCGAAAATATAGGATCACCGTATGAAAATTCCGAAACTACTCGCGAAATTTTAGCCAATTTTGAAGTATTAAATAAATTGCGTGATGTCAAAATGGCATGAATGAAAGCGGAGCTAATTGCAGTATCAGGCAGAATTTAAACACTTACTGTTAAGTACGTTCTCTTCATCCAGTTAAACAGAGGTCATCCCACGTTTCACCCGAATTTCTGATTCTGACTTACAATGTTTCTTAGTGCCCCTCCCCTTTCCTTTCCTCCAAAAACATGACTATGTGAAATGTTTGGGTTGTAAAAAAAGTACACATTTGTCGTATGAGCTCAGATAGAGTTCTGGAGTTCCGTTTTTCGTATGACCTCGGAGAACGAACTCGAGAGCGAAACTGTATCTTTTACGACGTTTGCAGGTCGAATGTCTACATTAAATATGGCAACATTTTATGTGAAAAACAAAAATTCGTCACAGGAAGGATTGTTCTGTTCACAAGGTGTCGAGGGGACTTTATTGGAGGTAACTGTGTAAACGTCTTTTCTCATGGGTAGAGGTGGCTATCATTTAGAACTAAATATAATCTCGTTAATTCTAGGTTCAATCCGAAACGTGCGGAGCCGACTTACCACAAGGCGGTGGCGTGTGGCATAGCGGCTTGTTTACCGCGTAAGGGCTACTTTGAGCAGAAACTGTCCCCGCAAGTACATAAAGTTCTTATTTCAACGCACGGATTCGATCCGAGCGAAGCAGTGAACATTATCACCAGACGTAAAAGAAGATCGGCTCCTATGCAACCGTCACACAAGAAGAGGTTGTTTTAGTGAACTTATGGTGCTCTTTTATGTAAGTTGTCTTTGATGCACTACCTTGCCTTACCTTGAATACCTTGAACAGCTGTGATTTCATTAAATATGGCAACATTTTATGTGAAAAACAAAAATTCGTCACAGGAAGGATTGTTCTGTTCACAAGGTGTCGAGGGGACTTTATTGGAGGTAACTGTGTAAACGTCTTTTCTCATGGGTAGAGGTGGCTATCATTTAGAACTAAATATAATCTCGTTAATTCTAGGTTCAATCCGAAACGTGCGGAGCCGACTTACCACAAGGCGGTGGCGTGTGGCATAGCGGCTTGTTTACCGCGTAAGGGCTACTTTGAGCAGAAACTGTCCCCGCAAGTACATAAAGTTCTTATTTCAACGCACGGATTCGATCCGAGCGAAGCAGTGAACATTATCACCAGACGTAAAAGAAGATCGGCTCCTATGCAACCGTCACACAAGAAGAGGTTGTTTTAGTGAACTTATGGTGCTCTTTTATGTAAGTTGTCTTTGATGCACTACCTTGCCTTACCTTGAATACCTTGAACAGCTGTGATTTCATCGATTTCATCGTTCTCTCCATCGATGTAGCTGACAATTTTGATTCACTACACTGATTTTTATTTTTATTAAATATTGCGTTCAACGATGACTTTTCGCTTCTTGGTGAAAGGGGGCTAATTCGGAGCAGGATGATTCAAGTAATTTCCATCGAACAAAGCGCTCTGTAGAGAGGGAAGGAGGTTGGGATCAGTAACATTTTGCAGCAAAGATTGAGATCAGATCCAGCGCATCTTTGAATATGAATGCTTTCGTGTCAAGTCGTAAGTTCTAAAGCGGAGTGCTGGGCACTTCCTCTTTCAGAGCCGTTCTAGAAATGTTCTCACGAAGAGCAACTTGTATGTATTTGTTTGTGTTCAACAGTAATGGCGCGAAGTGAACTACCACTTGCTTCGCGTCGTCTGCGTTAACTTCGCGTTGCGAGCACCTACATTTGTTTGATTAGTAAGTTGTAGATATTACTTGAATGCGTCTTAATGCGTCTCCTAGACTCGGAGAATATGAATATGTTGTTTATCCCTCTCTTCCATCTTTTTCTGGACCGGAAGGTTCGTGAGCCTGCTTCTAAGCTAAAGTCACGAACGACGCAGAAAAAAGTGGATGAGGAGAAAGAAGGAAGAAATAAACAACGAAAGAAAATTCTTTGAGATGTGTGGTCGAACAAGTGGGAAGGAGAGATTTTGCTCTAGGAATACCATAAGTTGTTTGCTTACAGGAAGACTACAACGAAGAGGAATGAAGGAGAATCGAGTACGTCGCAGGAGAACGTGGAGCCCGTCGAGGTGATGAATCGGAGGCAAGAGGTAAAGATTGAGGAGGATGCGGCCGACAGTGCTGAGAGTTGTGAATGCAGACCTGGCGGAGAAGAGCCTGACTTGTCGGACGACGAGGACCGTTTGATTATCGCATGCGACGACGAGTGAGAAAGTCAGCTGTTTCAGTGCCTATAGGCCTGGCATTTATTTTGCTACCGCCATCACTCCACCATCCCTCCCACCTCTTCACTTCCCTCATATTCTTATCCGCCCTCTGTTATAATTGTGCTCCCCCTGTCTATAGCTTCTGTAATCCTATCCTCCTTGCCCGTCTTGTTTTAAAATTGTATTTTATGTCTTTTTTTTTGAGTTAACTTGGATTGCAGCCGCTAATTTTTTCACAGACATTGTTTGTGGGGAGGGAACGAGGGGGGAGTAAATTATAATGATCGCTAGTGTGGTAGGTGGAAATTGTTGAAAAAATAACTTTTTACGTCGCAGGTGACCTGATATATAAAGTGGGATAAATTAAATGGTGTCAGAAGGGAATTTTTTGGTGTCAAGATAAGCTATTGCTGTTTGAAATCGCTCGGTATAATTACAAGTCAGTTGCACATAGCGAATCGAAACTACAACGACTTGTCTATGCGACTGCAGTTTCTTTTGATATCGCTTTTATTCCTCGTTTATATGGGGCCATCATTTACCATTTCCAGGCATGTTCCTCTGAGCGCTACGAGATTTTCATTCATTAGAATAACGATCGCGATTCTTTTTTATTCCAAGGTCTAATAGTGTATGTCGTTTTTTTTTGACGCGCATGAACTCAAAATTCGAATAAGCGACACTTGTTAGTTTGCCCGCGATTCTGTATTTTATTTTGGCCGACAATGGTGTTGAGATGGAGAAAAGAGATTTTGATTATAAGAAATGCGATTATGTTATTTCATGGTTCGCGGGAGGGTAGGGTCCTGGACCTGAAGGCTTGGCAGTCTTAAGTTTAGACGAGCGATTTTCAAACCGTCCGTACAGAAAGGACGCAATAGAAGGAATTACACGAATAGTTTTGTTTTTTTTTCTTTTCTTTCACCTGCATCTACTTTTGGCCTGTTTAAGATCTTCGTCTTTATTACGGGTTCAGTTGCTTTGGGATTGGCAGAATTCCAACATATTTTGCCTGTCGAGAGATCCGAATGTTTAATGAAAGGCTTTCTAGAAATTCATTAGGTAAGGGCGTTGCGTCGAAAAACGTTGCGTCGGGGATGTTTTTTTTTTTCTAAACTTTCCACTTGCCTATTAAGATGCAATGCCTTTGCATTCTGATTTTTTTTGTGCCCTCTTATGTGATGTGTTGTTTACCTTTCAAACAACGCTTCCGATATTCATTGCGACATTCCTTTAACGGTACTGTAATATGAGCACTTTTTATGCTAGTGTCGGTGCTATATGCAAAACGTCAGCGCCTCCGTTCATTATTTCTGGGCAAAATCAGACGTCTGGTAATATCCGTGACCGATGGGTGTAATCAGACTCGATTCCGGTCGTGTGACTGGGGTCACATTTTGTCCACGCTCTTGCATAGCATTGTTTGCCAGACTTGGCGGATATTGGCGTTTGACGTTGACTGTAAATCGCTTCGTTGTGACCCAACAATAGAAGTTGGTCACCTTCGAGATTGTGTTTTATGCGGCTGGTTCTTGTTTTTACTTTATTTTAATTGTTTGTTTCTGTCTGTGCTCGTTGACGCTAGACGGTTTGGCAGCCGCTTTTCTTATGTGTGAATTAGATGGAAACCCATAATGGGCCATCGTGGCTCTATGGTCCCTTTTTATTTGTTTTTTCGTGTTGTATTTCGCAATGAAAAAGATGTCGGCAGATCGAAACATTGCGACGTGAACAAATTTGGTCTCTGCAGCGTTCTAACGTATGTGCGCTGTTGGCATGCGGTTGAAATGGTGCGTAGTTGTTTTACCGAATGGCTTAGAGGCGAATTTGTTTTCCGTCGAATCGTCAGTTGTGCTGCTGATTGTTTTGCTCGTTTCATTGAATGCTCTCCACCGTGCGTACAAACTTCGTTTGGTGTTTTATTTAATGAATGGCGTCAAGACCCGGTTTTTCTCTTTTATTTTATTTTTTTGTTTTGTTCTCCGTGTTCACTGTGTGGATATGAAATTTTCATTATGCATTTGTGGTTAACGAAACTGTTTAATAGGAGCAAACGTTTTATCTGGTGTGGGATTTGTCTCATTTGGGCATGAAACTCAGTGCTTACTGCAATCTGCTAAGGAAATTCTCATAATTTCTTTGTGGATGCAATTCTCTGAGGGTCGGCTGACTTGTATGCAGCGTGAGAAATAGATTCATTCCTTTACCGAAACATTGAAATCAGAGTGTTGCGTTGAGGAAATTGTCCAACGAGAACTTAAGGCCGGTAAGCCCTGGGTGACCTCCATCTTCAACGCAATCCAAGCATAGACTATTCTCTGGATGGTTCTACCAGAATAGGGATTTGCACGTTGCGGACGGGCTCGTAGCGTGTACTGGTGTGCGATTGTAATAGTTGTTCAGGCGGGTGCTAAGGAACAGGAAGAGGCGGTCGAAGAATTCCGATATTGCAGCTGTTTTACCTGCTGGTTATATTGGTTGCTGTTAACACTGTTCTGTTGATGTAGTTGTGGTGTTGATTCATTTAAGAAGCATAATTTTTGCTGCTAGGGTTGAACTTTGCGTCAGTATCATAAAACCTTTTGATTCGCTTGAACCACTTGCTCAATGGGTGGTTTTCTCCCGAGAACGTTAATTCTACGAGAAGCAATTTTTATTGAGCAATGGAAATCGGGGGATGATATACCGTGGATTTAGGGAGTGTCGGATCACAGTGTTTCCAAATGGCTGGAAGTGAATTTTATTAAAGATGGCGGTAGCGTAAAAATTAGTACCGTAAAAATTAGGTTTTAGTACCGTAAAAAAATTAGGTTTTCTTGAGGTGAAAGGTTTGGGGCAAGGATTGGTTGGGAGCATAAATTTGATGAGGATAGCAGGAATTCGAAAGCACCCAGGGCAGGAGAAAGGATGCTTATAGATAAAAAGAAAGTAACTATAAAGTTCTACTGATTCCCGTCGGACATTGCAGAGTGCACTTGCGGCAACGTGTTTTGCCAGCACGGTACTAAAAACTGTTAAGATTCTTGACGTTTATTGCGCAGAAGTGGGACATCCACTTCTTTTGGTCGCAGTTGGTATCACGACGTGGTTTTTTTCACGAAGCAGTTAGTAGTCGTTTTTGGTGCATCTTCACGAGCGGCATTCATCGTCGTTTCTTCATGGAATGATCGTTTGTCATGCGGCATTTTCATCTCTGAGCAACCATGCTTTTTGTTATCATCAACGGTTATATAGTCGGTTATATAGTCGGTCACCAAGGACCGAATGTGTTTTTGTCGCGATCAAGTCACGTCTATAAATTATATTTAAAAATGGCGATGCCAATTAACTGTTAAGTTTCAAAACGGGAGAATGCGGGGATTGTGCAGTCACATCGCAGATGTGAATTAGATACCTCCTCCATATATCGCAAATTGGGCGGGACGCGCTCACGTATGGCCGAATTTCGGAACGAACATGCCTGACGCCGAGGAAAGTTGTAAAGAAAATAAAATGTGTATTTTTATGCGCATGTAAGCCACAAGACCAGTTTCTTGCAAGCAAAAAGAAAACGTGGACGGATATGCAAAATTTGAATGCACTTGTGCACAGGACACTGCTCAACGATATTAGTTTCCGTAGCCTTTTACATCATGGTCATGCATTGCTGGGTTACGTGCTGCATGTGGTAGCGTTAGTGGCACTTTGTCATCAGACTTGAGCTCGTAAATCAGGTTTTTAAATTTAATGTAGGGGAGCAATTTTAGGATGAAGAACTAGAATTGAGGAGGAATGTGAGGGTGATGTCACTCATTATATGTTTGTCTTAGCTCCAGATTAATGGGATGTCTCCTTTGCGTGACGTCTTAGTAAGTGTTGGCCTTGCGATACTATATTACCAGCTACACTGTGAATTGCTGCAGTCAGTGCAACACTTTGCACAAGGGTACTGAGAGCAATTCGGATTACGTCAAGACTTGACGCAAGCAGATGACTGAAACGATTCGTGCCGCCCGGATTGCAATCTTATGCAATATGCAACTACCTCAAATGTGCAAGACGTTGCATGGGCTGCAGTAAGCTGCCAATAACTACAGCCAGTCTAGGGCTACATTACTAGTTATACATTACTAGTTACAATAAGCCAGGCTAAGGCGTACATTTGTCGGCAAGCAACATTATCCGTCAACAACACCACCTTCCGCTACTCAAGCGCTATTGTAATTTGAGCACATTTAATACATAATGTGAGCCGAGAAGTGAATCGCTTCTGTATGTGTCGTCTCAGTCGACGCATTTCATCGTTCGCAACACCAACGATGTGGTTTATTATTGCACACAGTTGAAGCAGTTTTAAATAACAATTAACTGTTGCGGCGCGCTTCACTTAATAGGAGATTTATTAACAAACAAATATACACAGATCTCATAACAATGAGACTTAACAGTTCGCGAGTACGCACGATGCTGGGAACACTATCAAACAAGTTTGCATACACCATATATTATTGCGCAGCTTTGTCATTTGGTGACAACTATTTTCCAGCACCCGAAAAGGTAGGTGTGTATTGGCATTGGCTGTAATCGACCGGCGAGATCATATTGAACGCTTTCGTCATCACATTTATATAATCTGAAAATTTCACGTTCGATCAATGTGCTCTCGGTTTTTTTTCGCAACTTCAGGTTTATTTTTCAAAAAAAAATTGATTTCTCTGAATAGTACGTGTGATCTGGTGATCTGCAACCCATAACGCCATACTTATAGTAGTACTCATAATAGCTCATTTTTTTTCTCATTCTTACAGCACCGCATAGAGCACGAAAAAAAAAGTGAGTAGAACCGTTCAGCTGATCGCTCGCATTGATGAGCAATGATTTTAGTTCACAAATTATCAGTATTTGATGAAAGCCAGTATTTAGCATAACGTCACAGTTGAATGAAGTGAAACTTACTATTATCTTCAAGGAACTGTAAAACGTCGCGCATGTGCTCTTTGCGGAATCGTTCTGGATCCCTTGCAATTACAAATACCGGGAACCGTACCCAGTTCGACACTATCGCATAATCATATTGATTGTACTCGTTAAGAGGTCCTTTCTTGATAACCCAAACTGAAAATGAAACGAGTTGAATGTTTAGGCGCAATTTTGCTTCCGCCGTTTTTTTACTTCCTAACAAATGCATTTTTTTTTAAATAAAAGTTTTATTGGAAAAAATCTTTAGAATTTCCTGACCAATCTATGAAGTGTCACTTTGGGAAAAAGTAATTGTTTATTGAGGGATTGGAAAATGATTTACGACATCATTATAAATGAGGATTCGTACTTCGCCTCACAAGACGATTGTAAAGTTGCGCAGATGGCAAACGAATTTGGCAGTATTTCCTTTGGTTAAAGTTTCTATTTGAAAGCGCCGGTTCAAATTTTCGAGCTTCAACCTGCGCATATAATTTCCCACAGACCTCTAAGCACACTAACGAAATGGATTGTTGTGCTCTAAAAAAAAGAAAGAACTACTTTACATGGCTCAGAGTCTGGCGAGTTACTGCTGTGTAGCACAAACTGTCCAGTATCGCCCGATTTGAACCCATAACCGAGCGAGAAGCGAGGTGGTCCGTTCGCATTCCCCTCTCGATAGAATTTCAGGATCGTGAACGTTGCGCTGTAGGTATGATTGGTTAGCGCACCAACTGCAACCAACATAAATACGTTCATTAAAGTTTAAATTCGAGAAATTTTCTCAATATTTTCGGTGAAAAAAAAACGGTACGATTTGAAAGGAGTGTTATTAGTCATTTAAATCAGTTCATTTATTCATTTACATGCCTCTACATCGATCATTGCTGCTCGTGTTCGTTTGTTGTTTAGTACTGTAAAGACTCATTTATAGGATTTTGCTTCGATAAGACCGAACCACTTCAACAATGAGGAGTTGTAACGAACGCTAAGTGGCATGCTTCATGCATTCTTATGCTACTCCTGCTCATCAAGAACAATGAGGACGAACGTCCGTTATGAGGGAAGTAGTAACAATTATGGTATATGAAACCCGTATTAGCAATGGTAGCAATGGTAAAGGTATGTATTACAGCCATTGACGAGCACTTTATTTTGACGAACAACAAAAGATGAAATCTTCATGCACTCATTTTGCAGGCGAAAGTTCTGAATTTTTTTTTTCCATGTGAAATTTCTAATTTTAACATTCTTTTCGGCGCTCCCGTTGTTTGTACGAACGAGCTTATAGAACATGTAAATGTTTGAAGCAAATGAAAAAAAGAGAAACTAACAGTGTGATACCGTGCATGCTTCGCGGATCACATGCGGACTGTTGATCACCTACAAAACGACAACTATTACTACTGATAATGTGCGAAATTCATACGTGTTTATTCCCATCTTGCAATGAAGTTGTTTTTTTCTCATGCAAATTAATTCATTCTGGTGATTCTTTTTTTTCTGGGCTATTTTCTTTTCGTCCGAATTATGGACGCCGAAAAATTCAAAGGTCGTACCCAATAGTTTTACTCGAGATTAGCCTACCTAAGATTAATGTTTAATTGTAGTTCTATTCGATGTTATCGCAGGTTAAAATAGCAGACATAACGTTCGTAATTCTCTCATCCAGCACAATAAAGCTGTTTGTGGTGCTTTTAAAAGGATACTTTGACGACTCGTTAAACCTTATTGCTGTAGCTGGATTATCTGTCTAGCAAAGCCTTTTTCGCATCAGAGAAACGGTAAGGTGAAGTGCCTTATCAGAGTTCATGCTGATTTGACTATCACATCCGTACTTTCGTATTTTAGGTTGAGTAACGAACGACTTGTCCTCGTAATTCTCAGAATTGTGGTGGCTCATCTTTGAATGACTTTTCTCGTTTTTGAGCACCAGTGAATAATGCAATTAGGCGTGAGGAAAATCACTTCCTAATCTAACAACATGACGGCGGTTCTTAGTCGGTTTCTCGACTTTTTTAAAATGTCATGGCAGATTGTCATTGTCATTAAGCCTCTATGTAGAATGTTCTTGAGCGATGCTGAGCTTGACTTCTACTGTTCTATAAATGTGATGGTTTGCCAAAGTGATGGTGAAATTTCTCTGTTGATACTCATCGGTTTTGCGAATGTTAACTGTTGTAGTTTTTTTTTTCAGTTTGAAAATTTGATCATCGATCGTTATTCATTCAAAGCTACTTCAAAACACAAGAATCAACATCCTTCGAAATAACTAGGTGCCAAGCAAAAGTGGGATGTCCAACTGGAATGAGCGTTGTACGATTCACTGAAATTTACTATTTGTTGCGCAAATTCACTGCATTAGCATGCTACACAAGGAAGCCTATCTGAAGCTTCTCGGGGAGTGTTTAAAATTTGTTGATCACTTCGACATTTTATGGCCTTCCATAAACGAGGTGAGAAACGTAACACATAAGTGCCATGAACTTATAAAATGTTTTATTTGTAAAGCCTATTTGTGTGTAGAAGTCTGCTGAGGAGTGCTTTGTTATGTTTTTAAGAACAAATCCTCCACCTGGAACCAACGACCCATCATTCGGGCAACATCAACGTTTTCGGCGGCCGGATGTACTGCACGGAAGACGTCCTTTGCTAAGTTCTTTGCAGAATCCTTCGGCAAAAGCCTACTGATCGACGAGCCAAGAAGTGTGTTAGTTGGTGGGATCATCTGTGGCACCAGCTGGCCAATCTAGAAGAAATTTTAAACGAGATATCAAAGAAAGGCAACTCTTTTATTATTTTGGTTTTGTTGCGTCCATAAAATCATCGATTATATAATAAAAAATTTATTACAAACTCACCTTTCCAAAAACTTATTTAAGAAGCAGATAATTTTAACTCTGGCAAGTGCCTGCTATTTGTACGACTGCCGCCAACAGTGCTTTGCACTTTGTTGGGATAAGCTTTTCCTTAACTAAATTTCACGAACGCTAGACCATGCTGAAAAGTATTTATTACACTTCTATTTCCCACCCAGAAAAGTTCGAGCGAATTTAATTTCCGTAATAGTAGTTTTCGACTACATTTTTTTGCAAATAAAGAAGTTGGGGCGCTTTCAGCAAAACCGGAAACTATGAACACATTCTGAGAAGTGTTTCCGTTGAGAAAAACTCGTCACTTACCAAATAATTGAAGTTGCTGAGACCAGGTATCGTATTCACGCCCGGAATTGTGGGCACATCCTGAGGACCAGGAAATCCAGGCACCGGAATCGGTGCAAGACCAGGAATTTGGCCGCTTGTTATACCCTGAAGGTCGATACGATTCTGATTCGCTTCGCTGATCACCGAATTGAGTTCATCGGCTTGATATTCGGTTGACGGAAGCGGTTTATATCTGCGATTCTTTCCATCCGTCGATAAGCCAAGACGATGGAGGACACTGTTTGCTAGGTCCCCAACGCTTTCCAATGTTGATTTCTCCTTAAATCCCAACTTTTCAAATTTTTTCGTATATTTTTACTCATTTCTCTCGCATAATTTCTCTTTTTTTCTGCTTAACAAATGTTCAACAATTTTATCAAGGCAAAATCCCACAGAAAAATGCTTTATAGTAGTTAATACCCAAATCGAAAAAAAAAACGAGTGAAATAGACGCATCGAAAACGAAATGTATTTTTGCAATCTCATATTTGGTTCGCCATAAAATAAGTCGTTTAAAAAAAGAAAAAATAAAGTTAACTGTTCCTAAAAAGAATGCACAATTGACTGCATAACAAAAAGCAAACGTAATATCCCAACAGAAATTCCGTTGTCATTTAATTTTAATCTTAATTCACATAATTAAACAAATTGTTTCTCGTCGTGAAAGCCGATTCTCAAGAGAATTTATTGAAACGATTTGATTCATCCATTGAATTATACTGATTGGTGAATCTGATAAGAAAGTTTATGCAGAAGATCATGAGTTATGAGCTTTCCCTTAGTAATATCTTCATTTTGTTCCTCACACAACACACAATCAAGTGCTGTTTTCTTGACTTTCTTGACATTATGAGGTCACACAAATTTCGGTGCAGCTGTGTTCTTTAAAAGCTGAAAGCTTGCAGGATTAATTCAGAATTAAGTCCTTAAAATTTTTTTCATAATAATTATTGTCTAATCGGTCGACAGTCGCAGTATGTTCAGTTGGCTCTTTGCATAAGCAATTAAAAACTCCATATCGTTTTCTGTTTTCCTTAATGGACTTCTTAGAAAGCGAGTCTAACAGATCATTGGTGAGGAATGTGATTAGTTGACCGATAAATTTAAAAACAGAAAAAAACGTTGAAGGTAATAGCAACAATGATGCTCTCATCTAATTCAACAACGACGCTTCAACGACGATATGAGACGAGTGAATAGTTGAATGACTAATGAGGACGTGCGCATTTAGTACTTCGGAAATGATTCCTGACTTTTACGGGATTGACACATCCTAGAAGAGAATGACAAAACAAAGGAAACAGGTGAGCAGATGCATCATTAGTGCTATGATATTGCCGAAATAAAATTGCCGTATGATGCGTCTGTATACCTAGTCTGTCGGCATGCTTTGCTTCAAAACTCTTGTAATTTGATTTGTGAATCTTAGCTTATACCGAAGACGATCTAACGAATTTGCAAGAAATTAGGCAAAAGGACAATGGCGACAAACAAATGGCTATGTGAATCACCTGTTTGGTGAGCGTTTCACTGTTTGAAAACGACTGAAAGACTGGTGCATCAGATTTGGACTGGGCATGCGTCGTGCAGAGTACGCAAACGAGCACACCAACCAGCGGTGACACCGTTACCGAAGCCATTTCGAGCGACTGACTAGCCAACTGGGTCAGCGTCGTCTCATTTCAAGGCATCCACTCTCCTGACACGGACGCACACGCGTTCAAAGGTCATTTTGAGTCGGTCCCTGCCCTCCTTCCCTCCTTAACTCTTCCAAAAACCTTACCTCATGTCATCATGTTAAAGTCTAAGACAGCGATCCATTGCTACTGTATAAATGCCCATTTCACACTCATAATTTAAATGCATTCATTGCTTGACGACTTGTGAGTAAATCTCTGTGATCGAAATTGCAAAGAGGCTTAATCCATAATGACCGGCCACATTCGCTCAGTTTTATTTATCATCATAAATACGCTTACGTACGATCAGTTGCTCATTTGTCAGTTCGTCATTCGATAGCAATCTGTGTTCGCGTTGCCAAATATGTATGACACTTTCAAATTGAAGAGAATTTATCATTTAGGCGTTTGAATTTGCATGCACAAATGCGAAATCATGGAATCACATCAGCTACGATCTCACTGAACTACGAAAATCTCATCACAGAATCTCAACAAATATGATATCACTGAATAACCACAAATGATATCACAGAGTAATCATAGTCGAAATCAAAGGATTTCGTTCAGCTGCATCGAAACGTGCATACAGGAAAATTCATTCCACGTAATTACTCGCGCAAATCTAATGCATAATTTGCGTCTTTCGGTCGATTATTTCTAGATGGAGCAGCACATTGGTACGTATCAATACTGGATGGAGCGCATTCAATACGGAGCAAATGGTTTGATCCATGTAACTGAACCTTAGGAGACCAGCTTCGATAACTTAAGGAACTAACTTCAGAAATTTCGAAATTTACCTCCCAAAAATCTGTTAACTTCTATTGCTTTCAGTGGTTTTAATGCGCACATGTTATTCCAATCATTTTAATGAATTTACGAACAGTCGAACTTCGCCGAATTTCGGAAAACTAATAAAGTTGAGAGATTGAGATTCCACCAGTGGGACTTTAAGGTTTTAAGGTCTTCAAGCTGTTTTTCTCTCTTTCTCTTCATATAAATTTCGGCATAGAAAAAACTCCCGTCTTACTGAGATGCATTAACTGGTAGCAAATTGTGAAAAATCTCGCATAATTTTTTCTTTCCCTTTTCGTATTTGAAAGCAATGTCTTTCGTCATCGCCGAAATCGCAATCGTCTCTGTGGGTCGCATTATCGCAAACTCTCTCTAATATCACGGACGAGCTGCTGATATCACGGATGATATATTCCGATGGCCTTAAACGGAAAAACTTCCGATGGCCTTAAACGGAAAAACTTCCGTTTAAGGCCATCGGAACTTTCCATGTTTAATTCCTCTGATTTCTTGCAACTACTATTTTTGAGCGAAAAACTATAGAAGTCGTTCAATTGGGTGGGTCACATTCACAGCTACACAAATATGCATTGACGTTGGTAGTGAAAATGAAGGATGGAACAGAAAAGCAAAAGTGAAGCTTAAAATAGCGGATTAAAGTACACTAAAATTTGTTCACTGAATTGTTGCACTGAGCATTACGCTGTTTCGGCGAGAGTTTGGGAAAAAGGAGGATATTACTTTGAGGTGATTTGAACGTTTCGGACTTCGAAAAGTGTTGAAACATTTTGAGAGATATTACATCAGATAGGTTAAAGCAGGATAATACTTTGAATGGCGAGAAGGGCTTATCCTCGGCTGACAACTTCTAGCAATTGATAACCGGAAATCTCGGACGAACTAGAAAAATTCAGTGCTCCTGTAAATTATATTTTCCATTATCGCTAAATACCTTTCTGACATGGGCATTTGGATGATCTACCCTGCATGATCAACCAGTGAAGCAGTCCACGTTGTGTGTATATATACGTTTGTGTTAGCGTAAGTGTGATGGATGTCCTGTGGTGCGTGTGGTGTGGTATGTAAGTGTTGTATGTGTGGCATCTGTAGGTGATGTGCATGGGGCGTGTATATGTGGTTGGTTTATGTATGCATGTATGTTGCATTTTCTGCGATTTATACATGATATCAGATTGGATGAAGCGATTTTAAAATTTGAGAAAGTGCCAAAATGAAATTTTACTATTCGAAACATTTGCAAAATTGTGAATAAGCTGAACGCAATGTAGTGTTTTCCGTTCCATGACACACATTCAGTACTCAACAATAATTGAGGAGACGATGCGTATTAATTACGAACCCTTAAAGGGTATAACATCGACCATACGCGATTTTCAGGTGGAGATTCGAAAAGACTTCGTTAATGGGACGATGACATGTTCGATCCGTAGCCTCATACTCTATTCGATTTTCACTCCAACTTAGCAATTTTTTGATAAGTTCTGGATAGTTGGCTTTTTTTAAAATCTTCGCATAGATCTAAAACGAACGAACTTACATAAGCGTTCGGTTTTTTTTTTTCTTGAGTATCTGAACGCTGATCAAAAGCTGAGGCATTTGCATCATAGGCAATCGTATCATGTCGCTTCGCTCAATTGTTTATTCGTTTTTTTTTTCAAATATTACACTTAAATTAACAAGAGGTCAGAAATTTTCCAAAATTTTGTACCATTAAGGAAGAAGAAGTACGAGAATTTCCGGTGTAAACGAAATCGTAGGCAATCAGTCATCAACAAAGAATGCAAACTTTAATTTAATGTGTTAAGTTAATGTGAAGCTAACGCTTATGCAAGCTAGTGGTAACCGTTCAATCGTTAGCCGAATAAGACTCGTTGTATTGCTCCGTGACTTTTTTCTCTCAAGCATTGCTCTATACGGTTACATCAGAAAATTTATGAATCGCTTCAAAAATTGCATTTACGCGTCATTGTCTTCAGATGGTAAATTAAAATGATTGATGCTGAAAATATAAAAGATTTCCTTCTTATAAGCTCTCAAAGAGCAAAAAAACGCTATAGATTAGGTCACACTTTCCGTCATTTTTCCAACAAATAACGGAAAGTTAGCCACCATTGAACGCGTCACTAATTCACATAAATATGTCTATGAAAAGGGTGAAAATAAAACCATGTTGGTAATGCATGTATTTAGTAGTTTCTACTTTCCAAGCCACATTGATAGGCCAGCTTCGTTGCTTACACTATTACTGTCGTCGCATTACGGGTTCCTGTCCGTAGTTTTCGGTCATCGGCCAAAAGGTTAACTGTTGTCATTAAATTGGTTAAACTTGTGCTCATTTGCTCTGTCTACTTTCCTAATCATTTTTTCTTTTCATACTCTGCAATATCCAAATTGTCTTCCACTCTGTTTATCTATAGAAATACTGGACTCGTTACTGTGCGATTTGCAGACTTAAGATCGGCACCTTCCACGAAGGCGAGGTCTTCGGCATTCTTGGATAGCTAAATTCTTTGCCTCTATCTGTCAGTGTTGTATATGATAGGGGTTTGCCGCTGAATTCATTTTTTAAATCTATCTTAAAACTGCTCTCTCATCGAATTTGATTTGCCAAAAGAGTGCGTGCCACTGTCAGTTTTCAAAAATGAAATTATCTGGAATGGGATTTTCGAAAAAGCGCTCATTTCTCCGCCATTCCACATTATTTCTTCGGCTGCCTCCGTGGTTCCTCTAACTCGATTTCAGCCACCAAATGGAAACAAATTTCTAGCCGGAAGGTTTTTATGGGATGAAAATGTGAACGCATTATTAGCTCCCCTTGTTGGAAGAACGACTCGTCACTTAGAAATCATAATAACTAAACTCACAGTGGAAGTGGAAAGTACTAAGAGCTAACAAGTATTTTTATGGCTGATAGTTCAGTACTGATAAGAGCATATGAACTGAAATTTGCATAACAAATCGACGGATTATGCAATCATGCTGAGACTACACTTTCGAACGTTTAAAAATGAAATTGGTACCGAGAAAAGAAGTTGATATTGAAGAAAAACTTTTTTCGAAAGAGTTCTAAAGTCTGAAGGGTGAAAGGGTATGAAAAGAAGAAGAAGAAAGAAAATGTAAAAGCTAACTATCGAAATAGGGTTCGAATGAAATCATATGTGATCATCAAATTATCTTTTTTAAGATCGTCCGTCCACTTTTCTGAAATTCGAGAAATGTGAATGAGAGTTAAGGAATTTGTAACGTGAGAATATTTTGTCGATAGCGACGTCGCGATGGTGAGCGTTCTAATTTAAAGTGGGTCAGCATTAATTGATGCGTATCACCTTGAATGATTCGTTAAATTTCTTTCGGGTAAACTTCCAATTTCGCAATATTTTCGGCTCGAGCGATGATGAGCAACTGACTGGCCTTTAATGCATAAAGTTTTACTAAGAAATGGATTTCAACTTTCGAATTCAATGATTAAAATACCGTGGAAGTTGGGTGAGAGGAGACCATAATATTGAAGTTCATGATCAAATCGATGACTCATCGCTGTAAGTGAGATTAAGAACCGAGCTCGTTTTGCGTGCTTTTGACTGGAGAGAGAGAGAGAGAGAGAGAGGGAGGAAGGAGCTAGAAGAGAGTCGGTTGAGTTTCGAAAAAAAACACGGTGCAGATTGCAGCAAAAGCCACATACGGTGCATTTTCAAACACCGGAGCTATTTCGAAAGCTCACAGAGTTTGCCCTAAATACTTGCAGCAATTGGGTAAAGCAATTAATATCACTGTCTCCCTCACCTGAAGTTTAAGCTGCTTGGTAGCAGAGGGATTTATGAATTAATCTTTGCGTGCGAATCAGGGCAAGTGAATTTTAGGTTTAATAGCCCTGATTATCCGATATATGTTTTATAACAACGACGACGCCATAATCGAATCTATTCCACCGACACACCATTTGCAATCGATGAGTGGTACTACAAGATATAGCGACAATACGTTCACAGAAGGTGGCTGCATATAATTTAGGTCATGGATTGATGAACGGTTTTATTAATTATAATTGTGCTAGTAACGGCCATTACTTTTATACTCTACGAACAGCAAGCACTATGTGAACGACGTCGTGAAACAATAAATTAGTTGCTGGGAAGGATTCTAATTATTATCAACAGTCTCTAATTCAAAGTGGAAAGATGCTCTTATTTCATAGTCGGGTATCTCATCCAGAATCTTTTCGCTAAGGTCGAACGAAAGTTAAGTTATAAATGAAGAGAGTTCACTGTTAGTCCGTTGTGGTTATTATGAACCCACTAAGCAATCGTCATGCGCTTAAGGGCGAAAGCGGAGATCCGGCGTTCGTGGAAACCGTGTGGCCTGCTCAAAAGGTAGTGATGAATTTAATCGATGTGGAAAACAATAGCGAGAAAGTTTAACAGCGAGATATCATGAGAATCTGAATCCTCAGCGAAGTGATTTTGGAGCTCTTGATTCCCTTTTCCATCCAGCTGCATAAGCTGAGGCGACGAAAGTGATGTCTCTCGTATGGGACAACAGTATGGGCGTAATATATGAGTAGAGTATGTATGGACAATAAATTTGGTTTTAATTAGTAGCTAATCTTTCTCCTCATGCGGTGGGGTCAACTTCACTTTCTCTAAAGGTGGACGAAAACACGACAAATGATCGGAACCAGCGCCCAACGACCGGAACCACCACTCAACGATGCCGTAAGACACCAGAAACCGAAATGTACTGTCAAAGCAATAACCGACGAAGCGGAACCAGTAATGGAATGCAATGATTCGTTCGCAACTTCTGCCAAGCTTTCCTGACAGAACTAAATGAATCGGTCTATCGTTGATGTGAAATTTTCAAAAGAAAAGTCATTCTCAACAGCTCATGCAAAAAATCACCGGCATATCGGTAACTTTAAAACAATTTGGTTCGGCTAGGTATGCTAAGAGTGCGCAGCCAAGAGAACTAACTCATTTTTGATGCCGAACACGATAGGCGTATGCGAATCTTTTCTGTTCGATTACGTGCAATGATGAACTTGGAGAGCGCAAAACAAATCCTTGTAAGGCGAAATCGAACTAGGGTTGTTCATTTAACGAACAAATGAAGCATACGAAGATCGGTGACCGCTATAATTCCATGCCTTATCACCAACCTTTCCATTATAAAAACGCATGACGAGCTTGAGTTCTGGTTGTACTTTCACTGATTTCACGACAAAAAATCGCTTAACTGCCGGTTGGTACTGATCTCAGCGCTTCACTAAGAAATGTTTCACGGAAATATTTTTTAAGATTATTATAAGCGCTTTATCATCCATAAAATTTCATGGATTGTGCCTAAGGCGGTGTCCACTTAAATGTTCTCAAAAATATTGTTTCGAGAGCAATCGTACGCATTTTTAGTCATAATCAAATCAACTTAATTCATATTTACAAACAAAAAATAAACACTGCTGAAGAAGGAGGGGATCAGAAGTTGTAAAATGTTGTCTTTTAATACATGCGCTACTCAGGAAACGGAAAGCGGCCAATTTTAACTGCTTTGTAGGGGTAAACTCCTTCTAAACTGGAATAAAATATTGCGTATTTAGCACTTAACAGGAAGTAAGGTAGCAGCTCATGAAACAGAAGAAATGTAACAACGAAGTCCAGAATTTTTATACCAACCCACTCCCTCCACAACACTCCCCTCCCCCCTTCCACTCTCTTATAAAATCGACCACCAATGGTCGCATTATCCATTTCTACAGTGATCCACGATTTGCACATTTTGTTTTTTTGCAGCATATTTGCATTGTTGGAACCACACAAAACCCAATAATTTAAAAAAATATTCTTATTTTTTTTGCTTTTTTCTTTCAAATACATTTTCATCATTGAAAAGACATTGAAAGAATATGAACGCATTAACAACTGAGTTATACTTACTTTATTATAAGCCTATCGAAATTTACTGTCCAATTATATCACTCAATGAAACGCTATATACAGTACTAATGCACTTTTTCCGGCCTGATTTCAAAACAGTAAGATAAGAGCAAAATAAAACACAAAAAACAAATCAAAGAAGTAACAACTGGGGCAACAGGATCCGCAGTAGACAGTGACAACGTCGATGGGTTAAAAGAATTTCTTTTAAATTTCGATAGGCAATTTGGAAGTTCGCTGAAACGATCGACAAATAAGCTCATACCCCTTCTCCATCCATCATTCGCCGGAAGGCAATTTTTAAAGCTTTTTCATCAGATTGCCAACTTAAAAAGTGCTTCTGAGTCATCGTCTGAAATCACTGACTGTAGCCATTATTCGTTCAAAAACGCATACGAAAGACTGCATAATTTTTTTTTTTAAAGACGTAACAATCTCACAGCATATAATAGCGTCATAATGCAATGGGCAATTGCATGAGGAATGTTTGACTGAGAATGAGTTCTTTAACAGCATTTGATATAATCAATGAAAATTGTTAGCTGATAATACAATAAGTGAGTAAAGTTAAAACGCTAGACATTGTTCGGCAATTTACGGTGACTCCTGGTCTAATGCTTATATTTTTCTCTGTTCCATCTCTTCTCTCTCCCTCCTCCCTCACTTGCCTGTCTTTGTGCATAAAATATTTATGGTTTTTCTACTTTGACAGGTTCAGTTCAATCAGCCCTGAATGCTGAATAGCGATGGTGGGAACGTGCAGATCGTGTTGTCGACCGCTGAGACGATATTCAACAACCGAGAAAATCCATTGATGAGACCTTTCTGCTCGAGAATCTGGTTGACCATCGCTTCGTAACGCTGAAAATGCGCTACGGTTCAGTAATACTGATAAAAGTAAATCTTCCGGGTCTGTAGGAAATCGAAGATGTTATGCGCATTTGATATGTATTAAACTGTGAAAGGTAAAAAAATATAATGTAAGTGAAAGAGGAAGCACTCAGTGGCGCATGCCTCACGAACGCGTGTGTGTTGCACACTTTCTGTTACCTGTTGCTGAATGAACCCCCTCCCTCACTCCCTCATAGAATGCTTTCGAAATTTGTTGCGTTATGGTCGGCAAATTTTTTTTGTCTTCTTTCTTCCTCGCCCACCCCTCACCCAGTTGCATTGCCATTATACGCATTTCTTCCTCTTCTTTTGCCTAATCCATTTCGGTTTTATATACAAATTCTGCTTCAAATGTTATTTAGAAAACACAAAGGTGACCATTGGTCCACCGGAAAATGTAGCATTTTGTGGAGGCCATCAAAGAAAGCGGTACAACGGCAAACCTGTGGGAGAAAAATTGCCATAAAACAAGGGAACTTTTAATGTAACTCATTTTTTAATGATTTGTTATTACTGGTCAGATGTTTTCACCGCACTGCTTTTTAGCTTTCTAAAAAGTGCCACAGGACGAGTTGGATGCAGTCGAACGTCAAAAATTTTGATGAAGTGGATGGACGGTGGAGGGAGGGGGGGAGGGGGTGAGAAAGGAAGAAAGCGGAGAAGGGGGCAAATCCCGGAAATACGGACGAAAAGGCTGCTGACCTGTTTGTAAACAACGGGGTCACGCGCGAACACATAGAGAGGATAATTGCAGTTGGTGGACATTATTGCGAAGCTGTACTCGCCGTTCGTATCCACGGGGCCGACGTGAATCACGTGCACTGAAATAATTGTTATGCCGTAAGTAGAGCGTTACGAACGACGCTTGCGGTGCTCAATTGAAGATAATCAAATTCAGCTCATAATAATCATTGAATCATATCTAAAGCAACATTTTGTTCAGCGTACAGATAGATGTCAATATTCGAAATCTAATTTTAGATTTTCCGAAAAGCACTATTCAAAAGCATAAGCAAGCTACGATGGCTTAGATGATGTGAGAGTACAGCTACGTATACGATTTAGTATTGTGTTATTCTATACTCCATACTCTTTTCAAGTATTCCACATATAATGCGTATCGCATTTATTCAGAAACGCTATCAGAATTAGTCCGAATGAATAGTTACAAAGGGAAAATTCACAAATATCATAATAAGCAATTGTCAAAATAGGTCTATGTGCCAATGGCTGTAGCAGTTGCCC
>JPKZ01000228.1:397772-419285 GCA_000803305.1 Toxocara canis | reverse complement strand
ATTTTCTTCTCCCCCCCCCCCCCCCCCCCTTTCCCTGAATGTGTGTATGAATGTGTTCAAGAATGGAACTTCGTCTCACCTGAAACCATCTGCCCATAATAAATTTAGAGGGGACATTGATCGTCTCGACGTTGTTCTGTAACATATTGCCAATCCCACCAATGATGCCTGCCAGCGTGTTGATATCCATCTGAAACGATCGAGCAATTTTTCACTTTCACCCTTCCCTTAATGATGTTATGAATTATGAGCAATCGTTCGTCAAGCAATTTTAATATAGTTCCCTCTATGAATGCTTGATCATCTCTCATGATTACTTGGGCCTCACTGTTTTTGAGCTGAAGACTTTGACAATTAACTAGTTTGAATAACACAGCTAAGAATTTAAATCTCTATATGACGTTGGGATAAACATGTATTATGGTTGCAAAGCCTTAAAGCATCGCTCTTTCAGAAAATAAACAACGAACTGTCGATACCAAATGCTCACTGATTTCTTCCGCAGTTTCATACACAGCCATCAAATGTCTAGCATTTAAATATGCTAGCTTATGATGTGCAAATAAAACAAATTCGATACACACTGATTGACAAATTTAAATTAGTGGCAGTGAGACGCCCATCGAAAAGTTCGTTTTGTTTGAAAAGTAGTGTGCGGCAAGAGACAGACAACCTTCGTGGGTGGTCGTGGTGAAAAGTCAAGCTCTCTTCAGTTCCCGCGCGTCGCCACTTGGACACACGGAAGTGAAAGCCGATGCTGCTGACAAGTGTGCTGTGGACCCGGGTTCGATTCCAGACAGCTTCCCACAACACCACTGACAGCCCAGCCAGCGGGTGGTTGACAACAGGCTAAGACAGCCAAAGGGATGGCTGTGCTCGGCGTGCGATTGCCTCAGTAACATCGAGACTGAAGGCCCCGCCCATCGAAAAGTTCGTTTTGTTTCAGAAAATAAACAACGAACTGTCGATACCAAATGCTCACTGATTTCTTCCGCAGTTTCATACACAGCCATCAAATGTCTAGCATTTAAATATGCTAGCTTATGATGTGCAAATAAAACAAATTCGATACACACTGATTGACAAATTTAAATTAGTGGCAGTGAGACGCCCATCGAAAAGTTCGTTTTGTTTCAGAAAATAAACAACGAACTGTCGATACCAAATGCTCACTGATTTCTTCCGCAGTTTCATACACAGCCATCAAATGTCTAGCATTTAAATATGCTAGCTTATGATGTGCAAATAAAACAAATTCGATACACACTGATTGACAAATTTAAATTAGTGGCAGTGAGACGCCCATCGAAAAGTTCGTTTTGTTTCAGAAAATAAACAACGAACTGTCGATACCAAATGCTCACTGATTTCTTCCGCAGTTTCATACACAGCCATCAAATGTCTAGCATTTAAATATGCTAGCTTATGATGTGCAAATAAAACAAATTCGATACACACTGATTGACAAATTTAAATTAGTGGCAGTGAGACGCCCATCGAAAAGTTCGTTTTGTTTCAGAAAATAAACAACGAACTGTCGATACCAAATGCTCACTGATTTCTTCCGCAGTTTCATACACAGCCATCAAATGTCTAGCATTTAAATATGCTAGCTTATGATGTGCAAATAAAACAAATTCGATACACACTGATTGACAAATTTAAATTAGTGGCAGTGAGACGCCCATCGAAAAGTTCGTTTTGTTTCAGAAAATAAACAACGAACTGTCGATACCAAATGCTCACTGATTTCTTCCGCAGTTTCATACACAGCCATCAAATGTCTAGCATTTAAATATGCTAGCTTATGATGTGCAAATAAAACAAATTCGATACACACTGATTGACAAATTTAAATTAGTGGCAGTGAGACGCCCATCGAAAAGTTCGTTTTGTTTCAGAAAATAAACAACGAACTGTCGATACCAAATGCTCACTGATTTCTTCCGCAGTTTCATACACAGCCATCAAATGTCTAGCATTTAAATATGCTAGCTTATGATGTGCAAATAAAACAAATTCGATACACACTGATTGACAAATTTAAATTAGTGGCAGTGAGACGCCCATCGAAAAGTTCGTTTTGTTTCAGAAAATAAACAACGAACTGTCGATACCAAATGCTCACTGATTTCTTCCGCAGTTTCATACACAGCCATCAAATGTCTAGCATTTAAATATGCTAGCTTATGATGTGCAAATAAAACAAATTCGATACACACTGATTGACAAATTTAAATTAGTGGCAGTGAGACGCCCATCGAAAAGTTCGTTTTGTTTCAGAAAATAAACAACGAACTGTCGATACCAAATGCTCACTGATTTCTTCCGCAGTTTCATACACAGCCATCAAATGTCTAGCATTTAAATATGCTAGCTTATGATGTGCAAATAAAACAAATTCGATACACACTGATTGACAAATTTAAATTAGTGGCAGTGAGACGCCCATCGAAAAGTTCGTTTTGTTTCAGAAAATAAACAACGAACTGTCGATACCAAATGCTCACTGATTTCTTCCGCAGTTTCATACACAGCCATCAAATGTCTAGCATTTAAATATGCTAGCTTATGATGTGCAAATAAAACAAATTCGATACACACTGATTGACAAATTTAAATTAGTGGCAGTGAGACGCCCATCGAAAAGTTCGTTTTGTTTCAGAAAATAAACAACGAACTGTCGATACCAAATGCTCACTGATTTCTTCCGCAGTTTCATACACAGCCATCAAATGTCTAGCATTTAAATATGCTAGCTTATGATGTGCAAATAAAACAAATTCGATACACACTGATTGACAAATTTAAATTAGTGGCAGTGAGACGCCCATCGAAAAGTTCGTTTTGTTTCAGAAAATAAACAACGAACTGTCGATACCAAATGCTCACTGATTTCTTCCGCAGTTTCATACACAGCCATCAAATGTCTAGCATTTAAATATGCTAGCTTATGATGTGCAAATAAAACAAATTCGATACACACTGATTGACAAATTTAAATTAGTGGCAGTGAGACGCCCATCGAAAAGTTCGTTTTGTTTCAGAAAATAAACAACGAACTGTCGATACCAAATGCTCACTGATTTCTTCCGCAGTTTCATACACAGCCATCAAATGTCTAGCATTTAAATATGCTAGCTTATGATGTGCAAATAAAACAAATTCGATACACACTGATTGACAAATTTAAATTAGTGGCAGTGAGACGCCCATCGAAAAGTTCGTTTTGTTTCAGAAAATAAACAACGAACTGTCGATACCAAATGCTCACTGATTTCTTCCGCAGTTTCATACACAGCCATCAAATGTCTAGCATTTAAATATGCTAGCTTATGATGTGCAAATAAAACAAATTCGATACACACTGATTGACAAATTTAAATTAGTGGCAGTGAGACGCCCATCGAAAAGTTCGTTTTGTTTCAGAAAATAAACAACGAACTGTCGATACCAAATGCTCACTGATTTCTTCCGCAGTTTCATACACAGCCATCAAATGTCTAGCATTTAAATATGCTAGCTTATGATGTGCAAATAAAACAAATTCGATACACACTGATTGACAAATTTAAATTAGTGGCAGTGAGACGCCCATCGAAAAGTTCGTTTTGTTTCAGAAAATAAACAACGAACTGTCGATACCAAATGCTCACTGATTTCTTCCGCAGTTTCATACACAGCCATCAAATGTCTAGCATTTAAATATGCTAGCTTATGATGTGCAAATAAAACAAATTCGATACACACTGATTGACAAATTTAAATTAGTGGCAGTGAGACGCCCATCGAAAAGTTCGTTTTGTTTCAGAAAATAAACAACGAACTGTCGATACCAAATGCTCACTGATTTCTTCCGCAGTTTCATACACAGCCATCAAATGTCTAGCATTTAAATATGCTAGCTTATGATGTGCAAATAAAACAAATTCGATACACACTGATTGACAAATTTAAATTAGTGGCAGTGAGACGCCCATCGAAAAGTTCGTTTTGTTTCAGAAAATAAACAACGAACTGTCGATACCAAATGCTCACTGATTTCTTCCGCAGTTTCATACACAGCCATCAAATGTCTAGCATTTAAATATGCTAGCTTATGATGTGCAAATAAAACAAATTCGATACACACTGATTGACAAATTTAAATTAGTGGCAGTGAGACGCCCATCGAAAAGTTCGTTTTGTTTCAGAAAATAAACAACGAACTGTCGATACCAAATGCTCACTGATTTCTTCCGCAGTTTCATACACAGCCATCAAATGTCTAGCATTTAAATATGCTAGCTTATGATGTGCAAATAAAACAAATTCGATACACACTGATTGACAAATTTAAATTAGTGGCAGTGAGACGCCCATCGAAAAGTTCGTTTTGTTTCAGAAAATAAACAACGAACTGTCGATACCAAATGCTCACTGATTTCTTCCGCAGTTTCATACACAGCCATCAAATGTCTAGCATTTAAATATGCTAGCTTATGATGTGCAAATAAAACAAATTCGATACACACTGATTGACAAATTTAAATTAGTGGCAGTGAGACGCCCATCGAAAAGTTCGTTTTGTTTCAGAAAATAAACAACGAACTGTCGATACCAAATGCTCACTGATTTCTTCCGCAGTTTCATACACAGCCATCAAATGTCTAGCATTTAAATATGCTAGCTTATGATGTGCAAATAAAACAAATTCGATACACACTGATTGACAAATTTAAATTAGTGGCAGTGAGACGCCCATCGAAAAGTTCGTTTTGTTTCAGAAAATAAACAACGAACTGTCGATACCAAATGCTCACTGATTTCTTCCGCAGTTTCATACACAGCCATCAAATGTCTAGCATTTAAATATGCTAGCTTATGATGTGCAAATAAAACAAATTCGATACACACTGATTGACAAATTTAAATTAGTGGCAGTGAGACGCCCATCGAAAAGTTCGTTTTGTTTCAGAAAATAAACAACGAACTGTCGATACCAAATGCTCACTGATTTCTTCCGCAGTTTCATACACAGCCATCAAATGTCTAGCATTTAAATATGCTAGCTTATGATGTGCAAATAAAACAAATTCGATACACACTGATTGACAAATTTAAATTAGTGGCAGTGAGACGCCCATCGAAAAGTTCGTTTTGTTTCAGAAAATAAACAACGAACTGTCGATACCAAATGCTCACTGATTTCTTCCGCAGTTTCATACACAGCCATCAAATGTCTAGCATTTAAATATGCTAGCTTATGATGTGCAAATAAAACAAATTCGATACACACTGATTGACAAATTTAAATTAGTGGCAGTGAGACGCCCATCGAAAAGTTCGTTTTGTTTCAGAAAATAAACAACGAACTGTCGATACCAAATGCTCACTGATTTCTTCCGCAGTTTCATACACAGCCATCAAATGTCTAGCATTTAAATATGCTAGCTTATGATGTGCAAATAAAACAAATTCGATACACACTGATTGACAAATTTAAATTAGTGGCAGTGAGACGCCCATCGAAAAGTTCGTTTTGTTTCAGAAAATAAACAACGAACTGTCGATACCAAATGCTCACTGATTTCTTCCGCAGTTTCATACACAGCCATCAAATGTCTAGCATTTAAATATGCTAGCTTATGATGTGCAAATAAAACAAATTCGATACACACTGATTGACAAATTTAAATTAGTGGCAGTGAGACGCCCATCGAAAAGTTCGTTTTGTTTCAGAAAATAAACAACGAACTGTCGATACCAAATGCTCACTGATTTCTTCCGCAGTTTCATACACAGCCATCAAATGTCTAGCATTTAAATATGCTAGCTTATGATGTGCAAATAAAACAAATTCGATACACACTGATTGACAAATTTAAATTAGTGGCAGTGAGACGCCCATCGAAAAGTTCGTTTTGTTTCAGAAAATAAACAACGAACTGTCGATACCAAATGCTCACTGATTTCTTCCGCAGTTTCATACACAGCCATCAAATGTCTAGCATTTAAATATGCTAGCTTATGATGTGCAAATAAAACAAATTCGATACACACTGATTGACAAATTTAAATTAGTGGCAGTGAGACGCCCATCGAAAAGTTCGTTTTGTTTCAGAAAATAAACAACGAACTGTCGATACCAAATGCTCACTGATTTCTTCCGCAGTTTCATACACAGCCATCAAATGTCTAGCATTTAAATATGCTAGCTTATGATGTGCAAATAAAACAAATTCGATACACACTGATTGACAAATTTAAATTAGTGGCAGTGAGACGCCCATCGAAAAGTTCGTTTTGTTTCAGAAAATAAACAACGAACTGTCGATACCAAATGCTCACTGATTTCTTCCGCAGTTTCATACACAGCCATCAAATGTCTAGCATTTAAATATGCTAGCTTATGATGTGCAAATAAAACAAATTCGATACACACTGATTGACAAATTTAAATTAGTGGCAGTGAGACGCCCATCGAAAAGTTCGTTTTGTTTCAGAAAATAAACAACGAACTGTCGATACCAAATGCTCACTGATTTCTTCCGCAGTTTCATACACAGCCATCAAATGTCTAGCATTTAAATATGCTAGCTTATGATGTGCAAATAAAACAAATTCGATACACACTGATTGACAAATTTAAATTAGTGGCAGTGAGACGCCCATCGAAAAGTTCGTTTTGTTTCAGAAAATAAACAACGAACTGTCGATACCAAATGCTCACTGATTTCTTCCGCAGTTTCATACACAGCCATCAAATGTCTAGCATTTAAATATGCTAGCTTATGATGTGCAAATAAAACAAATTCGATACACACTGATTGACAAATTTAAATTAGTGGCAGTGAGACGCCCATCGAAAAGTTCGTTTTGTTTCAGAAAATAAACAACGAACTGTCGATACCAAATGCTCACTGATTTCTTCCGCAGTTTCATACACAGCCATCAAATGTCTAGCATTTAAATATGCTAGCTTATGATGTGCAAATAAAACAAATTCGATACACACTGATTGACAAATTTAAATTAGTGGCAGTGAGACGCCCATCGAAAAGTTCGTTTTGTTTCAGAAAATAAACAACGAACTGTCGATACCAAATGCTCACTGATTTCTTCCGCAGTTTCATACACAGCCATCAAATGTCTAGCATTTAAATATGCTAGCTTATGATGTGCAAATAAAACAAATTCGATACACACTGATTGACAAATTTAAATTAGTGGCAGTGAGACGCCCATCGAAAAGTTCGTTTTGTTTCAGAAAATAAACAACGAACTGTCGATACCAAATGCTCACTGATTTCTTCCGCAGTTTCATACACAGCCATCAAATGTCTAGCATTTAAATATGCTAGCTTATGATGTGCAAATAAAACAAATTCGATACACACTGATTGACAAATTTAAATTAGTGGCAGTGAGACGCCCATCGAAAAGTTCGTTTTGTTTCAGAAAATAAACAACGAACTGTCGATACCAAATGCTCACTGATTTCTTCCGCAGTTTCATACACAGCCATCAAATGTCTAGCATTTAAATATGCTAGCTTATGATGTGCAAATAAAACAAATTCGATACACACTGATTGACAAATTTAAATTAGTGGCAGTGAGACGCCCATCGAAAAGTTCGTTTTGTTTCAGAAAATAAACAACGAACTGTCGATACCAAATGCTCACTGATTTCTTCCGCAGTTTCATACACAGCCATCAAATGTCTAGCATTTAAATATGCTAGCTTATGATGTGCAAATAAAACAAATTCGATACACACTGATTGACAAATTTAAATTAGTGGCAGTGAGACGCCCATCGAAAAGTTCGTTTTGTTTCAGAAAATAAACAACGAACTGTCGATACCAAATGCTCACTGATTTCTTCCGCAGTTTCATACACAGCCATCAAATGTCTAGCATTTAAATATGCTAGCTTATGATGTGCAAATAAAACAAATTCGATACACACTGATTGACAAATTTAAATTAGTGGCAGTGAGACGCCCATCGAAAAGTTCGTTTTGTTTCAGAAAATAAACAACGAACTGTCGATACCAAATGCTCACTGATTTCTTCCGCAGTTTCATACACAGCCATCAAATGTCTAGCATTTAAATATGCTAGCTTATGATGTGCAAATAAAACAAATTCGATACACACTGATTGACAAATTTAAATTAGTGGCAGTGAGACGCCCATCGAAAAGTTCGTTTTGTTTCAGAAAATAAACAACGAACTGTCGATACCAAATGCTCACTGATTTCTTCCGCAGTTTCATACACAGCCATCAAATGTCTAGCATTTAAATATGCTAGCTTATGATGTGCAAATAAAACAAATTCGATACACACTGATTGACAAATTTAAATTAGTGGCAGTGAGACGCCCATCGAAAAGTTCGTTTTGTTTCAGAAAATAAACAACGAACTGTCGATACCAAATGCTCACTGATTTCTTCCGCAGTTTCATACACAGCCATCAAATGTCTAGCATTTAAATATGCTAGCTTATGATGTGCAAATAAAACAAATTCGATACACACTGATTGACAAATTTAAATTAGTGGCAGTGAGACGCCCATCGAAAAGTTCGTTTTGTTTCAGAAAATAAACAACGAACTGTCGATACCAAATGCTCACTGATTTCTTCCGCAGTTTCATACACAGCCATCAAATGTCTAGCATTTAAATATGCTAGCTTATGATGTGCAAATAAAACAAATTCGATACACACTGATTGACAAATTTAAATTAGTGGCAGTGAGACGCCCATCGAAAAGTTCGTTTTGTTTCAGAAAATAAACAACGAACTGTCGATACCAAATGCTCACTGATTTCTTCCGCAGTTTCATACACAGCCATCAAATGTCTAGCATTTAAATATGCTAGCTTATGATGTGCAAATAAAACAAATTCGATACACACTGATTGACAAATTTAAATTAGTGGCAGTGAGACGCCCATCGAAAAGTTCGTTTTGTTTCAGAAAATAAACAACGAACTGTCGATACCAAATGCTCACTGATTTCTTCCGCAGTTTCATACACAGCCATCAAATGTCTAGCATTTAAATATGCTAGCTTATGATGTGCAAATAAAACAAATTCGATACACACTGATTGACAAATTTAAATTAGTGGCAGTGAGACGCCCATCGAAAAGTTCGTTTTGTTTCAGAAAATAAACAACGAACTGTCGATACCAAATGCTCACTGATTTCTTCCGCAGTTTCATACACAGCCATCAAATGTCTAGCATTTAAATATGCTAGCTTATGATGTGCAAATAAAACAAATTCGATACACACTGATTGACAAATTTAAATTAGTGGCAGTGAGACGCCCATCGAAAAGTTCGTTTTGTTTCAGAAAATAAACAACGAACTGTCGATACCAAATGCTCACTGATTTCTTCCGCAGTTTCATACACAGCCATCAAATGTCTAGCATTTAAATATGCTAGCTTATGATGTGCAAATAAAACAAATTCGATACACACTGATTGACAAATTTAAATTAGTGGCAGTGAGACGCCCATCGAAAAGTTCGTTTTGTTTCAGAAAATAAACAACGAACTGTCGATACCAAATGCTCACTGATTTCTTCCGCAGTTTCATACACAGCCATCAAATGTCTAGCATTTAAATATGCTAGCTTATGATGTGCAAATAAAACAAATTCGATACACACTGATTGACAAATTTAAATTAGTGGCAGTGAGACGCCCATCGAAAAGTTCGTTTTGTTTCAGAAAATAAACAACGAACTGTCGATACCAAATGCTCACTGATTTCTTCCGCAGTTTCATACACAGCCATCAAATGTCTAGCATTTAAATATGCTAGCTTATGATGTGCAAATAAAACAAATTCGATACACACTGATTGACAAATTTAAATTAGTGGCAGTGAGACGCCCATCGAAAAGTTCGTTTTGTTTCAGAAAATAAACAACGAACTGTCGATACCAAATGCTCACTGATTTCTTCCGCAGTTTCATACACAGCCATCAAATGTCTAGCATTTAAATATGCTAGCTTATGATGTGCAAATAAAACAAATTCGATACACACTGATTGACAAATTTAAATTAGTGGCAGTGAGACGCCCATCGAAAAGTTCGTTTTGTTTGAAAAGTAGTGTGCGGCAAGAGACAGACAACCTTCGTGGGTGGTCGTGGTGAAAAGTCAAGCTCTCTTCAGTTCCCGCGCGTCGCCACTTGGACACACGGAAGTGAAAGCCGATGCTGCTGACAAGTGTGCTGTGGACCCGGGTTCGATTCCAGACAGCTTCCCACAACACCACTGACAGCCCAGCCAGCGGGTGGTTGACAACAGGCTAAGACAGCCAAAGGGATGGCTGTGCTCGGCGTGCGATTGCCTCAGTAACATCGAGACTGAAGGCCCGAGCGGTAACGTGCTAACTACGGTGACATGTGGGGAGACATGAGTTGGATCCCCCGGTGCTTCCCACCATACCGCTGACAGCCCAGCTAGCGGGTGATATTAACAACTAGCTACAACAGCCAAACGGATGGCTCAGCGTGCGATTGCAACAGTAACAACGAGGCGTCGCACTGAAGGCCAGAACGGTAGGAACAAGAAATAGAATTACCAGCCGCTCTTAGTCGCTTTGTTTGCTTTTCAGGTGAAAGCTCATCATGTTCGTTTGGTTTCAAAAAGTCAAAACATTTTCAAGCCAAGTTCAAACGTTCGTTTGTTTGAAATTCATTTTTTTTTTCACGTAAGCTCTGATGAACCGTACTTGACATACTGAACCTTTCAAGTAGCCATTTGACATCACTCCTTCCATCAACAGATTTTAGGAGAAAGTCCAGGGTGATTTGTATACAACTGTCGATGATCATGTCACTGATATTTTAATCGTAAAACTGCAAATCTTTCATTAAAGAGAAAACTTCACAATGGCTAAAATAGTATCGCCTGCTCAGCTCCTTTCAGAAAAATGTTTTTGTATGCGCAGTGAGAGATTCATTCCTGTAGAGCATATCGATTCTCTCATTAGCTGATAAGATGCAAACAGCTCCTTCTGCTATTATTTTTCTTTTAGGTAAATGCAAGCAAAATTGAGCTTGCGTTTAAATTATAATTGTTTATCCCTTCAAACATAAGGAAAAGCTTTTAGCATTTTGATTCCCTACGTCGATCTATTTGTCTGTTTGTCGGCTGGCGTGCATATGCATATGTGGGATTGAGATCTGCTCACTTTCTTCTTGTTCGAAATGAAAGCTTGTTGGTTATTCTCCATTCGTAGTGGAGTCGACTGAACCATTAAATTTATGTAAAATCAACCTGAGACCCACCAACCGCGTTTTTCAGATTTTTTTCAGCTCTCGCACTATTCGCAGAAACGAACCTCATTTCAGCAATTGCATGAAGTCAAAATTTTTAGCAGAAGATTTATACAACTGATCGATTGGGTCAAATATGAATGCATTAACGGTAAGTTGGTGCCGTGAATGAAAATTCGAATGTCGATTAGCTGAAACATTACAATTAGCAAAAAAAAAAGAATAGTTGGCTGAAAATGAAGCGAAAATTCGTTAGTGGCACCCTGTGGTCGAAGGACGTCTGCCTGCCTCCGTTGTGCACACAGTGTTTTTTTTAGTGATTATCAAGTTAATCGCTGACAAAACGATACATAAAGCCAAACTGATTTCCTCATTAACGCAACATTCGCTTTCATTTCACTTAAACGCGGTCGTCCAACTGCTTTGCAGGATAAGGTGGTAAATGATATTGATTTCGTACTCTCACACTCTATACGTCTTAACCGACGTAGTCGGTTGAAGACGAAATGCTCAAGTTGCTCAACATGAAGAAATAGAATGTGTTAAAGAAGAGTGGGGCAGTCGCGCTCACCTTGCAAATACGTGCATATCCAACGTTTTCGATTGGCTGAGGATCTAGACAGTCCTTATTAAAGCTGTAGACTGGATGAAGGTTGGTTCCCCATTCTCGTTTGCAGAAAGAGGATTTTGAATGAGGGGACAGGGAATTTCAACAAGGAAACCCGTCTTCGACTGAGACCTGGAAGATTTCAGGCACGGCAAGGGAACCCTATCGTCGTCTTTAACTTCAAATATTTGACAATAACGCAACGATTGAAATGTGAGATAATGGCCGCCTCATGTTGGCTGTTCGTAAACATTGTGCAGAGTTTGCAACGAAGAACTTCATTCGGCAGCTTTCTTTTTTAAATTTCCGAATCTCCCTTCATCTGCGCATAATGTAAGCTTCGAAAATTTGTTGAAAAATCAAGTTTACCAACTAAGCGAATTAATTACCGACTTAACTACCAACCAACTTAGCTGAGGAGCTAAGTCCTTCCACTCGTTGCAGTTAAACAAATCGTGGTCCATCTGCAAACGATATAAATACCCAATCCGTTTAAGACAGTGCTGTATGGGGTGATGCAGATGACCCAATTTTTCATGTGAATAATTTTCGCATGCCCATTAAAAAAATGTTGGGGGAGGAAAAAAATAAAAATAGGACACAGTACATTAATGTCACTAAACTCTAATTTGGCTCTCTCTGCGATTAATGCACAAACTTTTGCCCATTACTGAACGATTAGAAATGGAGAAATCCAGATGACTGGTTCGCCATTGATCGAACGACTAGTAGAACACTATGCGTAATTTTTTATTGCTTTAGTTAACGATGAAAACGTATTTGGTGAGGACGGAGAATAATTTGCATAAATGTTTTTATGCAAATTATTCTCATTGAAACGCAATAGGCGCACAGTAATTTTGTAGAAAAAAACTGATCCTATGATATAAAAACATCTTATCTAAAAACATCCTATGATATAAATTTTTTGCTTTGTTTTTTCGTATAAAACTTTTTATCATTATGAGAGCTAATAAGCTGCTTGCAACGATACAGTGATCCTAGGCAACAATTTCGTCATGTCTTTTATGAAGGAATATCTGTAACTGGTCTATATTTGTTAATAATTTCATCTCCAACATCGACATCACAAGTATGTGCTTTGTTGTTTGCACGTATGTATGAATTCAATTGGTTGGTGGACGAACAAGATTGAAACGAAATTGAAAGCTGGACGACACTGCAGTGATCTTTGCAAATTCCAGTGTGAAAAGCTGATGAATTAAGCAATATACCATATTATTTTTTAATTCTGAACCATGATTATGGATTTATTCTTTTCGAAACGCCAACACTTCACAAGCCTTTTCATGCAGTCATATATGACAGGTCGCTCTAATTCAAGAGTGATCGGTCATATAAGCAGAGTGACAATGATGACAGTGATCTGGCTGATGAAGTAATCCAATTGCACATAACATAATAGTAACGTATGAAGCTGCGAAAGCTTACCGGATTTTCACCGATGGCGGAAACATGATATACGATCAGAGGAGCTAAGAGGAGGAAGAGTGCGGCTTTCATTGCGGGATGTGAACTACTGAGTGGAAAACTCACACGGCGCTCTCTCGTTCCTGTCGGTTATTGACCCCGCGCCCCCCATACGCCCTTTCTTCTCCTTGTTCCCAAAATGATACGAGACCTTGAAATGTTCAGCATGCAGTCATTTCACCGTTACTGCACCTACACGTCGCTCGCCTGTTCTCTTATTTCGTGCTCAATGCCTAATGCAGTTATCCCATTGCTTTTTGCAGACCTTTTCAGATAAGCAATTATGAATTTCTTCCTTGTTCATACTCCTACACTAGCGATGTTTGGGTGCAGTTTTGTGCTTTATGACATTCATGTTGCATTTTCAAGTAAATTAGCTGCTAGCTTGGGCATTCGAACGATAAATCCTTTCTGAAACATCTTTAAGCGTTGCTTAGATCGTCACAATAAATGGTAATTTCGCGTAATTGCAATGCAATATGTCGTTCATTACATTTATTAGTTTCACAGTATGATCAAATCACACATCCGTCATTTTATAAACAAACAGTGGAATGTATGCAGCGGATTAGAAAACAACATGAGCAGGAAGTTTCTCTCATGTAAGACGTTTGCTCGGCCCGAATACTTCGAATGTGCTGTCGGCGTACTGACATGAACTGTAGCTGGCTGGTTGAAGCATATTGAATGCACGAATGAAACCATTTATAAAACCTTGATCCTCCAGCCACCGCAAAACATCGACTTCGTATTTCGCTTTGAAAGTATCCGGATCACGAACCAACACGGTCACCGGATATTTGACCCAGTTCGATACGACCGCCCATTCATATTGCGCGTTTCCGAACGGATCTTTCCCTTCCGGACCGAGCTTATAGATCCAGACTGAAAGAAGAAAATGATTCATGAAAGCTTAAACTATTTCACTAACCTTTGAGCCTCTTCATGGATCTTCATTTGAGGTACTGGTACTGAAAAGCTTTTTACTTTCTTCGTCCCAAAATTCTTTCCCAGCGAAGCTTCGAACCCCTGCAGTTACCTATTTTTCAGCTATGTTGCTACGTACTTCTAAGGCGAAATAAATGAATCCTTGTTGAAAAATGGTGGTTAATTATGATGGATAACCCCAATAAATTTACGATAACAAAAGAGAACTGCTAACATGGTTGTGCGTCAGAGGTTTCGGAACTGTGCAACTGCAGCATAGTATCCTTATTGCCAGCTCGGAAGGCATAGCCAATCGAGTACCGTACCGGACCAAATTCACTGCCCTCACGGTAAATCTTCAACGCCGTAAATGTGGCCGTCTTATCGTTCTTCGTTAGGCCACCATCTTAAACACCATATCTTCAAGGTCCTGTTATATGCCAACTTGATAATGCTTCTGAGTAGTAATTGATACTTACTTCGGGTCAGTTTGCAAAATTCAATGTGCTAAATCAATTATTATTCGGCAACATAACTGCATACTCCATTGTTACTGTGCCTCGAAAGTGGCCTCTTAATTTGGCAGATTCAAAAAAGCATTCCGACAGCTCTGTATGCGTCTTTGAACACTCACTTTATTCATAAAATTCATTTCTATCGCTGTTTCCCCTAAAGTTCCTTATTGTTTTAAACAGATAAACAAACAAACAAAAAAATCTACAACTAGGTAACCGCTGCCAGTGAAACCCTCTTTATAGCAGTTATGTGGACAACAATTATTTTACAGCGATGAATTCACATGAATAAGAAACTCTTACTGCTATGTCGTTGGAAAGCACAACAAAGAATTTTTGCTCAGGACGGTATCGAATCAGAAAGTCTTGCGCCGCGGCAGCAGCTTCATTGAAATATGTATCCAGTTTTAAAATAAAAGCATTTAGATAATAGTAACAAAGAATCAAGAAAAGTATAAAGCGTTTAAAAGAAAAAGAAAATTGTTCATAAATAACTAGACAAGAAAACGGCTCACAATGGTGAACAACACATCTTTGCTCGGTTGCTCGCGGACTATTGATACCCTCAAACCATCGTCCCATGAATTTGTGCAGATCGAAATTCTCCGGCGTTGGTGGCAGTAGAGCGTCGGTCACATTGTCGGCTAGAGTCTGAAGCTGCTCCGGTGGCAGTACATCAGCAATTGTCGTTCCATTGGAGATTCGGCGCGTTATTGAGCCTAAAAGCGTTACGCCAATTCAATTTCATGTTTAACTTTATAATTATTGTTGGTTTTAAACCATACGCAACTGTCACCGTTTAATGCGCTTCATAACTTATTGCAATGAAAGGCAATTCTTTCAAACGAACGAAGTGAATCCAAATGAAGATCTAAATTAAGTGAATTCAGATTCGTGCTGCTTTTGAAAATACATCTCGTTGCAAAATGTACTGATGAAGTTCGAACATGAAACATACCAATCAGCTGGACGACATCAATTTGGCCTTGTGCGTTTCGCGGTATTCCGCCTGGTAGGAGAGGGATTCCTGGAATGCGTGGTAAACCAGCATGCGTAGGTCCGTTACCACCACCTCCTAGCGCAGCTGCTATACCGGAGAGCGCTTTTTGGGTAACACTCTGCTGACGACGAACACCATTACCCGACGACGATTGAGCGATCGCGTCCGCAGAGATGGAGTCTGCGTCTGTTGAGTGTGCTGTAGCGGCATCCGAAGGACGAGTGCCAAGCACGCTCGGAATGCCTTGCGAAATGGCATCAGCAACACCGGCTGCAAACTCCAAATTCATTACCAGCAATATCGGCAGCATATTAAAAAAAAAAGATTTTAAACCTTTTGCTTCCTGAAGATAAGCCGGATAACTCGAACGTAGATAGTGAGTTAAGGACTGTGCGAGATGGACGATTGAACTTTCTGTTAGTCAGGTGCTCTCGCGTATTTCCAAAACTTTTTTTGCAAATTTCGCTGGGAAAGATCGTTTGACATATTTTGTACCTCTTAAACAAACAAGTACATTGGCAATTTTATACTAAAAGCGACTATGATAAAAGTGCTATATTAAAAGCTCAAGACGTTACAGTTAAAATCTAACTTGGTTATTGGACATTTTAAAAGCACGTCTTACAACTATGGTCGAAAGCTCCGGAATCATTTTTATGAGGGAATATTACGAAAATGGTATTTGGAAGACGCTGTTCCAAGAGAAGCTAATTTTGACAAAAATCGGTATACTAACAGTCTTGGACCAGCTTCTTAATCGAGCTGGAAAGCAATCCGATAAGCCCATTTTCGCCAGGTGTTGCTTCCGGAAGTGGAACGGTACCAGATCCATGATAACTAGTCGGTCCACTCGCTTCATTGTATAACTGGTTGAGCTGATTACCAAATGCTGGATTCGCTTGTGTGAGGACATCTAAAAATTTGACTTTATTTACATAAAAAAGAATATTTTCCGTTGTATCTGACATGGTGTTAGCGTCTAATAAAACGTATCTTACTATGAGCATTACTATAGAACACTTCGCCGCCTTTCCCAAAGGCAATGCATGCAACGTCTAGTTCTATCGAACATCACCTCATGGATTCTGAGCCTAAATCAGATTATTCGTTTGGTTTCGTTTTTTAGTAATGAGTAAAAACGATATCTGCAGATAAAATTTGGATCATGAATGTATGCTTTTCAAGCAGATGCTGTGCTACTGTCAGCGCTCCCAATCACATTCTTCATTCATTTTAAGATTAGCATCAGCAATCAGCATTATCGCATAGATAATGCGCAGAAAAAAATCGAGAAGATAGCATGCTAACATAACTGCTGAAACCATTGATTTTGAGAGAATTCAACAAAAATACGTGCTGCTAAACTGACCTGACTGTGGAGCCTGCGGAGCAGTACCCCCTGTTGCATGCTCGAATGGTAAACCTTGTACAGGGAAACCGGCTGCCCTTAGTTCCTTAAAAGTGAAACTAGCAATAATTTCGGTAAACAAAACATCGTCTACAAGCATAGTAGACATCTGCCAATAATATTCGTTTTCCTGAATAAAATTTCGAATTTTTAGTTTTTTTTGCACAATCGAACTGAGAATCATCTGTCACAAGATGATCATTGAAAAACGATGGAAAGAAAATCGATTCTTAAATTGTGATTTTTCTTCGCAGACATATATTTTCTAATGTAGTCCTGAAAGAACAAAAAAACTTTTCTAGCGTACCTGAATGGCGCCGGCGAAACCGTTTGGATGATTGCCAGTGAGTCCTGGGATACCAAAACTGTCCAAGCCGAAGAACTTGATCAGTTGATTTTGTACATCCGTTGGAATATTTACTGGTGGAGGTGGTGGTGGCGTAACAATTTCACGAGGTATAAACTCTTGTCCTGGTGAAGCGGTCTTCAAAAACAATTGTGCAATTCATAAGCACACGGCGAAAGGTTCCAATATGCGAACATTGCGTCTATTGAAATTCGTATATCTCATAGGCAATATGAGTGGTAGCAGACTGGAATGCAAAATGAGCGACTGAGGTAAATTGAACGTCGATAAGTGACCTGTTGAAGAGTCGGAAAGCTAACAGCCAATGATAGAAAATTATGGGTTTTCTAAACACCTCTTCAGAGAGGGCACCATCATAATTAGTGGAACCGCACCAAAAAGTTAAAACACACCGGAAGATATGGATGAAAACATTATGAAAAATCCATAATTTTTTCAACCCCAGAACGACAACTGATTTGTTCTCTTGGGGAGGAAAAGATTTGCCAGCAGTAGTTGGATGACATTAGCGTTTTGCTGTTGCACAAGGGCCGTCCACAGGCTACCATTCGGTATTTACTTCCTTCAAGTAAACATTTTTAGATTTTTAAACGGATCATGTATAAGTTAAATTTTTAGGGTTTTTTATTAGCTAAGCTTTGCAGGATTTCTATTAAAGACGACAGCAATTGGAACCTGCATGATGACGGGCTGGTGAGCACCTAGCGGTGCGATAGTCGGCAGAAGGGTGGACTGTGGTAGAGTTGGCGCTGTTGTGACCAACTGAGTAGGACGTTGTGCAACCGGTTGGACAGCCCTTGGTGGGATAGCTTCCTTCATGAAGTTTGGTCGATCAGCTTGAGGCTGAAGCCTGATCACAACAGGCCTGTCACTAGGATCCAGTTCGGCAGATGCGAATACCACCAACAACAAACCAACAAACAACGACATTCCTTAAAAAAATGTTTTTTCGACGAACAACACTGCTACGGTAGGGCGCTGTACTCTACGTATAATCACATGCTATACGAATCACAGATCGGGTAAATAATTCACAACCATTCGGGCCTCCGACAGAGGATTTTTCAAAACGAGGCCAATTCCATGGTGACCGAGCGATTTGGATTTAATTGATCTCTGAATAGTAGATGGTTTAAATTAAGCGATTCCCAGGTCTCCGGCACAATTGCGAAATATAAGTAGTACCGCTATTCATTTATGGTGTTTGAATACTAGATTATGACTAACGTTGTCTTGCGTTGTAAAAACAAGTGGATGGTAACACAACACAAGTATCAGTGGTATAAGCAGAGAATGCCGAGCAGGACGTTGTCCTCACCTTGCGAAGTATATGCGGGAAGAAGGAACAATTTATAGCTAACCGCATCAAATACTGTTTTCAACACTTGTTGCTAACGCGCCAAAATTTTTACACCACACCTCTGCCGTCATCCTCTCTGAAAAAAAATTGCTGAGTGAACTGCTGAAAGGAAATAGTAAGAGCACACAGAGTGATGCGGAGAGGGCTCTTTAGTAAAGGTATGAAAGATGGTGATTGGTTTGCGTCAATGTCGCCCCTAATTTCACACACTAAGCGAACCGAAGAACTGGGTCGACGGAAAGCGAATGCGCGATTTTGTGATTCATAACGAGAAAGATTAATGCGAGCGAGAGCTACGAATGACGAAATTGGAGAATCGCATCACTTTCACGAATAACGTTTTTCCAGCTGAAATTCATAAAGATAATTTTTTTCCTATGCGATAAAAAGTGACAGCGACATGAATAGATGTAGAGTAACGATCGGTGAGTGAAATTTTAAACGCCAAAAAAAATTCTGAAATAACTCTTTCCGTAGTTTTCTTTTCCATCACAAATGGAAAAATTGCTTCGACGAGAATCTGCATGGTGAGATCCCCGAACAATGATTGATTCAAATTATGAAGTTTGGTCCAGCTAGCGTTAAAGTAAGTAGCTTTACTCTGTAGAAGGCGAACACGAGACGCATGCAGCAACGACTGCCAATAAGGCAATGCTGGTGTGACTGTTGGATGGATTGCTCTCAACTGGCCGATATAAGGGTTGGGTCAAGGGCGAGTGCGTTGAACCAGCCGACCACTTCGATAGCGCATACTGACCCACATTCGATAGCCCCTAGGCATAATACCGACCTGTGCACCCCGCCCTCTCAAAAGCACCCAGTGCATTCCTATTTATGATCCTGCTCTTCCACAAAGGCTGTTTCTCCACTGAGCTCTTTCACTTGCTCATATAAATTGTCCTAGTTCGATTAATTTCCGAACATCGATGACTGATGAGTCACTGAGCATACTATATATATATTCAAAAAAATGCAACGCAGAAGCATACTTTTAGTGTAAGGTGGCGACAGCCGACGGCCCGTAGGCGATGTGCAGATCCCGAGCCCATTCCACCCAATGGCAGTTCGACGATAGGAAGTTTCCATATGGCCTCCGAGCTGTCCATCCAGCTTGCTTTATCCACAAACGGCAACGAAAACTTAAGGATATGCCTACAACAATAATCACACAGTTTTGCGAACTCGCTTTGCTGCCATGTCCAAAAAGTTCTAACTTCTTCAATCGTTTCACATCAAGAATTTGTGCCACGTTTTCTTCATCAACAAGGTATTTGCAGCTCGCTCTGCTCGCTTAATTTGAAAAGTTTCCAATCTTTTGCTTGTGTTACCTCAAGAGAGTTTCTCTTTCAACTTAGCCCAAAAATGTTCGTTTCCCTTCTCTTGATTTTCTTCCTCATTTTTTGAAGTTCGCTTTGCTAGTTTTGTCTCGCAAAGTCGGTTCACGTCCGAAATTGAAAGCTGTATTTTCAGTGAAGAGATCGCCAAAACCTCTTCGTTTCGGGAAGTCAGTTGAAATGATGCAAAGATTTAATGTTTATGATAAACGACAAAGCGATCCCTAAATTATTTCTAGTGGGGATACAAAAATTTACCGGTACGTTTTGCGTTTTCGATACATATACAAGCTCTTCGATGCGTTTTTCTGTAAAACGATCAGACACGCTTTTGTCGCTAAATCAGTTCCTGACGCTCCCCCCTCCCGCATCAAATCTACTTTTCCTCTCGAATTAGAGTCTTCTCTGGAGAACTAAACGACTGAACTCCCTAGGGAATGAATCCCAGAGTTTACTGTATTAACGTCATCCGACCCAGGTGCAGACCCAGTAATTTTTTTTGGCCCTGGCACACGTCCTGACTTCTTATGGCCCTGGCCTCGTCACCAGCTCTAAAGAAACCCTAATAAGACCAGAAATCACCGTCTAAAATCATCAATTAGTTAGACCATGGATCTCGAAAGGGAAAGTTACACATTCACATTGCTACGTTCCACCCTACTATGCGCCCAGCGCACCCTCCTCACACTGACTGAGCGCATCGCACACACACCGTAGCCACAATTTCGAACGCTGGTGCCGTCATGTGTTCCTCTTTGGTCGGTAATTAGTATGGGTTGGCAAATAACAGTTTCAGGATGGCATTACGTTGAATGCGCACATCAAAATTGTTGCTGGGTGGCGTTCGTCATCGCCGAAAGTGAAATTTCTCTGCCAAATAGTTCCGAAAACAACGTGCTTCAAAATTTGAGTGTTTGGCCGAGTGAAATGTTAGGCAGTATAACGTGCTGGAAGTCGCCAACATCCGGATGTTTCTTCTTGGAATTTCGATAGCACTATTGCATTTATGGTTTGCACCTACAGCAACGTAGTGTATTGTTGTAGAGGTGGCCGGGATGCGAAATTCGCACATTTGCTTTCTCATCTCTTCAGTTCCTTTGCTTGAGGTCTTTGCCAAAAGTTTTAATGGAGACAAAAAGAACGTTAAAAACTGAATATTAAGTACCAAGATTTGGCTCTATAATTTACCGCCACTCACACAACTTATGCAATA
>JPKZ01000228.1:370545-397673 GCA_000803305.1 Toxocara canis | reverse complement strand
TCCATCCTTAACATTCCATGCTCAACCGTATCCTTTCTCTTATGGTATTTACTGTTGCTCCCTTCCATCCTCTCACATTCCACATACATGTTTTTCATAGGTTTTTCAAGCGTTTTTTACTCATTGAGTTTTGTGTTGGCATGTGTTAACAATATAAGTGTAGTCATCGTTAGCTCTTCCTTTTCTTAGCGGAATTATAAGTGACAAGAGAATTTGTAGATATGATAGTTTTGATTTTCGTACTTATCATGTACGTCTTGCAACATCCAATAAATTAGTCTCTTTGATTCACTGTTCAGTGTATCACTAATTTCACACCGCTTATCCATTCACTCAGCAATAGCACTGCTCGAATCGTCTAATTCATCACCTATTCTATATGACCATATAGATCGTGCTAAACGCCATTACTTCTTACTGATAGATTTTTTTCCGTTTAAAATAGCTAATCGAAACGATGAAAGTCCATTTCTATCCGCAATATAATTTACGGCATCCGTTTTTTTTCGCCGAAAGTATCTCTGCTCTCATAAATCACCGAGGTATTAGAGACATTCATCAGTGAGACGCGTAACGAACAACTACTTTATAGTGCCTCCAACTAAGTCAGCACAGCTTCAAAGTTAGCTTGTATTTGTATGCCTCAGAAGCGTGCTTAAATGAGACAGCAATCAATAATCAACCAACATGAAACATTGTGTAGTAATGGAAATACTTCCACTCATCTCTACGTTGAAGCATCGACAGAAATGCGGAAAAAAAAAACGAAGAAATATAAATGAATAGTCATGAACATTCATTACTGCTGTCACAGAGGGTTTAAACTGATGACTGGCAGTGATAGTCAAATGGAGTTGCCCAGCAGCTAAACTATCCCCTAGTCCACTAATAAGTACGATTTAATTCCTTCGAAACATTTAGCGTTTTTGAGGCAGTTAGTTACCTTTCTCCCATGCGCAATTCGTCTCACGTACGACCTCTGCACATCACAAATTTTCCAAATCAAATTTTTTTAGCCCGACTGAACTGATTTCAATATTTGCTATTAGGCAAATATTTTAGTCGACTAGTGATGACAAAATCTCGGTAATGGTTGTATTGCCTCGGCTTGGAAGCATAATGGTTCTTCACTCAACTAATCTTATGCTTGTATTTCATGGTTTACAACCCAACCGTACAGCGCAACAACATCGTTGCTCTTAAACCCTCTTAAACGAAACCCCCAATTTTATCCAGTTGGAGGTGAGCGACCTCTACTTTAACTCTTCTCTCGACTCCATCAACAGCGAACTGCCCCATAATGGAACCATCCCTGAATCCTCGGTCAGAATAAAGTTGGAAGGTTGCCCCTCAACTGAAGCTGCTAAACCGACCGGCGATGCATTATAATACGCATCACCACTTAAGTTTAAGTCGAAGTTGCAGACCAACTGTAGCTAAAGATCACCGTTCGCGAGAATGTACTTCATTAACTCACTGCAACAGCGCTTATGAAGTAATCTGCTCATTTGTTGCGAAAATGCGTTGAATTGAGTGGCGCGTCATAGAGCGTGCTGTGAGCAGCGTGCTAAGCCGGCCGGTGAAAGCGTGTTAGAAATATTTATTCCTTCCTGCGACACACACATACACAGCAATATGCAAAAGGGCCAACATAACGATGACGTCGCAAGAAGCTCAGTGACCACAATAAATATTCAAAAAAAAAGATACAAAAAGCAGCAAAAACATCAGATCCGCTTCTGTATGAGACGCGGGCTATGCGTGGGTGGTCAAGCCATCAAGCATCAAGCCGCCACGATGCACAGTCACCGCGACTGGGCACGCTTGCTCGCCACTAGACTGCACCTACAAGACAAGTGCACTGTAAGCGAGCCCTCAAATGGCCAAACACTGTTCACGCTCACCAATGCAACGCTCCGCACTATGCCTCGTAAGACTTTAGGACATTTTACACAGTTTCAATTTAAACCCCGCTATATCCAGGGTAAATCTTGAGAAACGTCACAACTGGTTATTCAACAGTACTTTCATAACATCTCGTCTCCAGAAGTTTCCACTTCATAAAAGACCGCGCCCCTACTCAATTTGAATACTTATTGCTAAACGCCCCACCCTTTCAAGGAATGCGCCAATACAGTCACCCTTCCAAACGCTGAAGACGAGAAAACAGACATCCGACAGAAATTTTACATAGTACCACGGCCACCCCGAAAACTGCACCTCTTGGCCTGCCGAATATTCCATAATGACCAATCTCAACCCTCTAAAACGCTAAGTAATTCTTCACAAAAATTTCCAAAGCAACATTTACAGAAAAAAAAAAACTCAACTTAGTAAACGAGAACGAACAATCCACACGAAACTACCGACCTCTTTTCAAAAACCTAGAATTTGCACGAGCGTGCCAAGAACTTCTCATTAACACTTCCACAGATACACTTCAATGAAAATAAACCGTATTCAAACAAAACGAGAACTGCACATCAATATGAAGTGCAGTGAGAAGCGTTCCGGGAAATAGAAGTTACAGAGCGCAGGATACAACAGATCGTTGTAGATGTTAGATAAAAGAGAGAGACCACGCACCCGATGGCGTGAGAGGAGAGGAGAAAATAAATTACATGGAGAGCAGCTGTCTATAATCCACAAGATCCATACGCATGGTGGTGAGCGAACAGAGTGAATGAACAAAGGATCAAGTTGGAAAGGGAAAAGAAAAGGTATTCACCCGGGGAGCGGGATACCTCCAACCACACACCTTGCTCTCTTCGGTCCTCAATTGTGAATCACTATCGCTTTCTCAGTAGTGTGTGAGCCTCGTGTGCCACGACTCTTATTCATATGGTCCAGTCCAAGCCAAGGCGCTGATACCAGCCCTGTAATACCAACATAAAATAAAGTCAGTGCACAACGCACTCCAATGCACCACTGATCCAGTACGACGAGCCTTAGCTAAAAAGGAAATGAAGGGTCGATGTGGAATTGTGAGGCATATCCTCTCAGCTCTCAATGGCGTCCTTCAAAATGTGCGCCTCACAGTTGCGTTTTCTGCCGTCAAGTCATCCGCTCTGATCATTCGCGAACGTGAACAACGAATCGCTAATCCCTCCTAACATATCGCTACTTCGATGAATTTTTGACCACTGTCAACCAAACGAGCCAATGTTTAAAACAGCTCAAGTCAACAGCGACATAAAAAAGAAAGAATAAAACGTACCTGTAAAATGTGCCTGCGCGAGTTCGTTCAGATTTACGACATTTTCCTTATCAAGGTACTTGCTGACGCGGTTGTTGAGAATTATAGCAAACTTATACTGAAATAAAACATAACCTGTCAAAAACTTCTCAGACATACACCTACACATTAAAAGAAAGAAAAAAATCGACTACACTTTGGTACTTGTGGACAACCTTCCTAGAGTGAAAATAAAATCCACAAAGTGTAAGCTACTGCACCAACAGTGTCCTAAGATGCTCGTGGAGCCCGTTTTTCTTTTAAAAAAAAGGCTAACACCATTTATGCAACACACTCAGCTGGGAATAAAGCCCTTACCGCCGACTTCACCCTCCCCCCTTTCCTCTGTCAGCACTCAAAAAAAAAATGCTTGCGCAATCGGTTAACGCTAACAAGTATTCTACTAACGTCATTCTTCAAAAAGAAAAATATATTTCCACTAAACATACATTTAAGAGCATTCATTCATAAAACACTTCATTTCACAGAGCGACTGAATGTGATCAAAAATACCACCAAAAGTACACTTATGACTGGCTTTCTACTGCACTCACGTCAAAACTGCGTTTGTTCCACGAAGCTGAGTCCAAATAAAACGAGGGATACATAGCCAGAAAAAAAAAAGCAAACAATAACCCTGCCTACTACAACTTAATACGCTTTCAGTCAGCACTCACAATCCGTGAGAACAATACCATCTCATGAAACTAACTTTCTCAAACTCCTTTTCGCTCACGTCCAACTTTTTCCTGATTCGCTCGCTGACACTTTCAAGCGTCTCACCATTCGTCACTTTGATATAGAACGGGACTCCGAACATACGCGACGGGTCCTAAAACGAGTGGTACAGTAAAACCAAACGTTCAAAACAACATTTCCATATAAAAGACTGCACTGGCTCCCAATTCAAAAGAGGAAATTGAAATTCAAAACTTAGAAATTCCTTCAGCGTCAAGAAAAGAAAGTTACGAGGCTTATGCAAAAAAAAAAAGAAACAAACCTTATCAAAATGAGCGACCGGAAGAAGGTATTCCCCAGCTCGGACTGTCAGTTCGTCTTCAGGAACCTCCTCCACTCTCGCCTGCAAATAGCTCTTTAAATGATAACGCGAAAAAACATTGACAGCACAGCATCCTTTCAACTGTTGACTATTTCATGCATGGCCGTCACAAATAGTCAACAATCAGAAAAAAAAAACAGCACTTTCTTGCAAAATCTTCACGTTGATCGTTCAGAGATGAGGATGCAGGAGTCTCACTTCTGGGTTGTGGGCGAAAGGAGGAGTACCTCACTTTCCTGGTGGCTAAGGTTCCAAATGACAAAATAACAGATTCTTTACAACGCGACACAGCATCGCCACCAATGATAATGGTAAGCATTTAATACCCTCTACTTTGACGAATTTATAAAACAGAAGCATCAGTGGCTTTTCCAATTCAAAATTTCCCACCCTTTCGCTATTCAAGATGGGCAAAGAATCCATGGATGTTTCCGCCATTTCTCCGCATTAAACATCTGATTTATTGGTGATAATGTATGAAATGAAACGAACCGCATAAGTGGAGTTACCAATCTTCGAATAAACCTCCATCGCGGGCAGCTCACTGTTGAAAACCTGGTAGACTCGCAGCGCATGCGACACCTGACCAGTATAGACTAGCCTGAAAAACAAAAAAAAATAAAACGATACACGTCGCCTGTCGACAACATTTGAAGTACGTACCTCAGTAAACCGATTAATACTAGACAGTAGTAACACTCACCCACGCATTTGTTAAACAAATCTAGTATTGCCAACCAACTCTGCACTGAAGAATTGTGATAACGATGATTGCATTAGCAAGGAGGACGCAAAAAGAAATAAAAACCAATCATAACTCACACAAAAAGCCACGTAATTTTCAGGAAACTGAATAACTCTGATACTGAGCGGTACTGACGATCCGATTGAAGGAAATTTGCAAAACATTATGCTCCTTGAGGAATTTTGGCTCAATCCGAAACATTTGTTCAAACGCATAAACGTTCAAACAGCAACTAACACAAGCCGAAAAGAACGTATGAATGCAACACAGTCCGACAATTTTAAAAGTCTAAAAAACCATGGAATTCTAAAAAACTACTAATTTTTACAGTCTAGAACCAATTCTCAATCAGAATTTTCCAACTGTTACGTTTTTCCAGCAAAAACTATCGCGCGACCCTGAACGCTAGGAAATACGCCGACCAGTTTTGAATCCACAGCATACTTACTCGCTCTCTCTTACATCTCACTGCAGAAAAAGCATTCAAAATAAACTTATCTACACAAATCTAAAAAAACGAACTTGTGTTCGCGAACAGAAGCGCACAAAAAATTTCTGAGAACATAGCTGAACTTCTGGCAAGCTGCCAGTAACGAGAGTTTGCGATGGGAACTCAAAATTGAAGAGGCTCCCTTCGCAAAAGCGCACTGAATCATGTTCATTCTGGCATGCGAAACAGCTTTACCTCGGAAAAACAATCTTTGAAAAAGTACGAAAAGAAACCTCAAAATTTTGGTTCCGTTTTGTGAGAATCTAAATTCTCGCTGTGCTTCACTTAAGATTGACTGCACGGTACCATTCCGTGGCGGAAATACAGTTATCTCCTGCAAAAAAGCAAAACAATTTCAGAAATCCTAAAACCACCGGCACTGTTGTTGTCTGATGGATTCCCTGTCGACCGCTGAAAACGATTAGCTCCACAGCTTAAATGCAACTTACGATATTATAGGTCCTTAGTTGATGGCCTATGATTCATTTTGACTATGACGGCTCTGGACATCGGAATTCCGATAGAAAACACAACATCACAACACCGGTACCAAACGACCTCAGCTTAACAACAAATTTCGGTTTTCCTGTTCGGCAATGACTCTTGGCTGTTTCCGATGCCAGGTGGCGCCCAGTGTGGGAGACTATGAATGGGGGGGGGGGGGGGGGGAGCAGGGATTCAAACCTGAATCTTATTCCGCTAACTGCACGTTCCACTGAGCGTATATTATCGACCCAAGACAACAATAAGAAACCACTACCGCCTACATTTGAAAACTTAGTGTTTGAAAATCAGGCCGGATGTTTTACAGTGCTCTATTACTCGAATCTCTGCGCGGCTTGCTATACCTATTAAGCGCCACAGAAAAGTGGCAGGCCGCTGTATATTTCCCGAAAGATTTTACGCCACTGTCTCCCACAATTTACAAGCTACACTATATTTTAGCGCTTCTTCGGTTATCATAAACAACATAACAGTTCGCTTTCAATTTTTTAAACCCATACCATTGACGGTGGGCTACTGAGAAACAAATTTCAGTAAATCAGGTGAAAAAATATGGTACGCCTTCATGTACGAACCTTTAACATCACCTAAAACCTAAAAGATATCTAAAAATGGTGCACTATTGCTCTCCACAATGTCTTAAAGAAGTGAAAAAAACGAACAGAAATCTGCATTTTCTCGTCCATGCATTGAAGTCGCATCTTATAACGGCGCTCTAAATCCGAGACCGGAATCGGCATTTTGGTGTAATAAATCCGATATCGCTTCTGGCGACGTGGATCGTGACGATGTGGACCGGTCAAACCCAACAAATCCTTCACTGAGCATACACGCATTTCGTGCTCGTTGATGTGATTCGTGGTAGGCTTCTCGTTATACTGACTCACCTAGAACACCCACTAACTTCAGTTCAATATGTCAACTGCTCATTACAGCATGCAAGGCATGTGTCTTTGATAAGGAATTTAGGAAGCAGCTGGATTTCCTTTGTTCACTTGTAAACATCGGCATGAGGACCCTGCCCTCGAAACTATGCCGCGCATATATACGGCATACCCCTTCATCCGCGATTTTTATTTTGCACACAAAAAGCAAGCTGATGCAGTGATGCAACCAGTACAGCGCAAACTCCACAAACCTATTCTTTCAATTCGATTCTTCCTAAACAAGAACTAAGCACTCCGAGTTCTTGCAAGCGACTTCTCTGAACTCGACGCGGAAGAAAAATCAGGAGTCTGCACTTCAGTGGATGCAGTGAACAGTGATGTTGTTTGATTGAAAGCGCATGCAATTAGCACAGCAGCCGTACAAAGGAATGCATGTGCGTCACAACAAGAAAGGTGCAAAAGCAACAAAGGATCAGTAAAAATATCGCATCCAAACTTAAAGCATCTAAAGATCGTATTGATCGAGCGGAGCTCATCGTCGTTTCTGAAAAAAAAACAAATACGAATCAGCAACGGCGAAATTTTAGCTCAGCTGAATAACTACATCAAACATGTTTAGATACTTGGCCAACATTCTCAATCACCGACGGCGTCAACCGCCAAGTCACACAAGAAGAAATAATATACCTGTCTGGACACAGAAAAACCATTTCCCAAAATAACTGAACAAGGACTTTTTGCACGGAAAGAAAAGAACCGGTCCTCAAAATCATAGATTTACATGACGTTAATAATCAATCATCGAGGAGCCTTGAAACAAAATGAACTAATCGTTCAAATATTGTTCTCGCTTAGACATGTTGATGAGCAATAAAAATGACTATTACAAGAGCACATAAAACATCTGAAACAAACAACGAAGGAAGTTGCAAAGATTACCAACAAGATTGACGAAGTAGGAAGCTGCGCCTGTTGTTGATCGTTTACCGTTGGTGACAGTTCCTTCTTCATTTCAGCATCATCGCAATCTGTCCCTCGAGAGTCGACGCTGATGATTTCAACGTCCACTGGGGATGCAAGGTCGCCATCAAGTTCTTCGTCTTCTGCGTTTGTATCAGCTGATAAACTGCCATCTGGATCTTGGTCCTCTAGACTGCACATATCGTCATCAGTCTTTAGGTCAGTTCCACTGCTAGATTTTTCATCTGCACTGTTACGGTTAGATGCCTCATCATCATTGATTTCAAAATCAAAATCATCTGACGAGCTCTCTTTTGATGAGAGCGAGCAAAGCTCCCACTCATTCTGAAAACTTCTCATAAGCAAAAACACGAATCTCTAAATTAAGGTCCAACATCTATAAACAAAGAAAACCTGAACACTACAAGTAATTAAAGGGGACGGAACGGCCCCGCCTATCTCGGATTAGATTGCCATTATGGCGAAAAGATTTCCAGGTGAGAAGAATGTCATCAACACTAATAACACCATTAATGATTAATTCAATCTAAAAAAAATTGAATGAAAAGACGGAGAATATAATTAACAAGCACTCGATAGGGAAAAATGCGAATTGTAGCCGAACTTAAAAACTTTTGCGCAGACTAAGCAAGACCAGTGTGTTGCAATCCAATGAAGGTGATCATTCCCAGCCTTCAGCAAAAGAATAACCTTTCCATAACGTAAGAATACTCTCACGTTTATTACATAGGTTGGGCACTGCGAACGCAAAACAGATATAATATCAGCATGAAAAGAACTCGACCTTGACAGTATCGTAATTACACACCATACACCAACCATTTCTACGGCTCTTAGTTTTGCAATTGTCCTGCAAAACATCACTCATTTGTTTAATGCATCGATACACCACTCCCTTGCACCGAGGACTGCTTAAGCGACATTTTACCGCCCCTTCTTCCCAATATCCTTCCTCACTCTGACTTACTCTTCACCGTCGTTCTCAATAAAGTGCCATTCCAACATTAGACAAATATCCGAGGCAAATCAGATGCATACACTGTTAAAAGATCAGTCGGTTATTACGCAAAGTCCCCGTATTACGCAAAAGCAAAACCTATAAGGAGAACAACTTCGAGGATAAAGTCACTGTGTTCACTGTGCTCTTCCCCGTCCTCTAATACGTGCAAAAGTAAAGGGAAGGGATGTGAATGGAAGGGTATGAAAGGGAATGGAAGGGAAGACAATGGAAGGGAATGGAATGGAAGGGAAGGGAATGGAATGGAATGGAATGGAAGGGAAGGGTATGAAAGGGAATGGAAGGGAAGACAATGGAAGGGAATGGAATGGAAGGGAAGGGAATGGAATGGAATGGAATGGAAGGGAAGGGTATGAAAGGGAATGGAAGGGAAGGGAAGGGAAGGGAAGGGAAGGGAAGGGAAGGGAAGGGAAGGGAAGGGAAGGGAAGGGAAGGGAAGGGAAGGGAAGGGAAGGGAAGGGAAGGGAAGGGAAGGGAAGGGAAGGGAAGGGAAGGGAAGGGAAGGGAAGGGAAGGGAAGGGAAGGGAAGGGAAGGGAAGGGAAGGGAAGGGAAGGGAAGGGAAGGGAAGGGAAGGGAAGGGAAGGGAAGGGAAGGGAAGGGAAGGGAAGGGAAGGGAAGGGAAGGGAAGGGAAGGGAAGGGAAGGGAAGGGAAGGGAAGGGAAGGGAAGGGAAGGGAAGGGAAGGGAAGGGAAGGGAAGGGAAGGGAAGGGAAGGGAAGGGAAGGGAAGGGAAGGGAAGGGAAGGGAAGGGAAGGGAAGGGAAGGGAAGGGAAGGGAAGGGAAGGGAAGGGAAGGGAAGGGAAGGGAAGGGAAGGGAAGGGAAGGGAAGGGAAGGGAAGGGAAGGGAAGGGAAGGGAAGGGAAGGGAAGGGAAGGGAAGGGAAGGGAAGGGAAGGGAAGGGAAGGGAAGGGAAGGGAAGGGAAGGGAAGGGAAGGGAAGGGAAGGGAAGGGAAGGGAAGGGAAGGGAAGGGAAGGGAAGGGAAGGGAAGGGAAGGGAAGGGAAGGGAAGGGAAGGGAAGGGAAGGGAAGGGAAGGGAAGGGAAGGGAAGGGAAGGGAAGGGAAGGGAAGGGAAGGGAAGGGAAGGGAAGGGAAGGGAAGGGAAGGGAAGGGAAGGGAAGGGAAGGGAAGGGAAGGGAAGGGAAGGGAAGGGAAGGGAAGGGAAGGGAAGGGAAGGGAAGGGAAGGGAAGGGAAGGGAAGGGAAGGGAAGGGAAGGGAAGGGAAGGGAAGGGAAGGGAAGGGAAGGGAAGGGAAGGGAAGGGAAGGGAAGGGAAGGGAAGGGAAGGGAAGGGAAGGGAAGGGAAGGGAAGGGAAGGGAATGGAATGGAATGGAATGGAATGGAAGGAAAGGAAAGGAAAGGAAAGGAAAGGAAAGGAAAGGAAAGGGAAGGAAAGGGAAGGGAAGGAAAAGCAAGGAAAGGGGAAGGAAAGGGAATGAAAGGGAAGAGTGGTGTATACCCGCAGTGCGAATAAGAACATTATATGGCAGCACTTAATATATACATATCAATGTAAATAAGAACGCATGTTTATCAAACAAATAAATAAAGAATATATTATATTTAATAAAGGAAAGCACATAATGAAATATACAGACAAAGGGCTAAAGCATTAACAGAATAAGTCCAGAAAACCAAAGGAGCTAAAATTTGATTCCGGTTCCTCTATTCAACAATCACTGTCAAATTTTTGTTGTGACAGAGCTCAGCACACGATCATTTAGGGAAGGCGAACGAGAAAATTAAAGTCAAATGCGTGCTAAAATGTGAACGACACAGCGTGCAGTGGATTGCGCATGCAACAAAACGTAGCGTACAGTAAGCTGCGCATACCAACAAAGGCAAGTGGTTTAAAACGGACAGCGGAAAGCAAAAAAAGTAGAGAAATTCTACCGAAAAGCTCCAGAACATATGTACATCAACTAATAAAAGAATCTACGAACTATGAAGTTGTTAGGGAGAAAAACAGGACGGCTGAAACGTTAAATAAAGTGATCAGAAAGATTAGGAAACCAAAGTGGCTGATCAAGGAAACACTGTGAGCTGTGTTAAACAAACATAACAACTAAAAACGTCACTGACATTCCCATGTGAGAAGTTAAGCGCCATTAAGGTTAGATGGTGTTGAAAGTAAGAAAAACCGACCTTCCAAAGAAGAATTCTGTCTGCTGGACAGCCGATCCCGTTTGCAATCCACTGCATCACCTGTCCCATTGTCCAAGTCTATAATGAACGTTAAAATTTTATTAACATTTCAAGACGTATTTTGATTTTTACATATAGTTCCACATAGTTACATCAACGCACAAGTATCTGCTTTGCCCTCTAGCCTACCTGCTGCTTTCATCTGCGAATGATCAAGTTATTTTGCAATAGAAGCCGGCTCCGAATAGTAGGGTTCGCGCCGCAGCCGAATGAGCTTGTGACGACGGGTGAGTAAGGTTTATCGATCCATGGAAGAGATTTCCCCTTTGAATTTTCTTCTTCCCAATAAGTGATTACTAATTATGCACTAGTTTAGTAGATTATCCTACATAAGAAAAGAGATTCGCAGCACATTACTGGTCGTAAAAACCAGTCACTGGAAAAAAAGACAGCATAAACACTATGGGCATATTGAGGAACCTCATCCGTTATATATAGACTGCGACCAAAATCAACAGCACGTTACTTGCCAAATAGATGATCCTGCCAGCAGTCAGTGCCCCTGCTAAATTTCAGCCTTTTTTAACTCTGTATGAAACGTGAAAAGCTTTCCCCCAACTCCTTTTAACTCCATCCTCGAATGTAGTAAACGTTTTCAACAGGTCAGCCTGAAACATGACTAACGTATGAGACGCATAAAGGCACCTGGCTGATCTCGCCCTGTACCGGTGCAAAGCGCTCGGTAAGTGGAGTGCCAAACCCATCTGGATTCTGTACAGCCTCGACCAGCATCGTGTTGTACTTGTGGGTATAGTACATGTGTGCATTGTTTTCGGGACTCGATTTATCAGCTCTCTCAAACACCAGAATCGCGCCATCAATCATCTCAACCAAAGCATGATCCTGCGATAGCACGTCATCGATGCACAACGGACGCATCCTTTCCGGCGCTATCTCCTTAAGTTAACAGATCCATTCAAATGGAATGTAATCCGCTCTTTCATTAAGCAAAAAAAAAAAAGTTTAGGCTGAATCGCAGTTTACTTACAGTGGGTTTCACTAAACATTTCAACATGTTCTTTTCATGAACACTTATTTCCCTATCTGACACGTAATACACATTTTTGGACAGACGCAGAAAAAATTCACCGTTGGAATTCACATAATGTAACTTGCATGAAAGATCTAAAGGGTGGCGCAGTAGCACTGCTGCCCACAATACGACTGGAAACATGAGAAAACGATCACTTAACTGCTGAACTATAAACAAGAAAGATATGTCCAACGCTGTCTTCCTTCCTCTTGGATCAGCCACATTCCAAAAAAGCATCAAAAATAATGAACCTCGTAGAATTTCAGCTCGGTTCCTAGGGGCAGACGCACCCTTTCGAGGATCTGCGGTACATGTGCACGAATCGTCGACTTGCAATTGATCATTATATGACCACTGAAGAACGTCTGCCGCTGGTCCCCATCGTAATACTTCAGGAAAAACATCATATCATCTATAAAGACACCAACGAAATACAGCGATGGAAAAGTATGATATTTACTTATGAAACTTTATCCTCCAAAATGGGATGAGAGAAAAAAGAAAAATTCAGGAATTCAGATATTCTTGGAGAACCTTTTCCAGAGTGAAGTGAACAATCCGCCCGTGGCTGGAATATTTAACACAGCATAAATAATAAAATATAATACAGCATGATCCTCAAACTCTCAAAAACAATAAGTGAATTGAAAGCGATCATACGTGCTCTTCAAACGAGCACTATTTCACTTTAGCTTCGCACCAAGACCATCATAATTTCTAAAAAAACCGCGCGGATTCGATTAAGTACTCTAATTTTCGCACTGCGTCGCCATTCCAAAACTGCAAATGTCGATGCTACCACAATAGCAGATGATGCTGAAAGAAAAACAAATGAATTAAAGACACACGAGCTTCATTGTAAGCGGGAAGTGATATTTTCGATCCGCCGCTGTCAGGCGCCACTTCCATGAATATAATGTTGCGATCGGAATCCAGTAACGCATCGACCGTGTTAATCGCGTTCGCACGTTCGTTATCTCGCTTCAGCAACGCGGACGGGCGCAGCCGATTCAGTGAGGGTGCATTGCTGCGCTCATCACGAACCGTATTCTCCTGTACCTGCCACAGCCGGAACGCGTCCTCTTCCACATGCTAAAGGTCATTACAAATTCTAAAGGAATCTAAGGGAACATCAGCGACAACTAGCGAAGTTGCTGCAAAGGAACAGGTATCAAACAAGACTAAAGTATCCTCTGAAAACACTGAGGACGTCTGTTTGCCTCCCCATGCGAACTGTCTCTTGAACAAAGATACTAGGAACAGGTTTGGGAGCAGTCGAATCGAGGTATTTGATTCAGCTCATAAAGCATGATGTCACAAATAAGCTATCATGAGTTCCACTTCTGAACAATGATGAATACCAACTTGCACTGACGCTATTCCCTATCTGGTGGGGAGAGCCTGAGTAAAGAGATGGGAAGAGTGGGGAGGTTGGAGTAGAAAGGAGACTAACTTCACAACATCAACATTATCGCTTTCCCTCCCTCCCAAACCCTTCTCTTTTTCTCAAACCAATGGAACTATCATGCTTAATAACCTACCAAATAAAATGCGGCAGCATAACAACGTAAACAACAAGCATCCCGACAATGAATCTTTAAATGAACTGAAATATGGATTACAAATTTCGGTCCCATTCTTCGGAGGCAATGAAAGAGGTAGGAGGGCAAAGAGCTCTCCCCTTAACGATACGGATATTCTTCCAACTTATTTGATATCCAACTCAGCAGCATTCCACCTATGTCACCTGTGCGTCCATACGACCATCACACGCCTTTCTTCGACAACACTCGCAGTTCAGACCTGGCCAAATGTAATACGTTCACAGAATTTCCCGCCCATTTATTTTGGACAGATAACGGCTTTTTGCCTTATATTCCATCCAGACCAATGCATTGGCGAAACTCAATACATGTCGGTACTGAACCTGTGGCAAAGGCCATTACTAAACTGAGTAGCAAAATCTCCCTAAGACAACAGATGTCCCTTCTTATTTCATAAAACATCCGGCAACAACCAGTTCTCTCCCTCTAAGCATGATCTTTCAGAGAAGCACCTCTTGCCGATCACTCTCTTCTGTTCAAGTAACGGCCATTATCAACCCTTTACTGAAGAAGCCTTCGCCCATTCCAGTTGAAAATTATCGACCGATAAGCCTGACATCATCAGCATGCAGGGTTATGTAAATAATTGTGAGGAATCAATGATGTTCTTCCGTATTTCCCGTTCGCTTACAGACCCTGAACAATGCGTTCGTTTGTAAGAGACTTGGTAACTGCATTAAATCAGAAACTCCAGACTGACGTAGACTGCACCTGCGCTTTTAATGTTGTTGGCAACAGGAATGTGTTGTACGAATTAGAAGCTTACGGGGTATCTGGTTTCTTAATAACTGTATAGAATGTTTTCTTCCAAACCGTTCATTCGAGATGAACGTAAGTAAGTCCTCGCCCAGCCAGGAAATCGTCAGACGCGCTTCTTAAGGAAGCGTTTTTGGTACATTTCTCTTCTTGGTGTTACAAAAACGTTTCGGCAACCTCTCTCGTGAATGTGAGCTACCCGCCGATGATGTGAAAATCTATCAACTTCCACACGATCCTGCTATCGATTTCCATACCTTTGAAATTGATCTTGGTAAATTCAGTGGACATTCCAGATTGTGCCAGTTAAGCATACCACATGAAAAATCCCACGTGTTCCACGTAAATTCAAAGTACATGTTGTTCATAACGTTAGATGGTTCCGTTTTATCATCCGCCGATGACGTGATCCGTGACCTTGGTGTGGAAATCTCTCTCAATCTACCCTGACACTTGAAATGTTCAAAAAATGCTCCCAAGGCCTCCAGGGCTGTCAGTTATATTCAGCGAGCCTCATGATAAAGGCGCCATGAATACTACCGCACGGCGTACGTAGTTTATTGCCGACTTATTTTAGAATAATATTACGCGCAAGTACTGTCTCATCATTTTGCTGTGGACGTGAACATTGTTGAAGAAGTTCAAGAACATTTCGTTCGTGTGACGTTTCGTCAATAATTTTTTTCGGACCCTTCTCACCTGATTATCATACTCTATTAACGATCTTCAACCTTGAAGTCTTGGATCACCGCAAGGCGAAATCTGAATTAATCGGTTATAAGCAAATCGTAAAACGGTTTTCGAACATATCTTTTTGAAAGCATTTTCTCGTTCGCTGAGGAACGAGAACGCTGAACTCATTAGCTACAGCCGAAGCGCAAAAATTCCCACAAAAAGCATCCTTTACAGCTTTCAATTTAGAATTATCCGTATTTTGAACATCCTTCAAAATACAGCTGAAGCATGACGCCTTTCGATCTTTGGTAGTCGCTATAATTTATTCGACTTCTGGACCCTTTCTGACATAGTCCACTAAACGTCATCCGCACACCTTCGGCGTTTGCTACCTCATATCTCATACGCGTCCTCTTTTCTTATCTCTGAGTCTCAAAACATTTATTTATTGTTCTTTGCTTGTCGATTATGCTGCACAGTGCCGTTTGGTAATCCATTTGTCGATAACTGCAATCCTTGCACCTCTACGGTTTCAGTTGATGACTTCTCTTGCTTCTTGTTCTGCGTGTTCACTACTTTCTCCTTTTAAGTGAACGTGCTTGACGTATGTATGGACGTGTTTGTACACATTGCAGTCATGTCGTTGTCATGCGTTTTCACCGCCACGCGCAGTTTTCTTTGTTCATAAGGATTAAGACAATTTAGCTCAGCTTGGCTCGGCTCAGTGGATGCACCTCCGCAACATTTCAAAGCATCTTAATGACGAACCAGGAATTTCAGGATCACCTCCTTTCTACTTTTGGAATCATAAGCCTATCGGGGTACCTCCTAACATTTTAATCCTTATCGATGTAGGTGGTAGACTGAGAAAATGCAAAAAGCGTAAGAAGAAAGAGAAGAAAAAAAAGTGGTAACAACAGACATAGCTGAAAACTGTGGTCGCAGCTTATCTGCGAAATTGGAAAACGGCAAGCTCATTTATGTATGACGTACGAATTCTTTGGCGAATAGACAGTAGAGTTGGTCGATTGTCATTTTCTTCTCGACTTTCAGGTGTTGAACATCATCGAGTATTTTCGGATCGAAGAGATCAAATCCATTATAATCGAACATATATTCCTCCAATATCACCTCAAAACAGATAAATTTACTGCAACATAATGCTGGACATAATGAACATAATGCTCCTTAACATGTAAAAAAAATGCAGCTAACGTCACCTGTTATCGATTGTACGACCTGCTCAATCAACTTTCCAAACGCAACATATCAAAATCGACAAACTGCTCCGCAATCACTTTTATTCAGTTAAAAACGCAAGTGCTGTCGAGGCACCATAAGCTAGCTTCGACAAAACACTACCACCACAAACTACCTTCCCATCCCGTCACGCCATCCCCCTCCTCTCGCTTCTTGTCTGATCGTTGGATAGCAGGCCCAGGTCGACTCCGCCCCCCCCCCCTCCTCGTCAAGAAAAAAGAAACAGGCTGGGAGGAGAAATAAAAAGGATGAAAAAAAAGATCGCGAACAAGTCCAGCTAGAAACAGCGGTTGCAACTACATTCAGAAATTCTGAACTTTTGGCGATCGGCGACTCCAGATGCCAGAAAAAAGCAAGTCAGGGAGTTGCTTTGAAATTTGGAGCCTCCTAATCCACCTTCGCCCATTCCCCCATCTAAGGATGAATCATCATTAATGCCATGTTCAACAACAATGCTTATCAATCGAAGCAGCCACATGTTACCGAGCCTACATGCAACCTCTTGCGACCATAGCCGATCTAGATCTTTTGCCGCCTAAGCCGCTGGCACAAAGCATAGGTGAGTAATGTGCAGAGTAGTTTTTACATAAATCAAAATCACAAAAGCTTTGTGCCATCAGCCAATGAAGTTGTCCCACTCGGTTAGTAAGCCTGTAAGCACATCCAATAGGACAAAGAGTACTCTCCTCCCCCTACCATTCTAAATTCCTTCTCTCCCACCTTAGGACGGACCTCTTGTGGATGAACCGTCCATAATCCGATGATCTCATTAGAAGGCACGATCACAAAACTGAAAGTTGAACGAGCAGATCGATTATGCATAGAACATAATCAAGAAAATTGAACAATACAGGAACGTTAAACAGTTAATTCTTCCGCCGGTCGGGGAACCCGGTGCTGGTAACGTGACCGAATTGTAGGAACAGTACAGCTTAAAAACAACACCCCACAGTCCTTAATAACAGCAAATTTGGTTAAAGATGTTAGCAGGAACGGCCCCGTCCACTCCCACTTTCACTACTGGAGTCGGCCGCAGCTGAATTCAGGAGTGGTGATCATGTAGCGATACTGGCATCTGACAGAATGGCATGCACTGAATTTTACAAAAAACGTACGATGACTTCAGTGAAAAGATGCGCCTCCATCTTCTCCTTTTTCTTTTTCGCATCTGCAGACTTCTCCTCCTCGAATCGAAGACGCAGATGACGAGGAATGTCATCTTCAGTGACCGGACACAGCACCTCGTCTAAAATGCGTTGCTTGACATAGTCTGCAACGACCACGCCAAAATATCCATCAACTTGCAACAGGTGACCTCTCTTGCGCAAAACCAAAGTCTACTTAAGAGCGCCACAGAACTTATATATAGCAGCCTTTCATGTATCGCTTTATTGGTAGAAAATATTTGCTTAAAGATCAATTAAGCCGATGCGGAGAGGAAAAGAGAAACGACTGGATGAATGTTCAGGAGCAAACGATAGGAAGCCACCGCCTAAAAAGAGTAGAACTAGAGAACCCAAGGTTTTTCGGATTCTAACTATATCAAGAAAAGATAATGAAGAGAAAACATTTTGCACTAATCAACTGCCGACTTTCAATCTCTAGCCATCTCTGCTAACAGTGCTGGTTTGGTACTAAGGAACACTTCCTATATATGTAAAAGCGCAGTTAACAACTGTGACTCTTTCCTCCCCTCTCTCCCTCATCCCCTCCCATTTCGCCCTATATCAACCAAGAGGTCAATTCATGCATTGTGCGCATGAGCTGCAGCAAATGCTTCAGAATATTGAAGACAAAGTTGCAGATTGTGAAGGAGAAAAAAAACTTACTCAGTCGATTCTTCTGGATGTAGACAAGCATATACGCGTTTGTAAACGACTTGCCTGGCAGTTCTGGATCGTCGCCACCGTAATTAGAATCAATAGCATCACGCACAGACGCGCGAGACACCACATCATCATCGAACTTGCACCACTTAAAAAAAGTGTTGTACAACGCTGTCCGAGTTTTCAGCCCATCGAGTCACCTCGAATTCAGCTTCTCTCCAACATAACACCCAGCATAACCCTTCAGCCCATCGAAGTCTCATAACAAACAAAACTTTACGCCCATTTACGACCAACATTTTCATCGCACTGTACCTTTTTTACACGTCCCATCCCTGAAAACCCTTGAGAATCGAGCCCTTCCTTTAATAAAGCCTTCAACTCAAAACATCTTAAAAAGTTAGCAGCTCGCCGGGGACTATTTTCGATATCACGGCGCAAGTAACAATACGTTTACCGTGTTCAGGTGTTACACCCGCATTTCCTCACTCCGTACGAACTTAGCTTTACAAATCGCACTCTAGATCCTATTCTCCCTATATTTCTCGGCTCTGAGGATTCAGAACTATGACAACAAATACTACCTCAAAAAAAAAATTGATGGATAAGTACAACTTTACATAAGGCAAACACGTACATGCATAAATTTTTAAAAAAATTTGGACACAGTAACTTGGTGCGTCTGATCACAGTAAATAAGCCTACCTCTTACCAGTTTCGTTCCCTTAATGGGGAAGATGAGGGTAGGGAGAGCGAGAGAGAGAAAGTCAAACAATAGTAGAGGAACTGGCGACAGAAGGCAAAAAAGCAGGGAAAACTCATATTTTTTTAAAAACTGCCACATGTTTTCTTAATACAGGCGGACGCTCTTTGCGCCATCAACTGAAACGTGCTGCGGAAAAATAATAAATTGATAACAGGCACGCTCTTTACCAACTGAGAGACCAACAAATTACATCCAAGTTAAAACATGGTTACCAGATTTAATGACCCTGTGGGAGAAATACTACTGACCAGCTTTCAGGCAGGCAGCATTCGGAACCACAATATACCATGCGACAGCGCGACCAGTACAACTTTATGAATGGAAGAGTATTTGAGGTTTATCAAAGACATATTTGCATTTACACTATTGCTGCGTAAGAAGCTAGTTTTAACCGGGATAATAACCCCAAGAGCCTGCCGTCCAACTGTAAAACTGGAACTCTGGTCGAAGCCGATGAGCTATTCGCGGGAAGGAATCTCATTAATTGGCGGCTTGATTGCGGAATGACTCTAACCGAAAATAATACGTCGAGGAGGTTCACCTCAACCTTCGGTTGCTCTCCAAAGGCTCACCGAGACATATCGAATGCCAGGCTTAGAGACAGCTCTCAGTCGAAGAGTACTTTGGCAACGGGGGCACAGAACCGCGTGAGGATCACTATGGAAAAATGGAGAATTGTTAACCGCAGAAAACTAGTTCACACAAATGTAGTATTATTTTAAGATATCTTCAAAGAAGCTTGTATCACTACGCAAAAAAAATCAGTTCAGAGGTTACATCTTCATAACTGGTGCGTTACTTCACAACTCATTGTCCTCCGCATTTTCAAGAGTGCAAATGCGTTTTTTGCTCCTCATCCTTCACCAGCTCAAGTTTGCCAGGAACACTTCATGTTTCGATTTCTGCCTGCTGCAGTCATTACTTGCATAGTGACATCTAAACTCTTTGCTGCACAATACCATTTCAGTACCCCTCTCCTTTTCTCGCTTAGCAAATAATACGTGCGTGATGCATACCTTAGCCGGGCCACTCATGTTAGTGTTGATGAAGACGACATAATGACCTCCATGAAAATCACCCGAATGCACAAGCACAGCATGCAAAACGAAATCGATCGGTTCCTTACTATCGCCGTCCTCGACGAATTTATTCAGATTCAATAACGCCGGGAATTCAAATCTAAAAATGAAATCAAGCACAACATGATATTCACAAATTTCACACGATACTTGGGTTCTCAGAGCTTTCGGGAGTCATTCATAAGTCACCACATAGGATAATAACTCCAGCACAAGCATCCCCTAGCGCAAAAAACTAATCCACCGTTCAAAAAAACGGCATTTTCGTTATTTATTGGAGCAAAACGACGAATCCCTGGCTCATCTAATTTCGTGCCATAATTCGTAATCTGCAAAAATCTTTATGGTCCAACAAAAAATTCGGTACGCATGCATGCGAACCTGCTGTCGACGCATTAGGAACTTTCGAGAAAAACGGCGCGGGTAATCGCCAAAAAATTATGGCAACCATAGAAAGGTGTCGGAAAACTTGAAAATGAGACTATTTTCTACAAATCACGCGCCAAGGCCTCTGCTTTAAAAATTTAGCAAAAGTCCGATAGAAAATATCAAAAACTATGCTTCAAGAACCCCGCTCCTGCTATTCTTTTATCCAGGTTTGCCACTAGCCCAAATTCGAGGCATGTTTTCGACAAATACATCAAACAACAGACATGACAAAAAGCAGCCGCCTTAGGACGAGAAAAAACAAGTCTAAGAAGCAAATAACACACCTGTCGTTAATTTTGACGTTGGCGTCTTGCTGGGCGTCATACTGGAAACGCATCAGCTGTAGGTGAAGGACTGGAGGGAACGAAATGAATTTAACGCCTTTTTCGGCCGGCTGCAGCCCGAATTCACCCGCATCATATTTGTTGTCCCCATCCAGTGTTTCAGTTGCCGTGTAGTCGTCAAAAGACTCCATTACTTAAACACTCACTTTCAAGCTAAGCTAACGAAGCCAACTGCTAACAATAAATCCTGACAAAACACAGCAAAACTCATGTTTCATTTGACTACGCTAATAGATTTTAGGAAGCTTTGGGAGTCACTAAGCATAGCACAGTGTGCATTATATAGTTTTCATAAAGTGGCTTGCTGTGGCCATTAACTTAAACCCATGACGATGAACTGCTCTTAGTGGCAACGACTTTAATTCATTTCCTTCGGGCTATAAAATCTACCTCGCACATGAATTCTCATAAGCAGCTTCAGAAACAAAAGCCAGTTCTCCTGAACACGGGGACATGCAGACTCTAAGTGACAATCGTAAGTTCAGCACAAAAATGAGTCTGCTACTTTGATGCTTACTTGAACTTTTAAAAAAATATTTTACACTCAAATTCCTCTGCAGCCAGTAACACCTTTCACTAAAATTATACCAAGTGCGAAGTATCAAAAAATTTGCTCTGTTCTACCTAAAAATAAGCGGCAAAAACCAGTTTTCGCCTGACAGCCTCCCTTTACAACTCAAGGCCCTTAAGTGAATTAAAAGCAAATCCGAAACACCTCATTTCGCTTTGCACGGAAACGGACTGGCCACACTTCTAGCATTCCACTTAATTCATGTTCCTTTCTGTCCACTATTTCACATCGAACACCGTCACATTCTACGTTCACGCCATAATACCTATTATCCACTTTTGCTTATTTTCCATTGAAACTAACTCAGCAACAGCAGCTGTTTGGAACCGAAAACCGATTTTCTTCAACATTACATTTCCCCACTACTACAAACAGAAGTAAAAAAAATACCATTGGCTTTCCCTTTGATGTTGAGTTGTAAGTCATAAAACGACTCCTCACGATTTGACTCGAAAGAAACGTTCTTGCATCTTACGTAAGATTTCATTTTGCCCTCAAACAGCGATGGGATCGTATTCTTCACCTAAACCAAACAAACTTCATGCGAGGCAAATTTACCGATCAACATCCCTTCAACAAAAATTCGTTAGCAGGTGAACATATTTTTGAAGATGACACATCAAAAAATCCATTAATTAAAGAAGCGCCCGCTCATAAATGACTTTAGTGAAGTAAGAATGGTAATCAAAACAATGCTGACAATTTAATCGCAACATCTTCAATAAAAGTCAACATATGCAATAAGCAACAGGGTAGCCCCTCAGGAAACGCTCATGCACCGCATAATCGTCTACTGCAACCGTTGATTAACTGGTCGTTAATTAAAACCTCCATCAATGATCACATCAGTTAGCTCCCACATCATACGAGAAAGTTTGTTGAGCCCTGCAAACTGTGTTCTTAAAAAATTTTTATAAAGAGATTGAAAATTGAGAAGAAAGAAAAAAAGAGAAACTAGAACCTTAGTGCCAGCCATTTTGTTCTCGAGGTTATCGAGTAGCACTCTGCACAGCTCCTGCACGTCGTGCTGATGAAATGACTCGACACTATCCCATCCGAACGATTTAGTCAGCTTCTTTGTGCCGACCGGCTTGTCTGACTTCTGCAGTTCATAGAACACACGCTGCATCGCCAGTGCGACCGATGTCTCGGGATCATCGTTCTCTGTCGGCATTTGGTAAACCGCCTGAAAACATTTGTTCTCATCAAGCACCAACGAAAACAATGACTGCAAATTAACTCGGCAATCGCGTTCCACTTGGTTAACCCCATCCAGCCCTTTAAATGCCACCGGTACAGTGGGGATGACACTAATCCGCTGATGCCTCAACTGCTGATTCCGATGTTCTAGAATAGCAGTCGACTATTTCGTATTCCGACTCCGTAAAAGGGACACAAATTGGCTCATGGAAAAGTACAGATCAATTTCGAATATACATCTACCACTGGTCCTGATTCGCTTAACAGATAACCAATAAGTGTTTTGAGCTGAGAATAATGAAGAGGAGACCAAGATATTCATTAATTCCTTTAACGAGCCTGAAGACCTGACTCCCCTCGTAACAATCGGAGACGATAAGTTTGATGAAAAGAAGCACATTCACTTCCGGCAGCGGAGATGGGGAAACCAAGGGCTAGTATGGATTCAATTGCTTTCGAGGTAGCGAGTAGGCGCCCATAACCTCGTGCGGCCTCAGGTCTCAAGCTCTCTGGAATCTCAAAGCCCATCGAAATATTGGGCGTGGTCACATCAGCTTGGTGATTTCCCCATGCATGGCCATACCAAAGTTTTACCAGCCCCCATTAAATAGTTTCAAAAAACGTTTGCAATCGCAACCGCTATCTCTTGTGAATAAATTGTTTGAAAACGCTCAGTGCAGGGGTCACCCAAACTAGCACCACTTCATCGCAAATAATCATGAAAAGTGACTCACCTTTCTTAGCATATTTGTGAAGAAAAATGTCTGTAAGATGGAGTTCATGTAACACGTTGCACCTTGATTCTTTAGCCCGATAAAGCCAGCATGTTTCTTACTGTCCCATCTGGAAAACTAATTTTCACTCAGAAAGAACAAACCTAACAGGATCGTTTATTTGAATTAATTTATATGCAAAATCTGCGCATGAGCCGACAACTCGATGCATCAAAGACATTTCGGCCCCACTGCTGACAAGATTTCGGGAATATATATATGTATACATACGTATGTATGTACATATGTATACGTACATATGCATATATTCATTTCCGAAATGCGCAATACAACCTCTCCATATGGTGCTACTTTTAAATTGCTTTGAAGCAGGAAGATGCAAAAACCTCTTTCAGTCTCCGCGAAGACGCGAAAGGATTGAGGTAGTTCCAATCCCCGTTACTAAGGAATTTTCTGTGTAAACCGTGAACAGTCGGTTTCGCTGTGAAGGAAACTGCGCAAAACCTGCGAATGAGAAGATAAGCAAGTAAAGCAAATTACAATATGTTCTACAGTAGTGTGTGTACATTAATAAAACATGCGAACTGGTAAGCCAGGAACCACTAGAGGGTTTCAGATGAACGAAAAAAATGGAGTAAATTTCGAAGGATCATTCCCTTGAACAACGCATGCTACGGAAAAAGAGAAAATGACGGAATTTCTGCCACTGATAGAGGCTTTTATCTATTTAATCCCGATTCTACCCAACATTTACTAAGCTCTGCAATTATACGCACAAACTGGTTAAGATGAAAAGAGAAAATAACTGACTGTACACCATGAGGCGCGTCCGCCATAACCGTAACTTCCAACTTTATAGTGTCATCTTTGATGAAGCCATTTTCAGGATTGAGCAGAGTCTGCAAAATATGTTCATTTTTAAAAATCAATTAAACTAGTCAAACTAATTTTACATCAGCAAATGCGCCTTCATATCAAATTACGCCACCAGGAACGAGCGCAAAAAAAAATAAGATCAACTAGGGAAGGTGTTGTGAGATGAAGCAAACTGAATAATGTAAATCACCAGCAAGTAATCAAACGAGCAATACAGCAATATCGGTGACCTTTATATCAACAAAAAACTAGGTCAACAAAATGAATAAAAGAATAGCAAACAAACAACAAGAACCTTTATGCACTATGAGCTGATACAAAAAAAAAAACTGAAAAAATCACCTCACACGGCAGAAACTGTGAATATCCCCAATCGTTTTCCTTCTGATAGAAGGTATGATTGATACGTCTCACATGATTCTCGATACCTGACTTCTGTGCAAGCACAATAAGCACCGCACTGGCTGTACAAGACCAAGAGATCGCCTCTGCCTCACCGTTGCATTGTAGGAAGAACCCGAACGCACGTGCGTTCGTCCTTCGATCCATCTGAAACAAACCATCGACTTCTCTTAACACACGTGATTATACCGTACGTTGGTATTTAGCACATATCGAAATGAGTCTAAAGCATAGTGCGGCAAGCTGAGGATATCCTCGAAATGGGTAGCACACTACGAATATTGGCTTCTTAAAAATTTTTGTGGGCGAGAACCTACAAGAAACTTGTGCTATTATTCTGGTCAAATCCCCTTTCTATTTTCAAATCCGCATTCCCTTCCTCTCCTCCTCCTCCTGTGGCTCTGAGGTCAGCTGTGATGCAATCCACGAACAACTAGTGATCTAATTAACCACGAATCTCATCGCCTTCATATACTTTTTGCTTTGGAGTGCGCAGTCTCCTCCCATTGTCTTTCAGCGTCATCCAAAGTTCAACAGTTTGCATCTAGACATCCTTCCCCTTAGGTGTGCATATTCCGTGCCGAACATTCAGAGGAATTCGTTTTGGAAAGGATAATGGAACTACTTGAAACAATTCCAAACAACTCCCATCTGCTATGACAAAGCAAGAAATAAAGTCAATAGGATCGAAACAAACACCACAGACAAGCAATCAGACAGATGTCGGCAACGATTACAGTAGAAAGAACGTGCTACATGAGTTGAACACGACGGCGATGCACATGGCTATATTTGAACCAAAGCCGATTTGTTTGGCTTCTAAGAATAAATACATACAACGTCCATACGACAACTACATCAAAGTCCGCACTAACAATCGTCGAAGCTATTTCATTATTTATTATGATCCCCTTATGGCACCCCTATAACACCTATTACGGGAATAAGATAGAGATTACTGGTGATAAGATCGCTTCAAGAGCCACTCGTAACAGCCACTGTATGGCAACTACGAGCCGAAATATATTGGTAGTGAAGATAAAAACAAGCTCACGTTAACCCTCGTCTGCTCACGTGGCATAGCGAGGATTCTCCACGGCAATCCTCGCACATAAACGGGCCTGCTGAGGCGTTGGTGCGTCTCCGACGTGCCCCGCGAGAAATCGCTGAAGTGATCAATATCCAAATGCAACGTCGCCTCTGGCTTGTATGGATCTGCAGTTACACTCACATTAAATAACTTACGACATTAAAAATGGCCTACTTTATAAATAGGCACTTCTAAATAAGGATTTTTCAAATTGTGTATTTTTAAACGAAAAATAATGCTATAACGTCAGCGAAACTTCGGAAAAACAAGTATTTACAGCACAGGTTCAAATCATTGTTCCGCGCATGGACAAGTTCACCTTAACTATTCAATGAGAAAACTCCTAGCATGGGATGAAACCTATGGCACAATGGTGACTGCAGCCTGCCATAAAAGCCATCCATAACTACGTGTAATATCGTTAAGCCATCCATACCGTTAAGCCAACTACATGTGCAGGAGCTTGTAGGCCGAAGAACCCACGACACCGAGTGGTGAAAATGAGTTATAAGCGGCAAAAAGTTACTTTATAAAAAAAAACCCTGAAGGCAGAAAATTTAATCGCGAGAAATTAAATATCCACTATTTTTAACCTGGAAAAGATACACATCATTTAAAAAAAGAAAACAACGAGAGGAGAAAACATTAGTTACCATCCTCTTCAGCATCTCCAGAAACGGGTGAACCCTGATCCGACGATGCTGAAATAAATCTTTTTCTTTCTTTCGTAAGTGAGGAAGGTGCGTTTCAATACTAGTAGTATTTTCACTATTCGGTACATTTTCGAGGCAAGAGCAAGATGGAGGCAAAAATCCACGCACATATTGTGTACGCGGCAGACATACAGGCGCAAAAAAACACTCTCAAAGTTACCAACTAAAGTAGGACAAACAAAGCATATATACGAGTTTAAGAATGAGCACGCCAGCCGTACGAAAAAAAAAAAGAAAAAGAAATATTTAAAAAATTAAAAACAAGAAAAGTAAAGGGAAATTGCGCACTTTAAGCAGGGACTAGCTCGCAATGCAGCATGGGAATATGTTAGAACCTCCAAAGCTGAAGGATGGTCGCATCTATGTGCTGGTCGGACCCATGCACGAAAAAGAATTGAAAGAGGAACGGAGATGAGTGAACGGTCAAGGCTTCAACTTGGATAAAAGAAGGAGAATCGCCTCTAAAAAGCATGCATTAGTGCTTGAGTAAACTGAAGGAATGGGGTAAGAACGACAGACTTCAGGACCACGACAGGGAATGAGTAACATGAAGAAGTATTTAAATCCTCACATTCTTTCAGACCATGATAAAATGAGAAGGAAGATGAAGGAGGAGGAGTGAGGAGCAGCGAACCAAAGAAAGAAGT
>JPKZ01000228.1:341921-368796 GCA_000803305.1 Toxocara canis | reverse complement strand
AAAATGACAAAATCGAAATGAGAATTCTCTTTCCTTTGCCCAAGATTAGATTATGGTTTCGAGTCTGACCCCCATACTAGACTCTCAATATGAACTATTAACAGACTGGTGCAATTTATGATATCAACGATTAACCTTTCAAAATGACAAAATCGAAATGAGAATTCTCTTTCCTTTGCCCAAATCCCGATTATGGTTTCGAGTCTGACCCCCATACTAGACTCTCAATATGAACTATTAACAGACTGGTGCAATTTATGATATCAACTGACAGATTAACCTTTTTTAAAAAACGTTTCCCAGCTGAAGAAAAATTATGGATCAAACGATTTTGGAACTTCATTGCAATGATAAGAAAAAGTTCATTGCAAAGAAAAAGGCTGATAGAAGCGAAAAACCGCCTTCCACAGTCATGGCTTTTGAGAGAAGTGGGCGGTGCTGAAAATAATTTTTCGTTTAAAAAATATTTTCAACTGCTTCACTTCCATCGAAAATCAAAATATGATAACAGACAGCAATGCCATACGTTCCCGAGCTAAATGTTGCTCCAAATAAGAAGAGTGAAACGCTCTCTCAAAGTTTAACGATTAAATATGCACACTGTAATATACGGGCGCCCTCGGCGTGACCTTCGATTGCGCTTGGAAGTGCAAGATGACAGATAAACGCTTTTATGATACCAACACGCTTATAGAGCAGCCAACACTAAATTTTCACAGCGGAGAAAATGATAAATCTATTCTCAAAACCCATCCAAGTTTAGCAACTTTATATCTCACTATATGGAATGATATTTGGACTAGATAGCTGATTAGATCATAACAGAAAACACTGGAAGCAATCGCATTCACTGCAATGCAAGCATAAAACGCTGCTGGTAGCTACTGTGATGGAAAAGAACGCGTGCAAGCACATTTCTGTGACCGTTGCTACCCGCATAACCCCTGCTTTCGATTAGGAAATAGTTTATGCCAAAAGTATCGACAAGCGGAGCTCAACAGGTACAGTGTGCTAGAAGTTACGCAACTACAGAAACGACTATTGTTCAATGCCGAATTCTTCACCCAAAATTCTGAGCGAAGCCATTCGTCATTGCAGTCACGAGAGGCTGCGCTCAACCGACGACAGCACGGCACGCCATTAGTCGTATTTAATGCAGACTCTACATATGAACGCAAATTCTTTTGGCAAAAACAGGAGGAATGATGTCTAACTCCGATTCAGTATTTAAACATTAGGTCACAAAACAACAGGATGGACGGCTTACGATACCTTCTCTTTCTCCACTCCCTCATGGGGGACCTGCAGAACAACGCGAGTATTATGCAATCGTATATATGAAAGAAATTAGCGACATTCGATTACGGGGAGAGAGGTAGGAAGAGCCCAAGCCGGACAGCGGGGGAGTGGCGGAGGGAGGAGGGTTTAACTGTTAAGCATTTTCTACTTACTATTTAGAGTTAACATAGAAAAACGAAAAAAATCATCTCTTATCCCCTCCCCTTCCTGAAAAAAAGGAATCTTGAAAAGACTTGCGCACGCCACTGCGCGAAACGCTGCCAAACAAAAAAGAGTGACAATGTTGAGAACAAACGCGCTTGTATCTGCCAACGGCATTAGGTAAAAAAAACATATACAGCGCGTCCATGTCAGTAACCCATGAAAAAGCAAATGCTTATGTACCACGCACGATGAAATTCACAACAGGAGGTTATGCATGTTGCGCTCGCAACCTTTAACGCCGAACGTATGCTGCTGCTGCCTACAACTAGTGAGGCAAACACGAAGTGTTTCGTGAACAACGCCTTGCACACCACAGCATCAAAAAACCGTCTGCAACAACGTTTTCTCGGCGCACACAAACGAAATCAATCGACCTCCTAATTTGTCGTCCTCCCACCCTCTCCTTCCTCTTATTTAAAAAAAAAATGGAAAAAAGCATGACTACATATCGAAAGTTTCTGAATTTTTCGAAAATCCCGCCACATTTAAACATGAGTGGAACGATGTTCGGATTGGATTTTGGAGATTTTTAAAGTGCGCATATATAATGATGTCATAATACTCAGCCACACTGGAAGGGGATCGTGCCGACTGCATCTATAACGATCATACATCACAAGCTCACAATATCTCCACAACTTTCTCTTCGAACGCGTAAGACTGTGACGTAGAGCCAAGCATCGATCACTGCTAACCGTAACATATTCGCTACATAACGTAAAAAGAAGCCACTCATGAAATTAACCTCAAAAGAGTGCTTACCTCTTCGGCGAAAGGTGCGACAGTATCGAGTTCTTCGTCTGTGTCACTATTCTTCATGTTTCGACCACGTTCCCCACTCCCAACGTCGTTTGTCATACCACCCAAAGCCCGCAGTGTACAACAATCCTTCCTCTGCCAAAGCCAGCAAGATTGTTGTAACCTTAATACGCATACACGCCACACGTTAACGTAAACAAATATGCATAGCTGTTAATTCGGTTTTTAAACGCAAACGATATGATGCGGTAAACACAAACGATGCGCACCGATATTTATATTTGACGAAAGCAGCAACAAATTAATTCGCAGCAAACTGAAAATAATACATTGAAAGTAAGAACTACAAAAAAAGGCTTCATGGGTCCTCCTAAGACTGAAAAAAGAAATATATCAGCATCCACTACCCAGCACGGATTTCAAAACAATGGGTGCGTAGCGAAACGATAGAAAAAGAAATGAGCGCCCAGTGAAGCATTGAAGGCGCAGAAGTGCATACAAAAAATACCACCTTCGCTTGCACCAATAAACGCCGTTTCCGAACAACCGTTCTGTCATAAACGAATAGATGAAAAACAAACTCGGCTATTTAAAAAATCACTAAGAAATCAGTTTTTAAAGATACATAAAAATTTGTGCTGAGCTTGTCGCTTAACACATTTGTACGCATTAAATGGTAAAAGATATCACATATCATGTTGAATGGGATGCCACAATCGTCACACAATCATTGCGCTTGCGAGTAATATGTGATATGCGAAGCAGTAAAAAGTTCCATCCATTTGCTTCGAAGAACTCAAACTCTTTAAGCAATATAAACAGCAGTCACAAGCGGTTAAGTAAAGAATTGTTGCACCGGAGACAATTACTAGATTCGACGGTAGCTGACTGCATTCACCTGCGAAGACAGCAAGCAAACTAACGTTGATACATTTTTTTGCATAACCATGCTACTCCTAAGCCATCCTCATCGACCTGCACTTTTCCGACATCTGATGAAGCTTAAATCCTTGGTTAAAAAATTCTACGCAGCGTGAAATTCACTCAGCCAAGCAATTTTTATAACATGCACGCAAATGAAAGTTATCTTTAAAAAAAAGAGAATAAAAACAGAAAGGACACCAAAAAATGCGCATTGCGAAGCTGAAATTCCGGCTCTACCATAGAAACAGTCGACGTTTCATTATGATGAACCATTCATCTCTGGAATGAGGATTCAGTAGGGTAAACCTTCTAGGAACCAGTAAAACACCCAGATTTCGGAACTATATGTCAACACTTGAAATGTCACAGCCAACTCATCTTTGAATTTATCAGACAAATTCACACAGGCAACACAAAACGAACAAATACTGCACAAGTTAGTGCTGACTCTGTTCAATGGTTCACCTTTTCAGCACTGCTTACTTTTGTGCAAACGACTGCGCCAGATCACAGTATGGTGCGACGGTGAAAGTAGATGCGTCCACAACTCAGCACACACGACATCCAATCCAGAGCGTATTTGTTACCTTGTTGACAGTTTCAATAAGAAGTGTTCTCATTGGACATGATGACTGTTAGCGATCGTGTAAACGCTTACTTTTCAGGCACTTTTCCTATTTCCTATCGCACAATAGCTGGCCATTCAACGAGCTTCACACCAGCAAAAACAAGAATCAAACAAGTGCGCAAATCATACAGCAAGCCATAGCAAGCATTCTGTTACGCCTGAAGTGAGACATTTCTAGTCTTCTAATCGCTAAGACCGCATACTGAAGAAAAAAACGCTCCAGCTCTTCCTAATTGGTAATTCAACTACGAATCTCGAAACGACCGACTGCAAAAACAGTCAAAGCAACAAGCGAACTCGTCATCGTTTTCAGCCATCCATCTAACCTTCAGCACCCCCATCCATTCCATAGGATGCCCCGCACCCAGAGAACACCCCAACCACCCCTCGCACCACAGCATCTGTCGAAACATGAATGAGCTTTTCGTACGCAACACGCCGCGCTCGTTCAAAACACTCGTTGCATGTCATTATAAAAATCTTTTGCAGCTTCATTTCAGCGAAATTCGGCGCAATGAACGCATGGCCAAGCAATGTGGCTGTTTCGCCGTCAGTGAAAATCAGAAGTACAATGTCGTATTCGTAGCAAAAAAAAAATTCCGCTGAAATCTGTTGGGGTGAAATTACGTCGTCGAAGTGCTCGTTTTTTTTTTTCTGAAACAAAAGCGAAATCACGATCATTCAAATGAAATTTTGCCAGTCAGCTTTTTGAGGCCACAAAAACGCGTTAGGCTATTGAAGTAACCAGTAAAGACGGCAATTCGCGAATATGAAAAGACCAAATGCGCCAAAGTTTGACGTGTCTCAATTCTTTGTGTTTATGGCGGCTGCAAATTGCTCTTTGAAAATCTCGAAATTTGCATGTGACTCCATCCCTCCCCTGGCGTCCCAGCAGGTCGAAGCTAGAGCCGAAGCAGAAGAATGCAGTTAAGGCTCCTAGCCGGAAAGCCAGGTCCTCCTGGGCGCCGGAACCGAGGTTAGCTTTTTAGAAGCTCGGAGCTACAGCCATAGTCGGAATTTGATTCTCGCAAATGATGCTGCTGGAGCCAGAGCCTGAACTGTGACTAGATTCCTCCAAAAAATGGTGTCGGAAGTAGTTTGCCGTAAACGCTGGAGTAGGACCCGGAGCTGTAGCTCGGTTCTACTAAGGGGGGCGCAGTCAAATTCCGCTAGAGAGTGCAGCTGATGCCGAAGCCGGAGCTCGGTTCTCCCATATGGCGAAGTCGAAGCTGGAAAGAGAGCCAATTTTTGGAAACCCAAACTTGTAAACTGGACATCATAAATACCGTTGGAGCCAGGTATTGCCCACAGTCGGTGCAGGAGCTCGAGCAAGCTGATCTCGCAAGTCGGAAGGACAATCGATCTCGCTCACCTTTCTCATAGCGAAAGGATAAGAGCTGTTATGAATGGAACGCGGAAGATGCGAGACGCAAATTATCTTTACAGATAGCGACCAGTTTCGCTAAGAGACAGCTCCTCTAGCTGGCGAAAAGTATTTGTTATCTCTACATGACCGTATTTGTTATGGCTACATGACCATATTTGCTATGGCTACATGACCGTATTTGTTATCGCCACATAACCGTATTTGTTATGCCTACATGACCGTATTTGTTATCTCTATATGACCATACTTGTTTCGGCTACATGACCGTGTTTGTTATGGCTACATGACCGTATTTGTTATCGCTGCATGACCGTATTTGTTGTCTTCACATGACCGTATTCGTTATGGCTACATGACCGTATTTGTTATGGCTACATGACCATATTTGTTATGGCTACATGACCATATTTGTAATGGCTACATGACCACATTTGTTATGGCTACATGACCGTGCTTATTATGGCTTCTTGACCGTATTTGTTGTCGCCACATGACGTATTTGTTATGGCTATATGACCGTGTTTGTTATGGCTACATGACCGTATTTGTTATGGCTATATGACCGTGTTTGTTATGGCTACATGACCGTATTTGTTATGGCTACATGATCGTACTTGTTATGGCTACATGACCGTATTTGTTATCTCTACATGACCATATTTGTTATGGCTACATGACCATATTTGTTATCTCTACATGACCGTATTTGTTATGGCCACATGACCGTATTTGTCATGGCTGCATGGCAGTACTTGTTATGGCTAAATGACCGTATTTGTTATGGCTACATGACCGTGTTTGTTATGGCTACATGATCATGATCTAAATGGGTCTTGAAATTAATGTCAACGTACGTTCTAAGATTTATATCGTTCGAAAAAATCCGATTGTTCATTAATATAAACAAATGAAGGATTAGCTCAGCACTGAGCTATACGGCACTTAACAAATTGTTTGATAAGCACCTTGTAAAATTCTTTCAACCTTCAATGGGCTACCCAGTTCGTCAAAGAGCTTGGTACGCATTGAGTTAGAATTCATTTAATGGCGTAGAAATTTAGCTTGTGAACGTACAAGTCTAATCGTTCCTAGTGTTGTGCGCAAATCATTTAGGATAGCTGAAAGGTGTGTAGTGTGCGACATCCACACGAATCCAAATTATTCATCATTTTTGAAGTTTTTTTCCCTCTGGTTTGTCCCTTTTTTTCCGTTTCAATTAAATATAGGAGCATTTTGAAGGCGATGATTTTTTAGGAGACAGCAAATCGCTACGCGAGCGATTATAAATGGTGAACGAAACAATGCAACCAATTTTTGTATGTTAATCTCAACACTATGGATCGCCGTAGACGCGAAAAGCATCAACGAAATTAGGTTCGGTTCTACGAGATATATAATGGTATTTGCTCGTGATTGCGTTGCCCTCATTTTTTAGCTCCTTAAAGAAGATCGCTTCTAGAAAAAATTCAGACCATGGAAGAACGCAGTTTACAAAATTTATTGTTAGGGATCCACCCAGCTTCCTTGTGAATAACAACTTCATGTCCGCTTGAAAGATTTGGAATAGTTTATTTGTGGAAGAAACATTCATTATGGTCTGAAGCCTGATTCCCAAAATACCAATCAGCGCTATGAACAAGATAGCGGAGGGCACATTTACGGATGAAAGCAATCTCTTCAGATTGCTCCCTCTCTCCACCTCCCCCATATCCTCAACCTTCCCCCTCTCCAGCCTTCCCCCTTCCCTTACCTCCCCTTCCGTTCTTCATCGGTGGACGCCAAAAGTTACGTTTAAGAAATTTTACAGTTTTAACGTTGACAGGGAGCATTTTAGAATAAGTTAAAAACAAACATTTTTACGATTGGCATTCTCTAATAATTGGCTACCGCACTGCGAAGTTTAAGCAGTTGATTTCAGCTGTTATGAAGAATGATACAGGTTGTAATGAATCTAATTTTATCGCTTTTTGATGTGCTGTCCTAAAATTTCGGTTCAGCTATTGCGCTGCTTGCTTTAGGCGAATTTCAAAATTTGAGGGAACGGTACGGTGCAGAAAGCGCCCTGACCTTTCCCATTCGATCTTCTGCGCATTCGTTGTGTGGTTGTGGCTGAAGGGGCAGGCGGATGGAGTCGTGCGGTGTTGCTTAGGGGTGAAGGGATGCGTTGAGGGTTTTGTTTGCGGATGGTGCGATTCGGAATATCAGTTGCAATATTTGAAAAAGGATAAAACGTGACAAGCGCAGTTTGAAGTGGGCAACATGTTGACTTTGGAGTTGGAGCGTATTCCTAAGTGATGTTGAAATGTAACTGACGACATCACCTTTTGAGGTCCTCGCTTTTTTTCGCCTTGCTTCCCTTTCGTTCGTTTTTGATATTCTCTTGTCCTCATTTCACCAAGCGAGAGTGGTGCGTTAAATGGAAGTTTAGATCGCATAGAGGTTGACTCCATCTGCCACTTGCAGTTCTGCTCTAGAGTTGAGTCTTTGAAAAAGAAAGTGGCGAGGCTGTCAGCGGACGGAGTGTGTTGCAGCTCATTTCTTTGTTCGTCAAAGGGTTTTCTAATGAGTTTTTCAAAAAAAAAATTTTTTTTAAACATATACTGACGCCCTCTGGTTTACTTCCCCCGCCAGTTGTTACCCCTGTCGTTTTCTATGAGAATTATCATAGATGGACCCCTTATCGCTCTCCGTCCCTTCGTTCACCCCTCCACTCTCTAACCTTCCTCCTCCCTCCCTCTCCGTATTTCTGTTCCTCCCATCTCCCACTTCATCTTACTATGACCGTATCTTCTTGCTTCCCACTCTCCCTTGCACAAGTTTCCATCCTCTGTGCTTTTACGTGATTTCTGTTGTATGCCTATGCGTATAGGCAGTGTTTCTGTTCGTGTATGCGGTGTTTTTAACGCAAGACGTAGAAGAAACTACACCATTAAGGTAGTTAGGCACAGTTATGATCGACTGGTTTCGCCTAGGTAAACGAACTTTTGGAAGAGTATATGTGAACTTTGAGTGATTAGTGCATTACTGATTTTTGCTACTTCTGAACGTTGTAGTCCCTCATACGTATGTCCGTGACGGATTTATATACTAATTGTAATTTGGAAAATACCCGCACTCAAATACCTCATTTGGCTGAGCGTACTTGGCGTCACTTTTACAAAAAGTCGACGAGTACTGAGAGAAGCATCATTTGACAGAAACAATACAGAGAGGCGAATGAGGCTTTACCGAAAAAAAGTGCAGGGACAGTAAAATAGTTGAAACAAACGGTCTTGTACAGTTAGCTCAGGTTGGTTTTTTATTTTTGTAGTATTCTGGTCGAGCTTTATTGTGAAAGCATATGATACTCATTTCCATTCCCTTTGCAACGTTTCGAATTAGCAGTTTTGCAGTTGGTCTTGTACAACAAGACCGGGCGATCTGAAGTCATCACCAGTCGTAGTAACATCTCGAAGGCCGGAGAGATGGATAATCGTGGAAACGATGTTGTCGGTGCTACAAACGATCGGGCGTCGAGACCCATGAACGGCATCGAAGTGAGTTAGTTGCCTATTACGCTGTTACTGCTTTCGCGTTTGCATTACTTTTATCGCCACGAGTGAATGCCGTAGTATGTTATCGGCTTGGGCATCCCTTCGTTTTTGTTTTCGGCGCTTACGTAGTCGTCAGCACATTCTTGAATATACTGTCAAACCTTTTTGGCAGTTTTGTTTCTAGAACTATGCAAGCAGATTTCGAATATAAGTAGTATGGACGAACGTACGATAACATGTTACGGCGATTTCATTTTATTGCCTTCTTTTCGTTCCCTATCTGATGAGGTTTTTAGAACTTTGTTGAAGGTGTATTTGCGAGTTGCGGATCTCAAGGGCAGTGTTCCATTGGGGTCATGGTTTGCAAAATTTGATGGGAATGGCTCATATTACCTTATTCGCTTAAGCTGAATGCATAATGAAAAGAATTGGTTGAAAAGAGTTTTCAGCTAGTCGCTGATTAAAATATCCACTGGTTCACTTATATTTCGAATTGTTACGTGAAAGCCCTGTGCACTTTTTGTTTTATGAGTCGTTTTGCGTTGTCATTTGCAAGAGAAGCAATTGGTTGCCCATATTCGTGCAAAATAGCATATTTCCACTGATTTGAGGCATTATTGAATTGAATTTTTTTTCGTCATAAAACTTTCGTTTAATTTGTTTGTAGTATATGGCAGCGATGATGCAGTTAATTTATTTATCCGAAACAGTTGAAATTCCGTTATTGACGTAACAAACGAATTACTTTAGACTCGCGTGCTATGCTATCCAGAACTGTCAGGAACGTTGCATTTCGCGTCCGTTCGTAATAAAGGTAACCGTGTTTTGCTTGTAATGGTTATTTGCTGGTAATGAATACGATAGCACTAAGCTGAGTGTAGTGTTACGCATAGTTTCGTTTGACTGCCTGAAATATTGGCTCTAATAATTTTGCTGTGAAAAATTGTTTCTCGTCTCTTTCTATTCTACAGTTTTCGACTATTTCGACATTTTAAAGCACCGAAATGTCCATTTAAAAATTCAGATCGCCGTTATCATTTCAGGGGATCCCGAAGGACAGGTGCAAATGATGCAGTATCTATCAGACCTCGTGGACGAGAAGAAACAGTTAAGTCATATGTCGGCAGTGTTCCCCTATACGCATCGAGTTTTGGACGCAGGTAGTTTTATTATTCCATGTTATGTTGCAGATTACAGTAACCGAGAACAAGTTCTCACCTCTTCAGGTGAAGATGTTTCTTCAAGTCCAGTTGATTTAGTTCTTTAACGGATACTCTCTCCTACCTCATTTGTCTTTTAGCAGAGTGGAATTTTGTTGTATTAGAATTCATCTGGTAGATCGCTCGCTTATTTGACAGTTCTGCTTCTTAGATGTTAATCATTGCCGGTGTGCGCCTACCGATTTCTTTGATTTTCAACTTATTTGCATGTTTCATGCCATCATACTAGTCCGATTCGTTTGTTTAATTGAAGTTCATCTGGTTTGTCGCTCGATGGTAATTACGTTTGCGCTCACTTACATGGTCAAAACGATTTGATATTTGCATGGTCAAAACGAACTAAAAAAAGAACAGTTCAGCGCCTCTGTAGTAGGCTTTTTTGACCGACTCGAATCGCTTAGTATAAACAGCATCGCTAACACTTACTCGTCTAAAATAAGAAGTAAAGAAAGTTGCGAAGAGCGGTGCATAAAACGCCTTAACGATTGTGTATTCATTGCGAAAACCGCGTCGTCTGCTTGGAGTACGTATGATACAAGTTCTCGGAATTCTAGGAAGTGGAATTATTCGGGCGTTCATATAACAACCTCGCCTCGTTGCATGTAAGGGTGTTTTGAATGGACCATCTAATGCGTTCTAGTGTGTAGCGCTATGTCGCTATCAGATGTTGAAAATTTTAAAAATAAAAACGACCAGTTAGAGATGGAACGATTCGACCCATTGTCAGGTAAGTGTTTCAGAGATTGCGCGTGTGCATTCGTGTTTGTTCAGTGAAGGGATTTCGTTCGAAGAGCTCAGCCTGCCCGATCCACGTGGCGAGCCAGTGACTTTGCAAAAGAAGATCTTGATTCCTCAAGACGAGTATCCGGAAGTAAGCTGTTTCGGGTTTTGCCATTTTCAGGCTACAAATGCATAATCCGTTTTATGCGTAATGAATTATTCATTGTAGACGTGCACGGATGGAAAAGTATACTTCATGCAAATAAGTCTTCCTTTTGAAGGAGGAGAGGGAAGATGCAGTAACTCAAATTATTATCATTTCAGCTTTGAGAAATAACCAAAATTTTTTTATATGTAAACAGAAATCTTAAAGCAGTGGCAATGAAGGTAAGTCCTGAGTATGTTAGGAACGGGATCAGAAACCGAAATTCACAAAAGTGAACAAGAAAAAGGAATAAGGAAGGAGGAGAGGGAGAGAAGGGAGATTAACTGTAAGGGAGTATAATAAACAGTTGAGCACAAGAGAGCATACAGTTAAAAATAAAAAGGGACGAAAAATTGTTCACCGATCACCTTTTTTCTACTGCCCACATAGGACGGTCATGGATTCAGACAACTTGCGTAAATAGACACGCACGTATTGTGCAGCTATTGCAGTTGAAGGGCCGAACGTTATGCAGGTGTTGTTTGATAGGTGGAGGGCAAGGAGAAAAAACTATACTATGTTTGTTTGTGTTTTTTTTAATGCTTTTGCTTATCGAACGTCCCAAAGTTTTCTGATAGGTGGGTTGTTTGAAATGAATATAAATCAGTTCTCTTTGGGCTGGAACTATTTGTCTTTGCAGTGACGTCACAATCCCTCGTTATTGTTTTAAAAGAGAGACTATTATGCTTGAGTTTATAACAGAACTTTTTAAATTCGAATTTGGAAAAATGCATAAATTTCTTCCGTGCAGAAAGTTGTCTTTTATAAATGAAATCTTCGGATGCTTCTTTATCTCAATAGAAGCAGTCGTAGTGTTGCGGAACAACTAGCTCACAAAAAAGGCAACGAGGATTGATTTCGTGAACTTTCACCTGGTTGTCCTCCTTGGGTGGAGTAGTTAAAGGATATCTATTTGTGATGTGTCTCTTAAACCGTTTTCTCAATATTTGTTTGAAAAGCGAACGGGGAATAGGGATTCCAAAACGAACACTCAAGGGTCTGCGAATAAAAAACTGAGTAAACAGACAGAGCTTGGGAATGAAAAAAACATCAAGGAAAAACATTCCAACAATGTAATCACATGAAGGATATGATTATACAATGCAGGTTATGAAAAAAATGAATGAAAGAACAGGAATATAAAAAACAATGAATGAAAGCGGCCGGAAGAATAAGTCACAACGATGAGAAAAGCAGAAATATTCAATTGAGTCTGGGATGAGTTTGTATGTATAAATTAGTTGGCTGATTTAGCACCAAAAAAATCAAAAGGATCTTTGAGTCACAACTTCGATGAGTTTTTTTTTTGCAAGTATAGGAGTTTGAAGTGGTCATGCTAGTTAGTGCTAGTTAGTAAGTTCTATGCGGTGCTATTCAAGGTACTTTTATGTAGCTTATGTGTATGAACAAGTTAGATGTGAGCGAAATAAGCGTATTTGAACAGATCGAGATAATCAGAATAGAATATATTTTGATGCAGTGTGTAGAGATCAAATTTTTTTCTATGCCCTCGAATGATTGAAGAGAAAGGCTTTCGTAACTTTATCACTGCTCCAATGTATTAAGTATACAACAAGAGTACATTAAAAAACAAACCAAATAAAATGTGGGGAATTTTGTTTTTCAAGCACAATTTCGTTGGACGCATCCTTGGACCGGGTGGGATGACGACGAAACAACTTGAACGTGCAACCGGATGCAGAATCATGGTAAGAGGACGAGGATCGACACGTCATCCACGCAAGGTATGCTTTGCTTCCTGAGAGTTTAATGGAATCATAAACATGTTTATGAGATGCTTGAGAATAAGGAATGGACGACTTTCAAGAGCGTTTAGATTGAAGTTTTATTTGATTTTTAAAATTCTCCCTGAAAACTTCGGGAAAGCGTAGGGTTTAATTTTGTGAAAGGCAAGTGCGTGAAAGAAATGGTTTGTAACATTTATTGCCTTGGGTTGCTGGTATTCTGGCACAGTAGACTTGCAGTCATGGTGAGGTAGTTAGTGGTGATGGGCAAGTAGCGAATCGATGCACTCTGACTGCTGTTTTTGTTTGACTTTTTCGCGCACGTGCACCTGCAAAGAGATTTGATTGTGGGATTTTTAGCATTTTAAGGAAACTGTGCAGAAATTTTCATTATTAGAAGGAAATTCCGTCGTCAAGTGTAGTTTTCTCAGTAGCTGTAAGTTTTTTTTGTTCTCTTCTTAATGAAGTACGGATCTTTGCAATGGCTTAAAATTCTTAGAATATTCCTATTCGTTAGGTCTACCAATCAGGAGCTGGATGTTATATAGCCCCTGATCCTTCATTGCTCGATACATTAACAGACGATGTTATAGGAAGAGAAAATTCATGGCAGGCTGAACTGGAAGCATCCTGAGGAGTTGCACGTGCTGATCGAGTGTAAGGATACACCCAATCGCGTATTCCTGAGAATGAACGCATGCATTGGTCGTATCGAGAAACTCATCAAACCCGTGGTTTGTCTTCATTTATTTTCTTGACTATCGTGAGGCTTGACTGTCACAGTCTATCACAATTCTTGGCTGTCACTGTACAGTAGTGGCAGGCGTACATAGCCACTCCTTCCGTCCGCTCTCACGCTTCCCATCCTCTTCCCTACTCTGCAGTTAATGAACTTGATCGCGCGAAAGTCTATAATTTTGGGGTCACATTGAGTCCCCTGAAAATTAGGGAGCATGGTAAAAAGCTAAAGAAAATCAAGGGATACAAATTCCGGGTGTTAATGGTATAATTTGCTACGATCCTCATAGAAGGTGTCATCTCATATTTTTGATGCGCCAAAATCTAGTTTGATCAACGTGGCATCTACGTTGTCACTTTCTTGCAAATTACGGTTCTCAGAGTCTTGGTTCGCTCTAGCGTACGATGTTTGTAGTATGCCTTAATTTAGTGTGAGTTATGACGGCAATGTAATCGTGTGGCAATGTCAGTTTGCAAGCGATTGAGATGATTGGTGGTCGTTTTTTTTTGTAGATGAAAGACTCATTCTTGCCGCCAACTTGCCGTCAGTTTTCGAATTTTTTTAAAGATTGATGAGCAGGAATAATGCAAAAACAAAAACGCTTTTTTAAATTTCCTTTTCTTTTTTCCAAGCGGCATGCATACATCCCTCTCCTCCGCCTGCAAAAATTGATGGTCGACTTGCGACATCGCAAGTTCCTCAAATGTGAGACTGTGGGGGATGCTCGTTTATGGTATGTTTTGTTCCATTAGTTTGGTTTAATGCTAGGTGGATGGAGTGCTTATCTGTGGTAGAAATCTTTTCCGTGGTGGGGAAGATCCAGAAGGCACAGGAAAACAGCGAAAATTGTTAAAGCATGCGAAATTTGACGTTGGAAGGCGGTCGATATGGCGCGTCCCAAAGGTTTCATTATAAAGATGGAATGGCGATGTTTTTTGGTAATGAACCGCGAATTCGAGTCCTGCTTGCTGACTTCGTTTTCTCTTATCACCGCGCAGAAGAAATAATTGTCCTGATGACTTGCCAAACTGGGATAAGAGTGCGCATAATTTTCAAAATTGGATGAACCGTCCGCATGGAAATTTTGTGTGCGCCTTTGACTACGAGGATTTGCACTTTACAGATTATTGTGGTCCGTTCGAAAGATGTAACACAGGTTTCTTGTCCCTCGAAAACCATTGTAAATCCGAAGCTTATCTAGCATTTTAGGCCACTCTGAACACGTCAGAGCCTCTCTCTGTTGCAGGTAGACTGCAGTTAACGTGATAATCGACTCTCTTCTCTACCCACTTTGCTTGAATCAGGCTAAGTGGACGGTGGTTTCATTTTTATCGGAAAATTGGAAATGGAGGGCCCCAACCATTCCTTCTTCGGTAAGTGGGGGAGGGGGGCCGGGGAGGTGTGGCGAACTCGTTTATGTGAGCGTGATTCTGCCTTTCAGCCCGACGGGTTGGATGAGCTGAAGCGTAAACAGCTGATGCAGCTTGCCGTTTTCAAGGGCACATACAAGCCATCGAAACGACTTCAGCGTGCGTAATTTCGTTCTTATTCCTCTCCTCTCTCCTCAGTTGCATATGGCTGTTGCTTGTTTTTATTGGTTCATTGATACTTCAAGAATCTGTTTTCAGAATTTTTTATGACCTATAGTTACTGTGGTAATAGCTCAGAGTTCGTTGGCATAGCAGGAAGGTCGACCATGATTTGTGTCTCCGGTCCCTTCCTTTGTGCTGCTCGTGGCAAATTTCGAAGTGAAGCATGAATGAAATTGTTTTTGGACGGCGACGGGGGTATGAAGAAACAGTTTTAGCTAATGTCATTGAAAGCTTACAATAGAGAACGTGACTGTCAGCTTAGTTTTAGATCAGTGTTGGCCAAGTGACTAATTTGAATGAGCGTTATGCAACGAGGTAGAATGAGACTGTATACCATGAGTATTGTTGCAGCAAGAGGCAGATGTCAAGTTCGATCAGGTGCTTCGGCGCGCTCATCCCCATCAAATAATCAGGATGTTGCCAATGATGCACCGATTCTAGGCTCTGCTGAAGACAACTTCCACTATAATTTGATCATGAGGCTAGCAGTCGATTGTATTACACTGTTTCACGACTCCTGTTCCAGACTCCATGAAATATTCACTTTTTCCAATTTTTTTTTGTGGTTGGATTTTTTCCTGGCAATAATGGTTTGCAGCAATGTGATTATGATGTAATGGAGCGAGTAAGGGGCGAAGGAGAGAGATCTGATCAGATGGCCAAAGCATGATATGAATAAGCAAGGCTTAATACCATCGGGTAGGCGCACATTAGGAAGGAATCCATCGAGGCATTGATGCACTGCAGTAGCGAATTTGCGACTAGGTGAGCAAGAGGGATGAATGGTTGAGTTGGTTACAGATATATAGGATAAATGAAAAATAATGTATTGCTTTGACTGGCTGCCGGTTCTTCCCCAAACGATTTGTTGTAACGGAAACTTTCGTGAGATAAATTGACACGTTGAAGAGGTAAAGACGCAGACCTGAGGCAAAACTGAAATCATATGCAGATTGCTGGTCTCGAACTCCTTTTCTTCATTCATCGTGACAGACGAATGGAGTTTAGCGGTAGAGCAGCCTGGTGAAAATATTTTTTGGATTCTCACTGGGAGTCGGTAGTCAGAATTTGGTGGCAGCTGTTGTTATTATTATTCACAAATTCACCATATGCTTCAGCAGAGATATTTTAGTCATTTAACTAATCGGCAGTTTATAATTGGTCTCGTTAAAAAGGTGAATGTTTTATGTTGGAAATTTTCGGATAATGTTCAGAATGCAATTGATTTCACGTATTTCTTTGGTGTCGTGTATAGTTTGCCCAAAATAACTGTTCTATTGTTTTTTCAGTATACATAAGGATCAGTCTCGCGAATTTTGCCGTGAAAAGGCTTTGTGATAAATCATTAGTTTAGGGAAATTAGTCGTGGGTGAGAACTGGGGAAAGGGTTCTTTGCTCATTGCCTTTATAAATTAATACGCTGAATTGGCTTGTTTTTCGCAGCACACATATTCAGCATCGTTTAGCTTTTCGTCTTCGTCTTTTTTTTTTTGAGAGGGAGAGAGAGATTTTGACGATGATTTATGTGCGAAAATATGAAGCAGGCCACTACTTTCTGTCTATTATTCGATAAGTTACTTTACAACCTGTCTAATGTCAAAGAGGCCTCCGGCGGTCCTCAAAGTCACGTTTAAAAGCAACGGTAGACTTATGGAAAATTCGTTTAAAGCTTGAATCGAAATAATTCGCCTTTGTGCTTCTCTACCTAGATTCCCCGAACGTTCGAAGAATGAGCTTGACTTTACTAGTCGAAACAAATTTCAGCCAGTTGTATTTGGACGCTGCCATGGCATGGATGCCTCCGGAGGCTGTGCGCCAGGTGATGGATGCGGTATCGCATGGTGCAAACCAGTTGCTCACCCCGGCCCCGACTCCACCAATGCTGACTCCGGCCGAATCACTTTCTAATGAGGCGCATGCGCCGGAGGTGAATCCAGTATGGTCTGATGCCAGTGAAGCAGCGGCCGTACCACCGGCCACACCGCCCAACTCACTCGACTTGGCTAACTGATTCCACATCACGTACACATTTCATGTGGCTTATCCTCCCCTCACTCCTCCCCATCCCGGCAATACTTCTGGTCAGGTTTTCCTTTTTCATGATTTTTTGGTTCTACGCGGCTAAGCCAGTGTATCATGTGGATGTTTACTGTTTTTTGTTGCGACACGGATGTCGTTTTGGAGTTCTTTTTAAGTCTTTGTTTTGGAGTCCTTTTTAAATTTTTATCTCATTGGTTCCTTTCACTACAGACGGGTAGTCCTCCAACGGAGTAGAATCGCTTGCATGTAGACAACACAAAATTGAGAACAGCTGTGAGGATTCCACTGTGTCCTCTTCACGGGTCATGGATCCTATGTCTGTCTCTCAAACTTGTGGTGAAAGGCGGGGGCGGGTGGGGTGGGTGAAAAGGTTTCGCTGTATTTCTGGTGTTTTTCAGGTTTCCATTTCATTTCCTCAAACTTTATTCTGCTTGCATGCGGGTATTCCGAGAATGGGAAGGATTTATGACTTTTCCTCAGTCTGACGGGTTATGCCGCATTCTTTTTGCGGCTTGCGGGTTTCGCCGTTCTCTTGCCATCGCTGAAGTTGATGATGCTGCACATATGTGGTCAGTTTCGTCGCTGTAGCCGTACGGCATTCCCTTCTAGTTTTGTTTCGGTCGTTTTTTTTTTTGAACTCTTCCAATTGATTGTTCCTTTCTCTTGTTCCCCGCTTGGTTGTTCCGCTGTCCGATTTTTCTGTTGGCCTCCCAGCCACTTTGGAGGCATCCAAACTGTTGCTCTTGGTAATCCCTGTTCATGTGCTGGGCGTTATTTTTGTTGTTTATTACTCTCTCGCCAGTTATCTTTGCAATTTGCCAGCATTTATCGATCAACCTACCATCCGTTACGAAATTTTAACATTTCTTACGGAAATGACTGGATGGTTTAAAAAATTGATAAATTTTAGTTGATTTCGAAAGTAAATTGGCGGGATTGGTTTGTAAGACCGTTGTTTTTCTTCGCTTTGGCGATTGGTGCTTTCGTTTATTTTTTCTTGTCGTTAATCACCCTAGCACTTTTTTGTTACCGTTCGTTTTTGCAGTCAGCCTCGAAGAGCACGCGCTGGGTTTATGTGGCCGTAGGATTGCGGTGCGAAATTTTGAAGTGTGTAATTGAGTAGAGGTTAAGTGGTGTTTCTATGAGAGATATGCGACGCTGGCGCATGTGCATTCGTTTAAGATCTCTTAGTTCGTGTTATCCCTTCGTTCCCGTTTTTAACGTCTTTTGGTTTTGTCGTGTATCTACCTCCTTGTGCCTCAGAGAGAGAACCATGTGGACTCCAAATTTTTTGCGCGTTTCATGATGTTATCTGCTGAGCGATGCTTCGGTGTTGAGTCAGCTGGAATCGTTAGGGCGGACAGATTGTACTCCGCAGCGACGGGAGAAAAGTTATTTTGGTCTTTAAGTTTTTGCTATTTTCGATTTGCTGAGTCGACGACCTGTTGCCAGGCAAAACATAGTTTAGCGTCGGATACAGGCGACGTGCGACTTGGCTGTTGCAAAATAGCATGGCATTTATAACATATGTTGACTTAAAAATTGTTTTTCCTGTCACCTGTTCGCTCAGATTTTCCGTTTCTTGTTTTGTTTTTGTTTTTTAACTCTTTCTTTCTAACAGTTGTATGGCCGGAGGTGAGGGGGTGAGTTGCGCTCAGTTCGCATAAATTCTGCTAATCCATGCTAATCCATCTGTAGCATATTCTGTTTCACGTGAACGAACGGCGCGTGTCCGTTTGCGTGCACAAAGTGACGATGCTAAGGTTAGCACCACAATGTTCCATAAACATTGCAAATAAGGGATTGTGGCCAGATGTTCTGACTACAGAAGAACCACATAATAGCTGAATAACGTATACATGGGGTACGGTAACGAAAGACGTAGACATGAAGCGCGGCAACGAAAGGATGTTATCTTCTAGCTTGTTGTACTCGAGATTTAAAAATATTTAATTTACATATTTCGAATTCGGTCCGGTTCTTTTTCGGATTCATTATCATCCTCTCTCATTACTTACAAATTGCCAATTACTTTTTATTGACGGTTTGCATACGCGCTAGGACCAAACTTTGTTTCGGTATTTCAACAAGTGTGCTGTGCTTGTAGGTCGGAACGTTCAGTATTTAGGAGTGTTACTGAATTACGATCGATGTGCACCTTGTGAAGAACGGATGGTCGTGCCGGAAAGTGCTGATGAGTTGAAAATAGTTGCATTGCCGCATTCATCGTCGTGATGCATCGCACAAATATCAGCACAACAAAATGAACGAAAATGCCTTCAGCCGTGGTGCAAACGCGAAATGTTCGGTCGTCTTTCGAATGAGATCGGTCGTGAAGTGAACTCATAAAGTCAGTATGTATAGCCAAGGTGGAGAGATGGGGGAGATTGTGTGTGTTATTTGGCACAATTCAAAAGCGATAAGGTAATGTACGACGTCGTTTCGGAATGACAGGGGTTGGGTACAGTAACAGGAGAATGGGTATGGGATGGGAACTGGTAAGGTAAATTGTAATCGAAGGCAAAGTAAAGGTATAGAATCTGAAAAGTGAAGAGGCATAAGGTGAAGTGTAGCACAAATCAGAGAATTTTTTGCGACTGCAAACGTAAAGCTTAGGCTAGTCTTGAAAATTTGGGACTATGGTGCTGTCGCGTCTGAAAGGCACTGCCGGTCAGGTCGAGTTCATGCTGGTTTCGCGTGGGAGTTTTGCGGTCTTGAGACAGTTCTTCAAAATAATACCCCGCCCCCTCCTTGAGGAAGAAACAGTAAAAGCGCATATCTGACATAGGTTGCATTGGTCATCAGCTATGCTAAGGTGAATGTTTGCGCGTTAAGAAATTTTCGAAGGTCAGCAATATCATTATGACGGGAGATTTCATCGGATTTATCCAAAGATAAAACTGACACAGAATTTCTGGAAAAGGACCCATTGTTCACGGCATCGAACAAAAAACTGCAAAGTCTAAGTTTCAGTTTCACTGATTTCGTCATCAAATTGTTTTTTTTTTTTTTTGTTAAATGTTAGTCTTGTTGACATCTTTCTACTGCTTCGGCGTTTCTTCTTTCATTCATTTCTCTATTTCTTTCATCAACAAGAACAAATCTAAAATACAGCTGCGCGGCAGTGTGAGAGTTGCAATAAGCAATATGAAATCAAGAAAAACGGGTCTTCCTCCCAAACGCTGCCCAGACGTTATGAAATTTATAAGGCCGAAGCATCTCGATTTACGCCCTTTTTTGGAGGTGCCGAATTTTAAAGCCCTCCCTGGAAATATGCTTCTTCGATTTCATGGTAGATACAAGTTTCATGACTTACTTTCGAGGTAACTATGGCATTCTGTGCAAATCTGTGCAATGCTTTGAAGTTCTGCTTTCCCAATGAATACAGTGTCATGTTGCGTTAAAGGAGCATCGACAATAAACATGAACACAGGCGACCAAACAAGATACTACCGACGATTCATGCGTGATCAGTTGGTTCATATGCGTACGTAGAGATTCCCACGCACTGCATCCCTTCACGTATAACGGAAGCAAAACAGACAACGTCAATGAAACAGTACGCCTCACCACTTTGGACGCATGAATGGCATGTGTGTGCATGAGTCGTGCATGCACCCCGGTTGCACAACAGCCTAACATAAACCCTTCCCAGCGTTTACTAAGTCTCGGAAATGGCTGAAAACTAGGTCTGTTGGTTTAATATCTGGATAGGCTCTTTTCCCCCTATCATCTCCTACAGAAGCTAGGGTAAAGGCCCGTTTCCCGTAGTTCCTTCTCTAGCAGCTTTTCGTCGACCTGGGTTTTTAGTATCCCCTCATCGAAAAACCACTACGTAAGCAACCCCCGACAAACTTATTTCCTTGGGTATTAAAACACCTAGTTAATGCTTCACACATTTATCCATCTGTAGTTCGGAAAACGTATGAAAGTAATATCCCGATGTACCACTGGAATAACAGTGGTGCTTCGCTTCAATTTTTTGGCCCTCAAACACCGCAAAGATTGCACGAAGCATGACGCATTACTGGACCAATCGTGGGCGCAATTTCTTCGTCTCCAAACGTTACACCTTGTAAGTGCGAAATCTGGCTAATCTGTCCAGCTTTTGGATGACGTTCAGGCATTTCAAAAAAAAAACTGTACGGTATCTCAACAATCTTTCTCAACTACAGAAATTTAAGCTCTTTCGTAAATTGCTTTATTCGCTAACCGAACTTCAAGATGAGCACTTAAAGCTTATAAAAATACACGATGCGATGAGTATTTGATGGAGGAGATTAGTATTTGGAGGTGTCGGCATGTAAAGGACAAAAAAATTACAACGTAAGTGAATCATGAGACGAGTATTGGTTAGTTAGTGTACAAATCAGTTATGCCGAATAACATACAGCACACAACGAAATGAACATAGTTGTGCCATAACAACAAGCGTATCGCAGTAATGGAAATACTGGCAAAGTGAGTATCGAACAATTATGGAAGGCATCACGCAGCTTATGACGAACGGATGGCGCTATGTGTTTGGTGCTCTATCCTAAATGAATGAAACTAACGCTTATTTGCTACTTCACTATGGCATACCTCTGCCATAAGGGAAAATAGGGTGAAGGGGGGGGGGAAGGAGGGTGGAAAGAAAGATTGTACTCGATAAATACAAAGAAACATTAGAAAGCAAATGTCTGAATAAAGATATTTTTGAGCTTTGCTGACTTTAAGTGCGCGGCGGTGGACAGTGATTGGAAGTTTCGTTAAACGCTCACTTTTTGAAAAATTGCACGTCGAAGCTCAAAAACACCTTCATTCAGGAACACGTTTTTTACTACCGAAACAACCCAAATCAATTCAAAAACAAAAGACCATAAAGTAAAGTGGCGATTTGCCACAAACATTAAGAACTGAATTTCTTTCAAAACTCTATGATTCATTCAAGCGAGTAATATCTAAACTTTTCCGCTCGCTAGCAACGTGCATTACTCTTGCCTACGTTAAAATTTTGATAAATAACATTTCGATGTTGTCCTATCGTGCAATTTGTAATACGTTTATCTCTCTCTCTCCCCCCCCCCCCCCCCCCCCCCCCCCCCCCCCCCCCCCCCCCATCCCCTCCCCCTCCCCCCTCCCCGCTCTTCTTGCACCTCCTACGACCTGCACATTTGACATTAACAGACTCTGCCAAGGCATTCTCCGATCGCAAGGATTGCATAATGCATTCATATTTTCGCTAAAGCGATCAGCCGCATAATGTTTCCCTGAAAATCCTCTTTTAATGAAGGACAGCTTCGAACCAATTCAGCTGGTTCATGAATTGCGAAGAAATGAAATTAGAGAAGCTCGCAAACACACTGAGAGATATTGCAAATGACCACCTCTCTGATAAAAGTGAATAAGCTGAATGTTATTCAATTCTATTTGAAACGTGCACTTTTTCCCCCCCCCCCCCCCCCCCCCCCCCGCAGCAACCGGAGTTCACTGTAACTGGCTCCGTATTACTTAAATTAAATTTCTTCTGTGAAGACAATCAACACATAGCGTCTATAGAAGCAGTGCAAAACACGAATGAGGGAGACGATTTACAGAGCATACTTCCATTCCGGTTAACCGCCGGAACATGGGCAAACACAGCAAACATACACCGTCGTATGAAACGAGTCACTTCCTCCTTTGCTTCTTTCTCAGGAACTTTGGAGTCTTAGCTGAACGCTTGTTTACAGGGAACTTTCTACAACAAAATTTCACAACCCGCCAAGCCTCAGCTTCAACTAAAAATCGCTCCTCGCACAGTACTTCAAAGCACATACGTACATATAACAGCAACCATGAAATCAGTGTTAATTCTGCATCAATAAACCTGACCAATGTCCGAAACAAGCGTACAGATTTGCGCGAAGCATTTAGCCGCATTGAATTTTCATTTACCATAGATATTAGAGAAAAGGATCTCAATCCGAAAATCATGTTATGCAGATTCGAGCTTAGCGGATTTTTTGCATATTTATGTGATAAATGGGCTTAACATATAGTTTCGCGGGAATCTGCACCCTCGTCAAAAAGATCTCTCTTTTACTTCTCTTTTGCAAATATAAAAGACGCAAATATGATGTAGACTGTCTAAAACGATATCAAACTGCGGAGTGAATGAAGGCGACCACGCCGACGAGCAAAAGGCAAAACAATATCTGCACAAACTGCACATAACTGGGGCAGCACAAGTGCGGTGAACAAAAAAAATTTAAATGAGAGGCAGAAGCGGTCCACTGTACGATGACGCTGTATCAATTATGAGTGAACATTGAAGCAAAATGTAAGTGTTCTTTTCAGATGATCATTTAGTGAACCGCTTCATGGAATTTTTCACAGTTTTAGCGAATTTTTAGAATTGAAAGCTGTAAAGAAAAAGATTTCATTTTCCAGTATACCAAACGCAAGCTTATCTATCTGCTTTTATGACAGTAATTCGTTTAATAGCACCCGCTTTGAGAAGCGTTTGCTAACAGTCATTTTAACAAAACGAATCTATTACACGTTAAAACTGGTCGAAAACACCTTAACAGAATCTAACACACTTCTCCGCAAGCATGAACCTTATACGCCAACGTAACGATGTTACGGCTGTTAAATGATAACAAAAAGGTTATGCTGAGTGGCAAACGTTCGGTATGTTGCTTTATAACTCGATCGGTTTTATGTTACATATAATTTTTACGCTACCTGATTCAGATTTAGCCAAATACACTACATGTGACAGTTACATCAACTTGACGCTTAATTTTTTTTTGATTTGTTCTTTAAGAAAATCCTCTCCGAATACTATCCGACTTATTATTACAAGACTGTTAAATGCAGATGCGCTTTGTTCGAACTCATAATACCCCAGTTAAAATTCGTAAAGCAGGAACACTGGTACCATAAACGACCCATACAGAAACTCAAATTTAGCATATACAAGAATACATCATGGAATTTTCGTTTCTAAATAAAACTATCACCTACTCGCACACAGCACCACATCAGCCATATTAGGATAGAGCGCTAACCATAGAGTACAGAGAGACCAGAGAAGGCAAACGCAGCATAGAGATATTATTGAATCTTTGAATGAAGCTTATTACAAAGACATTTCAGAAAACGAGGAAAAAAAGAACAAATAAACAATCAAAACTGTGATAGAATCATTCCATCACATCAAAGAAGAGAACGATTTGATTATCTAGCGACAAAACAGTCGCCTACTTAAAGCGTATATCGTGTTAAATGCATTTGTTTGATGAAAAAATTTACAATCTAAAAGAAAACGGCGAAGCAATGTTCAATGATGAGGGAGCTAGCCGCCAGTTCGAAAAAAAGATTGCTTTCAGATAATACTCAAACGAACGATTTGTCATCCAATGTCGTTTTATCTCGTCGTTATTTGGTTAAGTGTCAGCGCAAGACGTTTCTCAACTGTACTTATCGCGATTCATCACATTTTAGGGCAAGATAATAGACGGACAAAGGTTTTTGATAATGAGAAAAATGTCAACTCCAAATAAAAATGACACCGCCCACCGCACGGGTTCCTCTAGCTTGAACCTTCTGAAAATACGTCGTTAGGTCCGACCTCTTCATCCATCCCTTTCGTTGCCAAATGACTCGAACTGAACGTTGTTCCCGCCCTTTAGTATTACGTTATGAAGCTCCTTTTTGCATTGCACATCATCAATACAGTTTAGGTCGACTGACTTTCATTTGGGATGCTTCGATCCCATTCGCTTACACTTACAAATTTTTGATACGCAACACCGCATAAATATAACAGAAATATCTCGTCTAAACAGTTCAAAAAATAAATAAAATATACAGTACATAAGCAATTAATGTCGTATATACAAATTCAACAGTCTACTATAAAACTGAAAAACAAGTTTTCAGTTAAGAGAAAAATGAAGGAGATTCTCAGACCAGGCTCGTTCATCAAAAGACAGCAACCAAACAAATTGGTCCTACGAAAAAGAAGAAAAAAGCTAAGTGGAAAACAAAGTAGCGCAAGTCCAAAGTGTTCAGCCCTTCTCCCTCCCTCCCACAGAAAAATCCCCCTCAACTTCGCAACGACTGTATGCGAAGAGTGAAATTTATACGTGTTGTACAGCCCAAAAACAACGAACTGCAATGACCGCAACAAGCCAACGATGCACTCACGCAAACGAGCAATCGTTAATGCATCCATACATTCATAATTTTACTCAACTGACTGGCCGTAAAAAACTTTTTCCTTTCTCTAGCAGGTTCCAGACTGATCCGACCAAGACTTTAGACTAAAAAGCACCTCCTGCTTCGAGATGGAGCTTTCATCTGTTAAGAGATCTAAAAATAAAGTCGGGACAGCCCGAATACCCTTTCAACGAATACTCAAAGTGCTGAGGCAGTGTTATGAGGAGTAAATACCGAATCGACCCCTTAATACATTGTCGAAATTCAACATTGCTCCCTTCCCTCCTTTGTATCAATTCATCGTATGGTAGATTTATATCGACCTGTTGCGATGTGGTTGTGCCACAAATTCAAATTGTAACTTCTGACAGAGATAAGACACTAAGGACACCAGAAGGAAAAGGAAAATGTGGTAAAATAAGGTCCTCTGAAGCCGCGAATAGATGTCTGGTAGGTTTTGCAGAAATCATAACAGTTGTAAAGCGACCAAGTGAATGCACCATTAACGATACTTTAGGAACGCTGACTGCTTCGCAGCGCGATCGAAGGGATGAACGCAACAAAGAAACACAGAGTTTCGAATTAAAGATTCAATGAGATGGTCAAACCGCAGATTCGGGCGTAATCTTAAGGGCAAACTTGGAAGCGGATGACTGCTGCTCTGTGAGATTGAAAAAGGGCAATGAGTGAAATGAGCATAGCAACTGCACACCGGCGTCATCATCCTTCTGATGGCAACGTAGCACAAACACCGTACCATGGTGTAACGCCTCAGACGCCTGCTTGTTGCTGATGATTGACCACTTCGCCTCCTCCACTCGATCCTTTAATTTACAATAAAATTTTTAAAAACTCATACGGCGCAAGGAAATAATCCATCGACCATCACGGAATAATAATGCATTCAAAATTTCAATCACACAACCGACCGAATTTTAATGCATCCATATTTTCACACAGCTGATACAACTCTGTACAAATCTCCTGAATAGAGGTGCTTTATGTTTTCGTCTAGCGGTCTCAGGTTGGTTTTGTAAAAGGTTTATAAAAGATTGGCACATCTCCACTCAAAACCAACCCACCCAGATTAAAAAAACTCATTGATGAGCAAACATTTTCTCGCTAAAAAAACATTTCATGAACGGCTCAATAATTAGTAGAAAATCTGATGACTAGCTAAAAACAGAAACATTAGCTGGATGAATCTGGAAATGAGAGAAATGCGAATAATGGAAGATTATCCACCAATGAAAAAAAAAAACACAACAATTGTTCAGGTAAAAATTCACCGGGAGAGGGAATTTGGGCGAGAAGAATCGCTGAAGGAAGGTAGCCGCTGAAAAACGTAGCGACAGACAACGTGCTAAGTGGGCGACCACTTGATCGGCTGAATGACGTGGTTGCTGTCTGGTCAACTTGAGATACTTGTTTAGCGGACGCGCAATCACGGCGAAAACTGCCTGCGCCGCACCAACCGCCTCCATTGGCTCGCTTAGCGTCTACAAACGTATCGTCCTTTAATCACTTCGTTATCATTATCGCTAACTGGCTGTGGTTTTCAGGGTAAACATTATTTTTATGAAAAATCCATTAACTTAACTGTTTTGTGAGAATCAAGTGAAACATCGGATATTCCTCTCAATTGGGGCGTGTCTCTAATTGCACCTGTTCCCTCCCCCCCCCCGCCCCC
>JPKZ01000228.1:300236-339249 GCA_000803305.1 Toxocara canis | reverse complement strand
TCTTGCAAAAACCATACGAATCGACCGCCGGCGTCAAAAGGTAACTGACCGCATTTAGGGCGATAATATAAACCTGATTCTGGGGACTCGTAGCTGCGACACTCTGTACGCCGGCGAACGCATCCTCGGTAGTGCTAATGAGTCGGCATTTGCGTTTCTGAATGCGACGCTCCCATTCCATCATCTCGTGGAATCGCCCATTATGACCACCAACGCGACGCTTCGCAGCCGCTTCCATGAGCGCACGAGCGTTCGCTTCTGAGATCGTACATTCCGCACCAAGTCCCTCAATATCGTACATTTTGAAACCTGCAGACGCTTGCGAGACACCTGTAAAATTACATCCAACTTAAATAAATCGCATAAACATAACTTCTATGACTAATTTCGTGAGCATAAAAAGTTATAATATGACAGAATTTGTCTGAGAAACCTTCTCACTAGAACTGCTCACCGTTTGGCAATAACAATTGATGTACTCCACTGTTTCGATAAAATTCATCTTTAGACTTCCACCTAAAATAGCCAAAAATGATTCGCTTCAAATAAAACTTAAAAGCGATTCTGTCAACTTCACTCTCACGGATACCTCGAACAATACAAAACGATTCGTCTGTGATTCCTATTACGCATAAAAGCTGTACCTGCACTAATCAATAATGACGTTTGAATCACCACATTAAAATTCCGAGCATCCAATAAAAAGTCGCTTTTGTCTACCGCCTAACAATTAAGATGTAAAAAACAAAGAGAAAATACCTGATCGAAATCTTGATAAGCTTCCACCTAATTTGTCGAGATGTGGGTTATACGAAGGAAATGTTGCTGTATAGGTGCGTAAGATATGCACAGCAGCTTGCTGAATGCTCATTTGGCCAACCGTAAATGTACGCGATTCACCATCAGGATCGCGTACCACGCTCACAATGTATTCCGGCCTTAGCGTACGAAGTTCCAATATAATAACGGAAATATAGTGGAAATAGAGAAGAGCATCAAGCAGTGAGAGCGCATACGTTACCACTACACGATAATCACTCTGACGTTCGAATATCACACGCACCGCGTAGAACAGCCAAAATGCGAACAGTATGAAGAGCACACAAAATATTAACGCGACACGTTGCACAAACAAACGTGGCATATCAGCAGCTGCACGCCGGAAGTACATCGCCCACAACGCTGCAACCAGTAGCAGTGTCTTCATAGTCATGTTCAATAGCAACCCTTGGCAATCCGCCAAGCAAACCACCTGAAACTATTTGCTATCCCCATTAACGAGCACTGCGAAGCAATAAGAGGATTTTTAAAACATCAGTTATAAGACAATGTTTTCTGCGCTCCTCACCTTCAACTTACTGCAATTCTCGTAAAAGGCGAAACGTCGATATTAAGCTTCAGATGACCTAAACTTACCAGGTTCCTTTCTGAAAATAGTGCATCTTGATTTTCACTCGAGATACTTTAAGAAACTCGCCTCTGCTACCGAATGGCGCTGTCACAAATAATCGAGCTATAAACAGGCTTAGTATTTCTGTCGCGACCTCGGTTTAAGACAAGAGTGACCGTTTTTTTCGGTTGTTCAGCGGATTCAGTGGATTTTTTCCTTTGCTTTCTCGGTTTTCAAACGCTTGTCAAAGTGATTGCGAGTTCAGCAGGAAATTCAACTGCGAACTCTTTGTGAAAAGCAGTAAAATCATCTATGTTCTGGACGAGCAGTAGTATACCAAAAAAAAGCATGAGCATCGCCAAAGGTGGTAAGTAGTGTACCAAAGGTCTTTAAAGACCACTTCTCGGTTCCTTAAAAAAATCGACCACCTCAGAAATTTATCTTATCCACGGTGCCTGGATGAAAAGGACAGGATATTGGCCGTGATTAGCCCACCACTATACAAAAAGAAAAATGAAACCGACCTCAGGCCATTCGAAAGCAGTATGCCTCAGAAGGAAAGGCAATAAGACCATGGCGGGTGAAGAACCGATGGAAAGCAATGAGATGAAGAGTGCGCTGGAAAGCCAAAGCAAACGAGAGCACCTACGCGCCACCACCCGACCAACCGGAACTACAAACGCGCGATCCGCTGCACCGCTATAGGAACGCTCACTCGTGTTGCCCGTAATAACGGTTGTATTCTCGGCCCAATTGTCTTCATCACAACTCGCCTTCACACCCTAAAAAAATGAACCCGCTTCAGCGAACTCAAAAACAGATACCAAAGCGAAGCATGCAAATTTTGCAAAAGCATGCAAATGTTCATCAGCCGCTGGAAGCCTACGACGCATTCATTCATGTATTCAACCGGCTGGTTCAATCGTACAAATCTTCGAGTTAAATCTCTACTTTACACAAATTATGTACTGTAGGGGGCTCTTTGTTGGCTTGAGATGAACCCAACGAGCAATCATTTGCTAGGACAGACCAAGAAATACAATCAGGGCACTGGGTATATACAAACAGACCGATACACACCGACGGTTCAACGATGAACACCTCGATACGGTCAAAGGAACTCCGGACGAAAAACGTGCTCGTCGGCAAAAAACGAAAATCAACTGCCACGAGTTTTCCACTGCTGGCGCTTCCCATTTATCACAACCAATCGGTCACCCGTAAAAAGCAAACAAAAAATGAGCTTACCTCGCTAGCGGCTGCAGAGAAATGCGGGACGAGAAATGGTGCTGTGACGTCCGAAGAGCTGACCCGTCCGCGCGGTAAGCTTCTAGCTGTGCGCGTGCTGCGCTGAGATGGACGTCGACTCGAGTTCTCCGATACAACAGACATCCAACCTGTAAGCAAGTAGCAACTTTCGCAGCCAAAACTACGCGGCTCTGTCTTCGAAAAAAAAAATCAAAATAACTTCAAATCGCTACACTGTTGAGCGCATTTAGCGCGGATGCCTAGCAGCACTTCATTTCCCTTTATAACGGGCCTGTTCTGGTAAGTTGAGAATTTTGAATTTGGTTTCTTCTCTGATTCAAGCAACCGGTCTGATTCACGCTGAGCGGCCATAGTTGGGGGCCACGTTACGCAAAGGCTTCGGGGTCATTGATGAGCATTTGGCGTAACATAGGAGCCATCTGATGCAAACAACGACAAACTGCTACTTTTGTCTGACATCTCTATCACGAAACCTGTCGATGCTCATTACGACCCGTTTAGATTTTACATTCTCCTGTTCAGTGTGCATTCTAAATCACTAGAACACGACAACGAGCGAATAAAATGAAAAACAGAATAGCGAATGGCACACACTTTTCGCTGCACGTGGCAACGGATTCAGTGTTCATTGTTTTAACGATGAAGCATTACCAGCTGCGAACCCTTGACGAACTTTACAGAATTGATGCACGCTTAAGACAACTGAATGTGCTGAGTCTTACAGCGAATGCTAATGGACGGTAACGATCGCTTTCACAAGCGCTAAATTTCCTGGACACATCGACTCGGGCAATTTAGTGTTTTTGGCTGGCAGCGTTTGTTTTGGTTTATGTTTGTGACTTTGTTATGGCGGGGGGTGAGAGGTTGTGCTCGGGCTTGAGAAAGTGGTAAGTTACGGGGAACTGTGAATCGTGGATCACCAAGTTTTCTGAGACTTGGGGGTGAGACAGTTGGAATTTTCGGCGAAGTTTCCTTGATTCCTTGGATTTCACCGATCGTTTGCTCTGTAGCGGTTTTTAACGCATGGTGTTTGCGTTGTGCCTTCCCCGAGATAGAGTCTCTTTTTGTAGATTTCACTATACAATTTCACTACTCAACGGCACCACCCATAAGAGTGGTGCCGTTGAGTAGTCTTATTGCTTCTGGTTTGCTGGGTGAAGCTCGATGTGAGTACAAGTGATGTTTTTGTATGCCGAACGATTTAAGCGTAAGCATTTCATCCCCTTCTTCCTTATGCCATATTTTAGACTATATTCGAATGTTGTTCCCTGTTGAAACTGTTGGTTTCAGTAAATAGAATTGTACTATGGCATTAATCCCGTAGTTCTTGTTACATCAAAATTCCTGCTCAATTTTTAAAAATATGCTCTGTTCTACTATGTACCAACTTTACTGCCTAGTTAAACTCTTATCTGAATCACTTGCCCTGCTCTCTTCCTTCTTCCATTGGAGATTTTAACTCAGTACTTTGCAACATACAAAGGTATTATTTGGCTGCACTGAGTCACATGTGAAAAGAGGCAATGTCATAAAACACTCTCCTCCTCCGGCGTTACTAGAGTGAGACGCTTCTGTTCTAACATACTCGAGCCGTGTCGAAAGTGATTTGGTGTCATCCCACTAGCCGGCAGTGGAGTTCGTTTCTGTTGCATATGACCACTTCGGGTAACATAAAGTCATTCGAAAAAAAATCATGGCATTAGTTAACCCAGCAAAGAATTATTTAAAATCATTCAAGTCTAAGGAATCCCTTTGTTTCGATCGTCTCGGCCAGAGGCGTTCCGAATGCCGGAGCACTTGACGAAAACCGCAGCGTAATTCAAATTCAAAGATTAGGTAGTTCAATCGTACTTTCAGGCTTTTGAACTGTATTATATCGTCTTATAACTTTCGGGCGGTGTTTTATAGGCCCTTCCTTTCCCCTTTCCCCTTCCCCCCCCCCTTCGCCCCCCAAATCTCGGAGAGTATGCTCCTCTCATCGGAGCGAGAGTGCTATTAGCTCGGGGTTTGTATTGCAGCTTCGGCTATGAATTGTAGGTTTGGAGGTTTCATCGGAAAAGGTGGTATAAAGTATAAGCACGTATTATTTATTTGACATACGCACAATGTATCATGCAAATTTATTACAGGTAAGTCGCCGAACATCAGTCTACTTAAGCGATTTTATGAGCAAGTTGAGTGCAATGTTTGACTTCTTATGAGATGATTTTCTGGGTGTACAAAGTGTGCTTTCTTTGGTAGCATTTGTTTTTGAAATCCCATTCTACAGTGCCATATTCGCCGTTAACGAATATACCGTGCTGAAGTGCGTTATTATTGAGATTGATTCTGTTGTATCAAGTTGTATTCACTGTGCACCTGTCTGCTTTCAAATTTTTTGCTGGATGCGGTCATTCGCTCCTTCGTAAGAAATACTGAGGATGCTGACAAGGCTAGGGTGCTAACGCCGTTAAATTTCGTTTTCTTTCTGCACGCTATGATTGTACAAGCCTGGTAATTTCGGTAAATTTTTAGGCAGTTTTCTTGTTGGATTTGGTAAAAGGCTCAATCCACGCATAGGAACTACATACTTGTGTGTCTACGTGAACGATGTTTCTTTTAGTATTTATTAACCTATTTCAGCTAAGTAGACTCATTTTAGTTCAGTAATCGAACGCTCATTTTGGTGCAGTGGTCAAACAAGTCCCTCATATTTGAACGGTTCCTTCATATTTGAACGATACTTAGTTCCGATCGCAGCAGCTCATTCGCTAACAATAATAAACGGATATCTTATTTTCATCGAATTCCATTTGCTTTAGGATCTTTGCCGTAGACACAAATTTCTCAGCAGTCTTTTCTCAGCTCGCGATAAATCACCATTCAACCTCCTTTCGTTATCACTGTTTTGAGTTACGTGCGTTAAACTGTGTTTTGCACTGCCGCTGAACATAATAAAGTTGTCGGCACATTGTATGTATGAATTATGTTTGTGGCAAAGTTTAACTTTAGCGTGGCTTATGCTTGTGATCGTCATTACTGTGCTTTTTTAATGCTGCATGAGTTGTGAGACGAACAGCTGTTGTTGTCCAAGCGGTGTGATGGTGCGGTGAAAGCGTCAAAGTTTTTGCTGCGATGCTTCCGCCAAATCGCTTAAACAAACCTTATCATTACTCCGTGGTACAAATTGCTCAGATACATGAGCTGACGTCATCACTGGCCGATGAACTGGCCAATAAAGTGCCGTGTAGCTAAAAATTATAACGAAGCTGCTGTCGTTTGAGACTGCTAGCAGTGGACCAGCTTTGTACTTCCTGATAGCAGAAGCCGTGTAGGAGAGAAGTGAAAATTATTATTTTATCCATTTTCCTCATGTCATTTTTAGTGCTGGCCAATCAACAGGGTGTAAAGCAAAGCACAGAGGAATTCCACTCCATTCTTCCCCCCTCCTCTCGCGCACATCTCTCCTTCGCCCGGCTTTTTGAAAATTTTGGCACAGTTCCCAAAAATCTAAAATTGTGTTGTGGCTTACTTTTAATCTCTTCAAAAATCCTTCATGAAATTGACTTTTCTGACTTGTTTCTAATATTATAATTTTTCCCTTTCTAGCTCTTTGAAGAGAATTGCGAGGAGTGGATGCTTGCTCGTATCTGCTCCATCGCGTTACATTCGGCACGAGAAGAGGCACTCTTGTGAAAATGTTGCAGGCGTACACGTATACACAGCGCGCTGCCGGATCGAGATGTTGATGCCAAGTGCGCAGTTGCGCGATTTGGATTTGGTGAAGTGGTTGGACAACAAATTGGGCGACAACAACGAATTATGGAGTGGACGTCAGGCTGCATCGCTGCTTTCGCGTGAGATGCTCGTCGAACTCGAAACCTGCTTTCAGGCGTTAGAGTCGCATGTCAAGCTGAAAATTGTGCTCGCCATCCCGCATTTATCCTACAGACTCATGACTATGGTAATATTTCTTCCTGGGTAAGGTAACAGCTGTAATAATAATAGTTTTAATGTTAACTCTGTGGTAATAACGCTGATATTTATTTATTGAACGACTGCGCAATACGTTTGTCTGATAAAATCATTTGGTCTACTTACCTATGATCTTCAACTGCTTGCGCTTTAAAAGAATAAATTAAGTTATAAGAAAGAGAGGAAAATAATTTTAAAACATTAATCTCAAAGCAGAATACATTCAGTGAACGCATGCTGTTGCTAAAAGTTAACGAAATTTTTTGGAAAGTTTTTCAACTAAGGCAGAAATTCTGATGTATCTCTTATAATTTTTTGAAATGCTGTTCTAATAGACAGAAATTTTTTTCCATCGCTTTAATTATGTAGGCGTACAGATTTAGTCACTTTCAGTGGAAGGGCCCCCTGCTGAATCTGTTGGATCTGGCGAGAAGAGATGCAGACGATTGGATTGAAACCGTTTCGAATATGTATCGTGACTTTCCAAGTCGACGATGCGTAATTCCAGTACCATCTGATCCCAGCTCTTATTTTTGCAGAACGCTTGACGAACTCAGAAAAATTGGTTCGTTTTTGCAGCATCCATTCCTCAATTTTTCTTACTTGCTTCGTGAAAACTTTGAACTGTTGCTTTCAGTTCTTTCACCTTATGAAACATCTCATATAAGGCTTGAGGCTTCGTTTAGTAAACTTACCAGATTTGTACTAAGCAAGTTTCATAAACGCTGAGTGTTTTTTACCTGTTTCGGTAGCATAACTGTTATTCTTTTGCATCGATTGCGATATCTTTAAGTGAAAATTTTTTTGATGAACAGTTGTAATGAATTCGTTGTTGTAGTTTTTTATCATTTTAAGAAGTAAAATAAAATTATGAAAAAGAACTGTTATATATGGAATTGCAGTTGAAAAAAAAACGGATCGCAGCAGATGCAAATTGAATGAAAATTTGGAGAAAAATGACTCATGCACTAAAATTTACAAAAGGAAGCAGTCATTATATTGCTTCTACGATTTCGAGGTTATGGTTTTTGAGTTTTTGTTGGGGTTTAGGGCATGTGTTATGCGAATTATCCTGTAGCTCCTCAGAGTTGTCGAATACCTGCACTAAATTCCACAGTGGTTTTTTTTAAAGTCACTGACTCCAAAAATGTTATTTCCCAAAAAATGGAAAACCTTGAACTCGAAGTCATTCGGAGAAGAAAATTTAGACATTAAAGTTGTTCGGGATCGTTAAGTAAAAATAGATCTTTACGGCTAAGCTATTTGACTTCTTAAAGATGTTTTTTTTCGAATCATTAGTTCTCACAATACATTCTTTCGAACTTTTGCAGCGATCCGAAAGTTTTGAGTGCTTGAACAGCACAGTATGCAAAAGCATTCATTTTCATAGAGTGTCGTACTTCGCTTAGTTTCTTTCTTTCTTTTCGTTCAATCTTGCAATAAAGAACATTTCTCATTGAGCTTGTAAGTGAAATATTTTAGTAAAAAAACATTCGGCAGAGGATAATCTTCGTTTGCTGCCGTTGGACAAGTGTGTTGTGTCGCAGTCGGCGATCAAGGTTCGCCGTAAACTATTTAATTTAACCGAACATTATTAGCTTATTCGTGTTTTAGATCGTTGATGGTTGTGTCACAATTACTCATATTAATCTCATTTCTTCTCCCTAACCTTTTCCTCGCCACTTCCCCATCCTCCGCTCCACCTCCTTATAGCCGCGAGCTTGATAGGCCGAGCTGGTCTAAGTAGTCTTCATTCACATGATTTAAAAAAAAAAAACTGCACATGACCGTAAGGATATGTGCCAACATGACAACGACATGACCGCATTATTTACAAGCAAATGTGTGCATGCGTTACGCAAATTCACATAAAAGAAGCATGGGCGGGAGAACACGTATAAGCAAGAGAACACCAGTCCAGTGAAGTTGTATAGATCCAAAGACTAAAGTTATCGGCAAATGGAATACGGAGCAGCACTTTATCATAAAATCGATAAGCAAAGAACGGTAAATAAATTTTTGCGCCTCAAGGATAAGAAAAAAAGAGCATGCTATTAAATATGAGGTAGCGAATAGAGGGGATATGCATGATGTTCATTAGAGTTAGTAAAAAAAGATACCAAATCGAAGTGATTTAGGCGACTCCTAAGTATCGACAAGTATTGTATACAACCGAAAGCTTTACTTGAGTAGTACGATAGATTGGTTCATCGAATTCGATACACCATCAACGTTAGAGTTTTTGCTAATTCTCAGTAAACAATGAAATTGCGTAATTTTGCAAATTCGAATATATTCTATCTTAAATGCAAAATGCAATTGAAAATAAATTTTTTCATCAAAAGCACTCGGAGTGAAGAGTTGCCAACATGCCAACATTTTTGATATAGATTTTGTTCGAGTTAACGTTGCTTTGTTCAAACGACCGCGCAGAAAGCGAAAAATATATTGAAATTTCGAGCCGAGATTAGCTGTTGGATGAAAGCGCCCAATAGAAAGAGGCTTTAACTAGCATGTTATATATCATCATAGAGTAATAGCCGAATTCTTATTGCTCATTCCGAATTCTTATTGCTCATTTCAGAAATCCATTCATTCAGTTCGTTTCTACTGTTTTTAAAAATATACTTTGGCATCGACGCTTTTCATGATCCCATTTCGACATCACTGCGACATGCTGTAGAAGCTGCTATCGTAATGTTTGGAGTTTTTTTTTTAATTTTTAAAATTGCATGTATTGTTTTTTCCCTATTCAAGAAGCATCGTTTATTCATGTTTTAGTGTCGGTATGGAATAGGTGAGGTGGATATCCGAAAGCATTTCAATTTACGTCGAAGAGCAAAGTCTTCCACTCTTAAGGCAGATCTTGTTCGATGTATGTTTTTCTTTATCAGAATTTTTGAAACAAAAAATTATTTTTGTTCGTATTCGTAAACGCTTCTCTCCCCGTTGTTTCCTAAAGAAATTGAGTGAAAGTCTCGTACGCGTACATGAATGTTTGGTGTCTATTAGATATGAGATGCAATACTAGATTAGACGCCAACTTTTTGTGAATAATAAGTACTACATTTCGAGTCTCCTTTTAATCATTACTAGTTTTTTTTGCTGTCAATACAACGCTCAGATCTTTCGGGGAGGAAAGGTTTTTCAAAGTGAAACTGTTTTTAAAGCGAGGGATGTCTCTTTCGGCGTGTTACGGTTCGAGTGTGAAGGTTCGTAACACTTTCTCCCGCAGAAGGGCTATGCTGAGAGAGTAGTTGGTCTCACTATGCGGTGGTTTTCTTACCCGAATGCGGGGGTGGGGGGGATATGAGGAAACCAGCTGTACGCAGAACGATATGATATGTTTACATTGTTCACGAAGGCTTCACCAAGTCTATGTTTCGTTTATTTCACTCGTCCGACTAAGATAGAATCAGCCACTCGTAATCGAGTGTGTGTGTCCCATACGAGCACCATCTACATAGATGGTCAGCATGCATCAATTGATAATATTACACGACTGAATTTATCGTCCGAAATTTTTTGGCAAGGTATCGTTTTGCTCTGGTTTCCGTTGCGCGGGTGCGGCTGTTCAAGGCTTTGTTTTACTGAACAGCTTGGTGTGATGGAAGAACTCGCCCCGGGCCTGACATTTAAAAGTGTTACTTGAGTATGAGTCGGCGCAGGAATGGGAACATCGTTTGTTAATTGAAGGACCGCCCCAGACGACTACGCCAGCACACTCGGTAGTGGGAGCCTGTCAGCTGTTTGGATGTATTTCTATATATCATTCGATTAGCTGGTTGATTGAGGCCAATGATTTTTAGACGGTATTTGTCCAAATTTTTTCATAAGTTAGTTGCAATTTTTTTTAGCGGCGGAATTGGGCGTGACTCCGGCAAAGAACCAGAAGAGCGGTGTTTTCACGAGCAGTTTTCCGATTCGTATTCGAAGCACGGCACGCAAGCCGAATAATGATCGTAAGTGTATAAGAATTTATTCAAAAGTTTTCACGAATTTTTCCTGTAATTTTATGATGCGACATTTCTATTCTTTTCAGGGTATTTTTTACTTAATTTTGCTAACTTTAAAAAGGTATTCGCACGAAAATGGACAGCCATTGATGGTTTTTTAACGCAGTTTTGCGGCCAATTACATCAAATTTTTAAAAAATAAAGAAATTTTAAGTAAACGGACTTAACGCACAATAAGAAATATTAGTTTCGATGTGAACACTAATATGGATTTAATTCAGTTGATTAATTCGGAAAACACGACGAAAATGTGTTCTGTAAATGCGCGAAAATGTTTTATGCGCAGTAATTGCCAATAAAATGAGCAAAATGGAGTCACATTAAAAGGTTTTTGTTTTATAGAATTTATCCCCTTTGCATTTCTCGCTATTGGCGTTCGATTGGAAAGAAGTCGTCATCGTATTATTAGAGCAGCCGAAAAAATACCGATGTCTAGATTCGACTTTTTTATAAAATGAAAACTAAACCGTAACTTCCAGCGAAAGTAGTTTGAGTACTGTCCGTCCATATAGGCATTAGGCGTCATTGTGCGAACTAAACTGCGCCACGGTGAGGTTTGCAAAAAGTGCCGTTCGGAAAGTACTTGTCTTTTGATAAGGTGGCATAACTAATTGAAAGCGATATAGAATCATTCATCGTAACGTAACGAATTTTATTTGTTTTCAGTATTTATTCGAAATATGCGCTGCTGTGATCGCCAAACTTTAGTTAGAATTTCACGAGCATAATTGCTCTAATCAAACAATGATTCTCTTCTTCGAGTCGGTAAATGCCTAACCTAACAACCTAACCAGCTGCAGAAACTGGATTTGGCGTGCGATTTATTCGGTTAGGGGAAAGAATTTCTTTTACAGTAATTTCGAATAGAACAACCAATTATCGTAAAATACTTGTTGCCGTACAGTTATGCATGTTTGCCTGCCCAACAGCTTTCAGTGTACGGTACAGCAAGTGTGGTCGGTATTGTTCCAAGGGTACAGTAGGATTTGATAGTTATGATCCTACGGTTTAAGCTTCTTCGTCTGCGGCGTATCAACTGAGAATACCAACTGAGCCTTTTTATTTAACGATGAGAGTTCAGCTGGAAATATTGGCTTGAGAACAGTTAAATAGCTGGCGAGGTAAGCAGTCTACATCAAGGACAAGGGGGCAGTTAAACAGTTGACGCTTCGGTTGCAGCAACATGAAATTAAATGATACACATAAGCGGCAGCGTGGTATATTACGTTTTACGTAAAATGTGTTTTGCTCAACATGCCTACCAGGCAAAAGTCATTTTTGTGGATATGTCTCAGTTCAGTTGCCCTTGCTTTCTCGCTCATTTAAGATGCGTACAAGTTTTATTGAAGCCGGGTCATTTTGCGAAATTTAACTTAATTATCGCATTCTTGTTGATGGATAATTCATACCCTTGCAAAAGTAATGAGGAGAATGCGTTCTAACGTATGCAAATCGTTGTTGAAGTTTTCTTCAAATAGGGATCGCTGTTTGGTGAATCAGTTTTCCATATTTTCTGTAAACTCGCCGAATCGAATATCGTAACGAATATTACAGTACCAATGCGAGGAATTCCTGCAGTGAACACGTGTAAGTTATCAGCTGGCTTCACCAACGAGCCAAGAAAATTTCAAAGGCAACTTGCGAAACGCGAAGGTGGTGCGAAACTGATCGATATCGATGAGATACCGCATGCGCTCAAGAAGAGAAGACGTGAACAGGAAGCGGAAGAAAAGGCGAAGAAACAGCTCGAGAAAGAGGAAATGAAGAAGCGCCATCAGGCTGAAAAGGCTGAAAAGGTTGGAAAAGAATAAAGCTTTTTCAGCTGGGAGGTTTCGATCCTTAATCAACCGCTGGTATTGGTCATGTATCGTCGGCGTTTGAACGGCGAGTTTGCCTGCTTGTAGCTAACTGAAATGCTCTCTTGTTACCGTCTTCCATTGGGCGAAGCTAGCGCTGAAGCTGTTGAGATGACCATGCAATTATTGTTACAAAAGTATCGTTTTTAATTTCTCACGTTTGTGTTTACTGCGTTATTCGCTCTCTCCCATCCTCGTTGCTGTCATATTTTTTGCAAGTACATAAAAAGCCAGTATGACATATCCTTCCCAAAACCCAGCGCCTCGGAACGCAGACTGCTTTCACTATTTAAAAGAGCAAGATTATTTTTTCTTTTGCATAATGCAGAGGCGATGTAGTTATTATGATGCTTGTCAGTTTCTGAATAGGGCTGCTTGTGAATTTTGCATTCTGTAAAGTATAGCCATCGATCAAAGAGTGAAGGTTGTTATCAACCGAGCAAAGGGTGAAGATTGCGTAAGTGCCAGAATAGATTAAGATGATAGGAAAAGGAAGGGAAAAGGAAAGGGGAGGAGGGAGGAAGAGTGAGAAATTCCTCTACGTTTTATTATTTTGCTATATTGAGCCTCAAAGAGTTCGAGGGTTTTCGCGGCACTCATAGTATTTTTTGCGGCCCATTATTTCCCGTCTCCCAGGTCTTTTCTTTTTTTTTGCGTCGTGTTGTTTTCCCGAATTTCCATAAGCTTTTTCAGAAATCTTAAGAAACGCCATACCTCATTCTTATGAGGAGTGGAGGTTGCCCGTACAGTCGTTAAAGTGTGTTTTAGGAGGCACGTCGTTCTGCCGCACTGAGAATTCAAGTCACACCAATTGGTGAAGAGACGGTAAAGGCGCCCCGCTCGGCACCAAAGGTCCCGTCGACGTCGTCAGATGAGCAGATCACGGAGCCTGTTAGCGAGCAGCCCGAAGCGTCTTCTCCGCTAGAGAAGCAACCTTCTTACGCTGATGTGAGGGAGCGACCTACAATGGGTTGTGAGCAACCCGTACTCGTTACTCCTCTTCAGACCAGGGTATTATGCTCGTGCAGTTCCCGGAAATTGCAAGATACCAATTTTTCTCATTGGTTAACGCTCATCGTGGAGCTAGTTCACTTGTTTGTTGTTATTAGAATCCGAAACGTGAACATGTTTGAGATGTCTTTTTTTTTGCGTACATTCCACGTTGCTCACGCTTCTTGCATGGGCATCATCAAAGCGGCAAAAGGTGACTGTGGGGAAGAGTTTCTACATCGACTAAATAAGGATTTCTTTTTGAGCCGATCGTGTTTTGTTCCTTGAGCTGACCTCATTATAGGTCATACCATCCCTTTGGGTGTTTCAGCAGACTGGTGCAGTCTAAGTCACCTTCTGATTTGCCTGTAGTAATTATGGGTCTGTGCAGCATCGCCACCTCAGTGTGTAAGAGCGTTGTGTCCCAAGCCAGGAACGGGAGCAAAAGAAAAATGTTTTGGAAGACGCACATACTCGAAAATTCGAAGAAAACTTAAGGGGTCGCTTAACCTTTGATCCCTCCATACAGCACCAATGCCAGAGGTTTTCAGTCACGGTGCTTTCATCGTATAACTTCGAAACTATTACGATTTCCATTTTAACAGTCCCAGGGGATTCTTTTCGAAGTTCCCTATAAATCTAATCGGTCTGATAAATGTGGGAATCGATGATTCGAAGGCCGTTGTGCACATACTGCAGTATCACGATGGACAAGACTGCACTGCGTAAGAAACTGCAGATTGAGCAGCGCGATGCGGCTCTGCGTCGTCAGTGCGATGAAATGCTGAGTTCAGCTAATGCGCTCGATCCTCAAGGACATAGAATGGTTTCGGCCTTTTTATCTGGAAATAAGGGTTCGTTATTTTACGTTTTCTCAGGGAAACCTTCTATAAAAATCTTTTTTGTTAGCCGCATTGTTAACTTTGCCACAATCGGCAACCAAATTTTTGTTTGTTTCTCTTTTCTTTCTAAAAAGCCGGGTCTATAGAGAATGGTACGCATCACTTATAAACTTAAGTTTGGCCTTATGCATCGAAATTTAATGGAAATTTTCAGTCGTGGTTTTTTTAAAAATCGTTTTTATCGCTAACGCATCTTTCAGATGTTGTTTGTATCATAAATATGGCCTGTATCTTTGTAGAGGGGACGGACATCCCACCCATCTGTTCCCCACCTTAATTTCACATTTATTAGCGTAAATTAACCACTTTAATGTAACTCTTATGCTGATTATTTCTCACGGTCCAGAGATTGTCATAGTTTAAAGGTTACATTTGACGTTGAAGGTGAAATGGTTTTGGCGAAATTTTCATCGCCTACTTACATTTACTTGTGATTGTTATATGAATTAAGTTACATGCATTCTCCACTACCGTAGCGTTTCCCAAACCATAAAGATTGCCGTATCACTGCAGTGGGCAGTGATGGATGTAAGTAATTAACGTAACCCACGTTATCGATGTAATGAACCTAACATTATCTATTTGAAAAAACAGTGAGTGTTTCTGGTTCGTAAGTGAAAATTTTTGCTCACCTTTCGTATTAACGTGATAGGGGGGAATATTAATGAGGGAATCTGATCTGAAATGCCATAGAATATTGCAAAAGGTTTGGAATGTTTTGAAAACAATGCGATATATTTCATAAACAAGTCTGCTCCTCCGGTCGAGATCTAGCATCGATTTTATGGGCTTTTTACATGCGTGGAACGCAGACTAGTTTCTCCTCCTCAGTGAGACGAAAACTCCGGAGTTGACGCAACCTTTCAGCTCGGATTCAGTTTCAAAATTGTGGATTTTGGAGTCGAGAGAACTGGGCACTGCGTGTGAAGGGAGTAGCAATGAGGATGAAATATATTTTGTCGGTTAGGGCTAGCTTCTGAACTTTGCTTTTCGTTGCTTCCAGTCTCTGTTTTCCATCTGGGACCGCTGAAACCTGTTTAGTACATCCGTTCCCGCACATGGGCGACGTAGTCACGCTGAAATTGTCCGAGACCTACGAAGATGAGAAGCGTCTGGATGGGTCCACTCAGAGACTTCGTGTGGAAACTTATTTCCAGGTTTCATTTCACGATCAATTGATTTTCATTTCAATGGTTTGTTTAAGCTAGCGAAAAGTTGCGTCATTTTCGAGTTGAGGCTTTTGAGAAGATAAATGGTACGTGGCTGCTTCCAACGATGTTAATGAGTCAATGTTGATGTTCGAACTGTCTCAAAAAATTGGGACTCTGTGCAGACGTCATTCAAATCGACGAAAGCTTCCTTCAAATTGATGAATGTGGAGAATAGGTTATTCAGCAATATTGTCATTTCGATGTGTACTTGTTAGCTGGCTCATTGTTGAGCCAATTTAATAGCATTTTCGAATCACAGTAATAGGCGTTCCGTCATGTGAGAGTCGCACTTAGCTTCCTTTGTAAAGCAGACAGCTTTTTAATTTCAATTTTAAAAATCAAAGAGAATTCCTTAATTTATTTTGTCAAATTTCGTAATCCATAGTTGAGTCTAGGTAACCTTTTTTTTTTTCAGATGGATTATCGAACTGGTGAGTGGAAGCGTCTTCGAAAAACGCGAGTGCTGCGTCCCGAAGAGATCAGTATGATGCAAGCGGCGTTCGATTTTAGCGCAGTGCCATTTGGTTTGCCTCAACGGTTCGGCTAATCACTCGTTTGAGCGATTTGTTGCCGACATCTTTTAGTGCATTTCATCACGATTTCAGTGATGCCTTTTTATTCACGTTTGGCATGTTACTGTTTTAAAATACTCAGGTTTAATTCGTTCGTTATTTACGCTAATGCGACGGGTTCTTTCCAATTGAGGAGAATGAGGTAACTGTGAAATGCGTGTGCGGTTGCGCGGCTGCTTAATTTGTCTAACTTGTTGAAAAGTAGTATCAGCGCTAATTTTTGGTTGTAGCGTTGGGGAGTGATCATATGCACAACAGATTTGACGGTTGGAAATAAAATTTTTGTGGCGCCGTTCTACTTAATCGGAAATTACGCAGATGCGCTGGACGATGGATTTGTGGTTCTTGAGAGGTGGGAAAGTTGTACGAGCAAGTAGCGTTCATCACTTGATGCACTACATGTTTATGTTTGCATGCACAACCAGGCGATCATGACTTTTGTGATAGGTGCACTAGCTGGCGTTAATCGCATTTGAATTGTCTCTCATTGCATATCGAGTAACGTTCGTGTGTGAGTAGGAACAATGTTACGTTTACAGAAAACGGGTCCTAGATTGCGTGAATGGCTTAGGGTTGAGCAGACGCAGCCAACATCAAAAGAGGCCTGACTTGTATGATAATAATGGCAGCGTTGTGCGACACTTGATTCGTTAAGCAGTTGGAAAAGGGTGCAGTGCTACAAAGCCTTCCTCTTCATCGGCAGCTGTAATGTGAGTCAATAGTCAGTACGATATTTCGCAAGATCGGCGAGTTGGTTCTTCCCCTAGGGTCGATAATAGGTCAAACGTTCAACGATGCCATTCTCATTAGTAATCGCGAAGTGGTCACTGCCTCAACGCTGTTGCGCGTTATCAGTGTAAAACGCGTTAAAATAGTCAAGGAAGAGGTGGGAGCGTTTCTTCAAAAAATTTCGAACGGTTGCAAGAACTCCCGGAATCGCCGGAAATTTTCGATACTGGAGCTTTTAAAGATTCATTTAACCGTTATCAGATGTCTTGGCGCGCCCCATTGCTGCTTTTTCCCCCTTACCTTTCCCACGCATCGCGTCCGTACTGCACCCACCTAAGAGACACATAACCTCCTCTCCATTACTGTGATTCCACTTGATTAGCGATCCAATTTTGCGACTGAAGGTTCAGGATTTCCTTTGATGTTGTGAACAGCGTAGTATTTTTACATGCAGTTCATTTAGGAAGGGATCAGCAGCTTTGTAGAAGAATATTATCCCCGCAAAGGATGCTTCATTTTTTTCCCTTAAAGGAGGGAGAGTAGAATAACAGAAACTTCGGCTGTTGTGCTCAGTGTTATGTTTAGGACTTCTCTATTATTTCGAACGCGGAAGGTGAGGTGATGTTTTAGTCTCAGCTTATTCAGGTCTCATTCGCACCGTTCTAAGCGTGTGTTTCTTACTTGGCGAACGCTGCATTCGAGCGCAGTCGTGTATGTTTAGGTAATGGCGTTTGCTAGCATCACCGCTTAGTATACTGCGGATACATCCGTCACTTTTTTCCCTCTTTTTGTTTCACCGATGAATTTTATGGTTTTTATCATAGTTCTATTGCTTTTTTTTTTTCCTTGAACAGTTTGTCTTTTTTTTCCTTGAATCGTTATGTCCTCCAAAGTGTTCATTTGCTGCCGTCAGTGTAAAATATTATTACTTTTATCGTCACAGCTTTTGGATTTTGGGTGGGAGTACTTCTGACCTAGAAACTGTGCATTGTTCAGAGTCGGTTTTTAGTTTTTCACAACTAATATCGAGCATATGTGAGTATTTCTTTATCATATCGCAGTTGGGAGATGCAGTTGAACAACAGCTTTGAGATTGTTTAGGATCACGCAAAACTTTTGCACAGGAAATGTGATTAATACCACTTTTGGAGTGCCTTTTATGAGGGTCTGTGACGTTCAAAATTTTTGATATTCGCGTTATGATTTTGGAGAATTTGGTTGGGATTTGCGCCACTGATGTTCGTTTTGAGATAGAAACTTTTGAAATTTAAAAAAAAAATTGAAGAAAATTTGCAGCGTTACAATTCGGGCGTCATGTGTAGCGGTATAAATCTTTTCAGTGATCGTGTGTGTAAAGCACTGTTGGCGGGCACTACTGTCATTAAACATTTGCGTTATGCTTTTGAACGTCGAAACGACCAGCAAACACTTTATGGCGCAAATGTTTTCATAAGCTTTCGGCGTTGGGTGATTTAGGATTTTTATACAGTTTTTGGAACTGTATTTGTTTGGAAAAAAATTTTTTTCAACAAACAGTTGTTTCAAATGATTCCATACTTTTACTGAGTGTACTGTGTCGTTATAATAAGAATGTTGATGATATCGGCTGGAACATCATTAGTGAGTAGTTCTTGATTACTTGTTGCTTTGTGATCATTGCTTTCAGTACGTTAAAGATCGTTTGAAGTGATCGGTTTAGTAGATGACAGGAAGTGATAGGTGCCAGGTTCCTTTTTGTGATAGGTTCCTTTTTGAGGGGTGTCCGGTACTGTTCGGCCTCAGTATTTTGGATTTGTCACGCTGAACAAAATGGCCACATTTCTTGCATTTTTCTCTCTTTTTAATTGAAACGTTTCAGCAAGGGAATGGGAAAGCTGGAGGATTTGGCGATTAGGGAGGGGTATTTCCTAGCGCTGCAATCTTGAATATAGTGATCGAGCATGTCCGGACGGTCGAACGGGACGTACAGGATGCCATTTCGCGTTGAGTAGCATTGCTGCGCTGACTTTATGGTGTGCGGTGAATTCATGTGCGGGGTTTTTATGCCATGGTAGAACGGTGTAGCGCAAAAGGTACAAATACATTTGGGAGCAGTGATATCACCGGTCATATATGTGCTTTTCTGCAGTTTCCTGTTTGGCCGGTCCAGACAGCTTAGTTTTATTGTGCCTCTTTGGAGCCACCATTGCTTTTTTTTATTCTGCAGAGCATTTGTTGTTTATATTTTTGTTTGTTTTTTATTTTTCTTGTGATCATTTCATTGTTGATGTTATATGGGGGGCGAAGTCTTTTATGCGATATGCTTAGGTTACATGGATTATTCTACAATGTTAATGTTTGTCATTTTCATTGATTGCTTGAGTTTATCTTTGTTTGGAGAGTGTGTTTGGTTGGGTAGAGGAGAGTGTGTTTGTGCGAGCTAGAAATGATTGCTAAGGCGTTCACCACAAAAAAAGGGGGGGAGGGCGGTGCCGGAGTGTGCAACACTGTGTTGCGAATATCGTAGAGCACATTTTCAATTGAGATATGCTAAGCAATCACTTTAAAAAGCTCTAAGAGGTTTCTCGCTAGCCGATCAATTTAAAAAAAATGTCTGTCTTCTTGTTTATAGCTGTTGAAGTTGTGTGGTTTCGAGTAGCAGTGAAACTGAGGCATCAAAAGGTGTCAAACATGTTTCTGATTCACTCGAAATCGATTATTAAACATATTGTGTTGTTCACGATATTTCCCTTTGCGGGTATCAGTTTTTCGGTTATTATTATTATTATTATTATTATTATTATTATTATTATTATTATTATTATTATTATTATTATTATTATTATTATTATTATTATTATTATTATTATTATTATTATTATTATTATTATTATTATTATTATTATTATTATTATTATTATTATTATTATTATTATTATTATTATTATTATTATTATTATTATTATTATTATTATTATTATTATTATTATTATTATTATTATTATTATTATTATTATTATTATTATTATTATTATTATTATTATTATTATTATTATTATTATTATTATTATTATTATTATTATTATTATTATTATTATTATTATTATTATTATTATTATTATTATTATTATTATTATTATTATTATTATTATTATTATTATTATTATTATTATTATTATTATTATTATTATTATTATTATTATTATTATTATTATTATTATTATTATTATTATTATTATTATTATTATTATTATTATTATTATTATTATTATTATTATTATTATTATTATTATTATTATTATTATTATTATTATTATTATTATTATTATTATTATTATTATTATTATTATTATTATTATTATTATTATTATTATTATTATTATTATTACTATTATCATAATGGTGATTATTATTATTATCATTACCATTATTATATATTGTAATGCAATTTTTTTTTAAAGGAGGTGATGTTCGCTTGAACATACCGTAGAATCGTTGACGAGGAGTGGTGGTGTGTTTTTGTGCTCGGAGTTGTTCGCAGATCCAACCTCTGAAATGTTTTCAAGAGTGTTAGGTAATGATTTCTCGTTTCTAAAATTTTAGCTGTTTCAATGTCCATGTTTTGAAAAGTTTCTAGGCTAAATTACTTGTAGGACAGTTCTCGGTTACGGATGTGGGTAGTGGGCAGATCATCGAAGGGAAAGTGGAGTTTTCGATCATGTGGTGATTACGAAACGTTGAAGACTACTAATAATGTCGGCGAGCATATAATTACGCTTCTTTACTCGATTAATACATACGTTTCATGCTTGAGGTAAGTAGTTTAAGTTGTTAACAAACACTGGCTTTAGGTTGTTTCGAAATTTAGCATTTATTTAGATGTGGGAATTTGACGTTGGAAATTACATTTAGAGAAAATGTTTTGCATTCGTTGTTGTAGATATATGAAGGGAAATGGAAGTGAGGGATGACGTACGAAGACGTAAATGCCCCATATGAAATACTCAACTATCAGTAGGAACTCAATAGAATCAATAGGAATAGAAACTCAGTTTCCAAAAAAAAAAAACACCGAAGCATTCAAAAGGCTGACTAGAAGTGTCTAATCGGAAACACTTGTTTTATTCTTGGAATGGATCGAGTCTAAGAAAAATCTTACACGTTTTACAACTGCTTCAAGGGATACGTTTATATTCAAAGCGATTCGGGGTGACCGGAAATAATCGGGCATTAAAATGCGTATTTCTAATTCAAGATATGTATTTAAACTTAAAAATACATTATGCGAATCGTTTGAATGATTGATTTATGCCTTGAATTCCACAAAATATGTTTAAAAACTTCAAAACTTATCTTCTTTCAGGCACATATTTAATATTAAATCAGCTCTGAATAATTGGAATAACTTCGAACACAAAATTATCTCGAACCAGTTGGATATTGTGCATTCGTTATGGCACATAGTTGAAGACATCTTTTTTTCGAGCTTTTTTTGGGGGGGGGGGGGGGGGGGCAAAATAGTGGGTTGGCATTCTGACTGTGGGTGTATGATAACGGAAACCTGTTAGAATGTACTATTGCCGAATGTCCTAGTGAACATTTTGACGAAATAGACTACCATAGCTTTCTATTTTCCCAACAATAATATGAGGGAGCGAAAGTGGCCTGCTTAAGGCTAGTATTGTATTTAAAACAGCTCTACCAGTTTCCAAGAGGATTACTCTTTTCAATTGTGGTCTTCTGTCCAAGAAAAGACTGTAAGCCACAAAGATTCTATTCGTTTTTTTATGAGATTCTGTTTGGATGTTTTAGAGACCGTCAATGCTTCACGTTTGTCTAACGCATGCATCGGTAGTAGCTTGCAAACAAGTGCCTTTTAAATTCTTTTTTTGAATCTACATGCAAAAGTATGGAGCTACGCATCGATTACAGATGTGTTGTTGCTGGTAACATGATTGCTGAAACTTGCGCGGAGCGTTTAAATGGGCTTCATTTGTGGATCTTCCATAACAACAACTTATTGTTGCGCCTATTGAAAGAGCCGCTCCTGTGTTTTGGGTAGAATCAGGGAGCTTCTGCTTCTTACGGTTTCCGGAGGGGGCCATTATATTTGAAGGAGGGTACTTCGTAGGTGGCGTGTTTTGCTGGGGAAGCCACAATTTTTGCGAGGGCTTTTTACATAGGGATGAGGAAAAAATAAGTCCAAAGGCTAACTGTGGCATACTTCATTCTCTCTCCGGCTGTCTTTTTTGTGAGCTGAGATTGACTGTTAGAGCATTTAAATAACATTTAAGTTTTATGTATGCAACTGTATGAGTTGGCCGATGTATGCTTTTGATGTTGCGACCATCAGACCAGCCGACCTCAGAAATTGCTAAACAATACTGAAGCAGTCATAATCATGCATTTGTCACAACCCAACCGAACCGATCGTAGAAGCCTTTTTCCTCGATTTTTTGTTGCTCAACCGACTTTAAATTTTTCTTCAGATTGCCAAATTTTTGAAAACTTCAAATGCCTTAATTTTGCTCCCTTGGTTTAAAGCTGCAAATGAGAGGCTGCATATGGTGTTCTTTACTTTGAGACTACGCCAGTCAAGCTTGATTGCTGCTTTCAGTGATTCATGAGTTGAAACTATCAAAGAAGACTGTTGGTTATAAAATACAAGAGGGCTTTCGAATTGGAAGCGGTTTCTGTTTCAAGGGGTTGTGGGGTGGGGTGGGAAGAGGTAGTGATTAGAATTTTATTGAAGAGGGGCATATATTAAGGGGAATGCGATAGCATGATACGTAAATATGAAAGCATGAGCAAATCCAGTGGTAAAAGCTTCGATAAGGTTGGACAGAAATTTTTTCTCATTCTTTAGTGTTTTTTCATTCATCAAACGAAATACGAGGATTAGAACAGCTGTTAATGAAAATTTTTCTTCATCAATACAGGACTTTAAAAAATTTGCTTTCTTCAACTACTGAGATCAATAAAATAAATATATCTTTCTACTCGATTGAATGTATTTGTGGAACGATAAAGAAAAAAAAAGCGATCATTTGCATGTGCGCGCGAATGGTTTTGCGAAATGTGAAATCAATCCGAACGAGCGCGTATCGCTCAATTATGCGCATCGAAACAGTTTTTAGATCTGAATGTGATCAGCGATCACATTCACTATCGGTAAGCCGAACGAAGTATCTTCTCTCCTATTCGATATACGGTCGCTGGCTTGAATTCGTCAAACAAATGAAATTATTCAATGGGTAATTTCCTGCATTTCACATCTAATTTGTTGTTTTTTTGTCCCGATTGTAAGAAGCGTTGCCTTTTTTCTTTCCTTTTTTTTCTTTTCTTCTTTGACAGCTGCTTCCTTTAAACCAAATTACACCACAAACGGTTTCCGTACGCTGTCTACTTCCGATTGAGCGATGACTTTCTTTAAGTTTTCTTCCAGTTTCGATTCTATGAATCAACGACAAATCTTTATTCCTTCTGTTTGAGATGTATCTCTATTGTTGACCATGGAAAATTCTTGAAATCTACAAACCGTATTTGAATTATGAATGCAGCGTTGCAATTTGCATATAAATCAATTCTGAGCCAACACTGACACGTTTCAAATTTTGCATTCGTTAACGTTGTCATTCGAGCTCCCGTAATTCTTATTGATGAACCAGATGGACAACGGCTCCTTTAATGAGTACCACTAATAAAGAATCGTCTCTCCGTTTCGTCACCAGTGAAAAATCGTTCATTTCAAATATATCTACCATAAATGGTGCTGCTCTATTAACATACGTTTGCAACAGTTACGCATGAAGAAGAAAACTACAGATAGTTGATTAACATTATGTAGTTGCTCATTTTATATTGAAGCGACGGGAAATTCTTTACCGATTAAGAAATAGATTGTTATACAAGTGCAGATCAACGAAGCTATTAGAAAGTAACGAAACTTTGTCATGCTACTTACTGGCGTCCGTGTAAAATGCATAATATTTACACTTCTCGTTTGTCGAACTGAACGTTGCCCATGATTAGTACGGTCACACTTTCATGCTTTGTAACAGTTCTTTTTATATACGTTTTGCTGTGGCGATTATAATGCCAATTACATTCGCGAAAACTGTCGACGCTTTTGTAGATGCAAAAAAAAACTACTCTCCCATCACATGCAAAATACTACATACGAAGGATATTTGGAGAAGGGTTGGTAACTGCAAGGTGTCTCTTCATAAGCTCATTCTTTGTATATCCATGACTGAGAGCAGGAGTCGGGAAGCGATTTTTCACCGACAGCGTTGATCACTTTACGACCTGGCCGATCCCTCCCCTTTGACGGGATGAAAACTAGAAGAGATAAACACTCAACGCAAAGGCAAAACGCTAGAAGCAGAAATAAAGGCACCGTATGTCTTGTATGCCAATAACACGTTGGGTTTGGGGTGGACTGGTGGGGAGGGGAGGGCGGCCTGAAAAATCAAAATAATTATCAAAGTAATCAAAGTTTTTATAGAATTCATAAGAAGTTGTAAAGAAAAAGTATAAGATAGACATTCGACAGATTTCTCAGTTGTGCATTTAATGCAGGTAATTTCTTTAGTGTTGATAGGTGACGTGACATTTTGATGGGTAGACGTATACTGATAGATAGACGTGAAAAAGAAAAAAACAGTAAACTATTGCTTTTTCATAATACCTTAAAGTAAAAGTAGCCCTAGAAGCTGGTGTTAATAGCGCGTAACGAAACGATGAGTGTGAGTGGCATCATAACGACGAGAGAGGAAGCACATGGATGAGAGGGCGGCTAACGCGATATGCAATTTTTGCAGTCGCCATCATGATACGCCCATCAGTTGCATAAATACGCGCATGGAAAACAAGAACGCTTAGTTTTCCTTTTTCTTTTGGCCCAGTCACTTGGTTCTGTAATTGGGATTAATAAAGCGATTATACGAAAGATACGCTTTTTGTTGATCACGGAAATTCCTGGAATTTTCATATAATTCACATGCCAACTACGTCCCAACACAGACCACGAACGAGGATCATTTACGAAACCCTGTGTTAGAGAATTTTGCTCCTATGGATAAAGAACTGCTATAGGGCCATTGAAAAATATTCCGCTTTTTTCATCGGTTTCGATTTTACCCAGATTGTTTTTGCGTCGTTATGCTAAACGATTTCCGTGCATTCGTGCGCTGCTATAGCGGATACGACTTGGTCAAATTTTGTTCATGTTTCGGGCTTTCAAATGAGCCATTGAAAGTCGCAATTATCAACTTCCGGGAGTAAACGAATAGCTTGGAATAAGCAAAGAGCTTTTGGTGAACATGCATTAGAAGATTTGAATGTGGAAGGATGGCTGACGAACTGAACGCGAGGAAAATTTCGAATTTCGTCGTAGAGCAGTATACGACAAGTATTTAGCGCAAGAGGTTGTTGATCTTTTAGGATTATTAAATTATGTTGATAGCAACGAGGAAAAATTATAAAAAGGATCGTTCACTATTTAGTTGTTTTGAAATTCAACAGTGTTATTGTTTGATGGTTTGTTGTAAGTTTGATGATGTTGGATTTTACGTATGGCCCTTATACACAGTGGGCTATACATGAGAGGGGGCGCATTGCGCTTCAACTCTCAAAAAGCAGCAGCGTGCATCTATGTATTCAGTCGTCGTCTATAGGATGGATGTTTGAGGCTAGGCTCACAATCGTATGGCGGACGCTGCCCACTTCAATTTCGATGCGTTTCGCCTCATTGACCCCAAATGTGCCGCTATCTCATTAAATACTGCGAAAAATTAGAAAAAAATTTTAAAAAAACGGTGATTTTAAACAGTACGAAAAAATGGTCCTTAAGTGGGGAAGCCGAACAAAGAAACGATTCCTGAGAATAAGAACAGGCAGAAACACTCGATGAATCAGGAAGCGAGATGTGCATGCAGTCAACGACGAATTTTTATTTGGTGTCAATTACGAGATGATGTTGATTTTTAATTTTTTTTTCCCGTATTTCTTCGTTCATGTATCCAGTGGTACGTCGTGTTCAAAATCTTCTAAATGAGTTTTAGAACGTTTTTTTATAATGCTGTCGCTCATAGTATAGTATTACGCATCTCGCTTATAAACTCATTCTTTTCAGCCTCTTGAAAAAGCATGTTTCATTCATGCCTGGATGATATTTTCATAAGGTTCGTTTCAGCTTCAATGCTCATATATTTTTTGAGCGCCGAAATGTTTGTACAACAGTATTTAGTCATTCATTGTTGACAGGTTTCGTTCGCAACGAAGTTCGCCTCTTTTAATTTAAGACAAACTTCATATCTAACAATCGGGGCTGTTCTCATGAAAACGGGCTGAAATTGTCGTAAGTCGAATTCGTCTGCAACGAAAATTACCGAATCTTTTTAGCGCTTAACACCTGTCCTTTTCCTGTGGATAAACAATGTGTCAGTGGCATGAAAGAATGTACATGCGCCACATCGTTGTGAGCGCATGGTGTTAGCCAACTGCTGGGTCTCCTATAAGACAACTTTTTTGTTTTGACTTTTCTTGTTCAGAGACCAGTGTGCATCATGATGTTCCATAGGCATTTATGAGCTCAACAGTGTTATCAATTTTTTCTCACCGCAATGCCAGCGCTAAGGCTTCATGCCAGAGTTTGACTGTCAAAACCTGCAACTCACGTTCTGTTGCTCTTATGCCGCAGCTGGTTGCCAAAGCTCGTGTTCTGCCTCTCTCTAGCTCCAGTTTTAAATACGACCTTTGAATTAGGTCCTACATCTGAAGTCAAAGTGGGCAACAGTTGAGGAGAAGGATCCTGCGGAGTAAACGGTTGGGAGGGGAGGGATATCGGTTGGCAGTTGGTCTGTTGGGTGGTGTGGTGTTAATTGGAGGCGAAGGGGAAGGGGGAGGGAGGGAGGAGGGCGGAGGAGAGAAGCGGAGGGAAAGAATCAACATAATGTGATAGATGGGTATGTGTTTGCAACGGCTTGTCGGTCTAGAAGCATGAGTGCGCGATTAACAAAAAGAGCAATAAGTCGCCGCAGCTTGCCAAAAATCTCTATGTTGTTTGGGATGCGATTCATTGTTTATGTGGTCCAACTGGACTCATGATGTGCAAACGCGCATTTCAAATCCATTTTCCTAACAAACATATTCTGCACAAATTCTTCGGAAACAGCCACAACCTTTCGTTTTGTTCTTGTACCAGTTCTATCCATTTTTTGCCTTCCATGAAAAATGTGTCTTAGGTGAGCAATTCAGGTTTTTAATGTTTTCCTAAGTTAAGCCAACGTTCGATCGTATTCCGTCTGGAACAGATAGCAAAAAAAAAATGGTAAAAAGAAGGAATAAATAGGATACGAATGTTCATCATTCATCGTTTACATTGAACATTATGTCATTCTCCGTCCCTTTCAAATTTTTGCCCAACGCAGCGCATTCGAAAATTATTGTTGTAGTAATTGTAAAAATAGCAAAATATATGCAGTCGCAAAATACTCAGTGAAGATTTTCTTCTGATTTTATTGCAAAAGAGATTTCATGAGAAGAATAATAGATAACAAAGGTGAGCCATGGTCGATGGTTATGCAAAGCTTCACTCTCTGCACTAATAAGGAATGTCATTTTAAGTTAGGCTTACGTTCGATCGCTTTTTTTGCATGTCACAAGTTTGCAAGAATCACTGGATCTGCCTGTAGAGATAAATTTTATATTGCGCGTTTGTTTGTTTGTTTCATATTGCTGATATCATTTATTAGCGACAGGTCATGCAGCCGTATGATGATGCACAGAATAACTGCTAGAGCAGGTGAATGAAACAAGTTAATGGCGTTACCAAAAAGAGCAGGAAATAGTTCGTAGCGTTTAGGTGAATTCCCAGCATTATAATCAGATGAAAATAACGGATAAACTAACGGTAGAAAAATTTATCTTTATTGTTGTCTGAAGATGCTGTTAGGCATCGAAACGTCTTAAAGTGCTTGTTAGCGCTTGTTTTCGCCTCACGGTTCAACCGTTTCAGCCATTTGCTTCGCCAAATATACACAATTAGTTTGTATTAAAAACACTGGTACGACCCTGAAAATTGAGATGCGGAAACGTCGAAAAGACAGTGCACGTTTCTCATTCGTTGTTCGCCGCTCTTCACAACGAAACTACAGACTATTTTTGGCAACGCCACACTTCATCGTCATACAATCAACTGCCATATCTACATGTACCACATGTAGAGTTCACAGCCAACAGTACAAGGTCCAGACCACCATTATCTATAAAACGTTCAAAATAAGTGCGACAGAATTTCTAGAGCCTCTACCGTATTGTGTGTACGTAGTCTCTACATCACTACGCGATATGATGCATCATCATCTCATCTATTGGATGGGATTTAACGTATGAGGGCAGTTTCTGTGCATATGGAGGTCGAAAAATAAATGAGCCAAAGTTACATTTACGTGTGGCGGTTTGCGAGATTTTGCATATAAATAACGAAGCTTCATTTTCTTACAGCTCCACAGTTCTACAACTTTTCAGCTTCATAGCTCGTACGGCTGTACGGCTGTTACAGTTGTGCAGCTCTTTTAGTTTTACAGCTGCTACAATTCTAAAGCTCTTATAGCTAATTTGCAGTTTCTCTTTTTTTACAGGCCGTATAGATAATAAGGGACGGTTAACTTTGACACGGGACTGAAAATGGTGTTTCGCGATATTTAGTTGCAATGTTGTATTCTTTTTTCAGTAAACAGAGCAAGAACATAAATTTTGAGAATCGATTGTCTACGTACTATCGAGAAATATTTTTTCTTTGGCCTAAAAAAGTATAGGCGTTAATCAATTTTGATGGCTGGAATTGGAAGCATGATAGAGTGATCGAATTTGAAAGCTAATAGGCTGAGGAGCATGAACACCGACGACAAAGAATGATTTCCAGACAATGTGAATAAAAACGATCGCGTGCTTCTGTTGTAGAACTCATTAGCCTTGCCCTATGAAACCAAAACTAGCCCGCAATTAATTAAACGGCTACTCGACGAGGATCCAGTGTGGTTTATTTTCGTATAGTACCTTCCCGTGAACGATAGCTGGATATATGGAAATATCGACCGACTAACGCAGTGCATTAGTAAATTGAAAATTAGCGAACTATTCCACTGGGAGCCCGCATTTTTTGGCGATAAGCTGAAGTAACCAGCAACGAGATGGCTCCACCAAAATGCCTTAGAGGCGCTGCAAAGCGATTGCGTCCAATTTGCGTTTAAAAATTAGCCACTCAAAAAAAAATTTTGTGTAATGGAGTTTACTGCAACTATTCTGGAAGGCATCATCTCGTAATAGAGTTGCCATAAGTAGTTAATCTGCAAAAAACATTTTAGTATCTAACTGGTAAAAGACCACAGAAACCATACGCTAAACTAAGGCGTGCATTTGCCGCAATCAAACCAAGGTTGTTTTATAGCTTTGGCGCAATCAGCGATTCATTTTTTGCTTTTCTTCCTCGGTGTCGCTCTTGCATAGTTTTTCTTCCTCTCGGCAATCAATTCGGAAAAGCCTTAAATCGTCGTTTAAACTCCAATCAGATGAATTGCTGCTAAACGACTACTTGGTAACATGTAGCGACTTACTGAAGCTCTTGCTTGGTACGAACTATCGTGCATGATAGCTGATCAAAGGAGACGATTTTCAACGTTCTATTTTTTGCCATTCCAGTATAGTTACTTTGATTTCCTTAAAAGGTGATGTACTAAATTTTCCTTCATTCAGTAAATTATTTTACCGAAACCCTTTCTTCTTTTTCATATTTTTCTACAAGTGATATCCCGCGCACGAGTAGCCAGCTGCACTGAAATGGCTGACAATTAGCGATGAAAAGCTCTATTAATTCAGTTGTACTCCGTATTTTGATGTTTTATGTTCCTTCTCATCACTTTTCAATCTTGTTCTGTAAATGCGGTATTGCTTTCAAGTTTTAAATGGTTGTTGCGAGCAGCACCTGCGCCCATCGACTTCCTAGAGTCATCAATGTAATTGGACAGCATTGAGAAAATGGGAAAAAATTGAAACGTAGGTAACATGAAGTGTCATGAAAGGAAATAGGCTCAACGCACAAATGAAAAAAAAACGCGAAGGAGGCTTACTTGCAAGAAAAAAAGGCGCGCAGAGACACTGTTAGCTGTTAAATTCAAAAATTAGACTTCTACGAAGAAAGCCTGATGGCAGTTCTAGACTTCTGCTGTCTAGAACATGTTCTTATGGAAATCAAAACTTTCGGCGGTTAGTATGCTGTACTTTTCTGTATCGAATGGAAATATGGTAAAGTATAAAATAATAGACTTTTGCGGAATGCTAGGTGCACACCTGTGCAGCACAACAAGCTTTTGCGGAATGTTAGGCGCACACCTGTGCAGCACAACAAGCTTTTGCGGAATGTTAGGCGCACACCTGTGCAGCACAACAAGCTTTTGCGGAATGCTAGGTGCACACCTGTGCAGCACAACAAGCTTTTGCGGAATGTTAGGCGCACACCTGTGCAGCACAACAAGCTTTTGCGGAATGCTAGGTGCACACCTGTGCGGCACAACAAGCTTTTTGCAGAATGTTAGGTGCACACCTGTGCAGCACAAGCTTTTGCAAAATTTCGATCGTTGTTGGTGTTGTACAAGAGGGACTGTTGAGTCGTTTTAAAAGTTGATTTCATTTTTTGAAAGATTGGTTATGATGGCGAATCATTTGCACGGCTAAATATGAGTGCAAAAGGAACAACGTTAACCCACGTGCACATGAACATGTAAAACGTGTTCATAGGCTCGTGTGTGTGTGCGTGTGTACATTGGGTGGTACACATGTGTGCATGATGTGCGCATATATACAACAATGTCAACCATGGTAGCTGTGCTGTGTTTTCGCATGATTGCTGGTGCTGCTCGCCTTTGCAACGCCTATTTTACTGCTCGAAGCCTCAACCATAGTGAGAATTCGGAGATCATAAGCCAACGAAAAAAAGGTGCCTGATGCCGAAAGCGGTACAGTTATGGAATGCTCAATCATATTATATGTGACTCACCGGGACACCGTTTTTACTGGTTCATTATGCATACGCGATAATGCTGTTTTTATTTGCGACAAGCCTCGCTCGCCTAAAAATATATCCTTAAGAGGAAGGAGAACGTCATAAGCAGCAAACGTCAAGTGAGGCCCAATAGAGCGATTGCTGTCATTGCCATCCATCCACTATGGATTGCACTTCATTATGCCTGCTGGCCGTCTCTTTAGGCTTACCACACGCGCATGATGTCCAGGTGGGTCTTGCACTAACGAAAGCTTTGAGTTCTTATTTATTAAGTTATTTTAAAGTGTAAATGAATGCATCAATGTACGAGACAGTACAACTAGAATCTTGCATCTTTCATTATCTGTGCAAAGGCACATCCATATTATATTGCCGTTCTACACCTCGCTTTTTTTAATCTGTCTAGTTAACAGCGTTGAAAATTTGACATATAATTTCTGCTAAACCATAAAATTATTTTTTTAAGAGCTTGATCAGGGCAAATGATAGAACAAATTAATATTTGCAATTTCTAAGTATGTTAAAATGAAGTGTCAGCATCTTTTTTTTTTAGCAAACAGCGTGTGGCACGTTACGAATAATGTGAATCTTGTTCAACTTTTTTAAAACAAACATTATTGTCGACCGATCAAGAATACAGTCAAGGAAACAGTTAAGTGCTAAAAGGCGCTAGCATCGTTGAAGAATTAGTGCTACAAAAAATTGCGCATCAGTAAATGATTGTATTTGAAAGCTTCACTTGATAATAGATCTTTGTGAAAAGGCCTTTGAAACGTTATGCAAATCAGTATTGAAAATACTGACAGCTAGATTCCACTATTCAAGCATCTATAAACGAATACAAAGAAAGAATGGAAGAATGCCAGTGGAGTTGGCGCTCTCAAGAAAGTTTTGGATGGGTACATAAGGTCGTTTGCGTTCGAAAATCATGTGCGCCGGATTTCTTCAGTTGTATATGTTTAACAGAAAATGCGTTATTCAGATTTCAAAATTTGTTTATTGCCGTAGTCTGAAGAACTGTTGCTGATAAGAATGGTAAACGTGCGCTCAATAAATGCGTGTGGCACACTTGAAGTAACGTCACATTCTACCGCTACACTGTTATACTCCAAAATCTAACTCCATTCTCCTTAAACATGAAGCAAATAATTTTTAGAAACTTTTTTCCATTATCACTTCCTATCTCTTCACAAGACAATTGTTCGTTTTTTTTGTTTGGTTTTTGATGAAAAATGCACAGTACGGATATGGGAAATTAGCGAAAAAAGAAAGCCACTGAAATAAACTAAAAGGAATCGTTCACTAAAAAAGTGAAAATATCCAAAACACTAATTCATTTTGCAAATAAACTGTCACAGCAAATATGTGTGATTGGCATTATTAAGTTTGACATTAGTTCATCTTAATCTTTTGCAAAGCGCAATGCGAATTGACGAATCAAGAACGGCATGATACCGTTTATGATTGAGCTAAAACCAATGATTCGATTTATAAATGAATGGAATTAAATTCGAATAGCTTGGTTAAAATAAGAAAGAGTTGATCGTATAAAGCATAGTTGAGCAATACTAGTTAATGAATTGTACAAAGCCCACTTGAACTGTTTAATGTAATGTAAACACATCGATGGGATTGATTTGTGTTGAGAGAGTTTAACGAAGAATTTCAGCGCTGCGAATACTGTATGGATATTCGAGCTGTGCATGAGAAATGCGCTAGTAATATGGTCGTATGTGCACGTGTATCGCCCGATCAACTGATCTATTGTTTGACTGTCGACGAAATCTCTTGGAGTTCGCATCTTAATAGACAGGTTGTCGTTTTACGGTTTTGTGTTTATCATTACAAAAAAAAAAAACAATTACGATCAAATAATGCGTGCATTACAATCTTCGCAGTGCAAAGCGATCATCATTATTCGATATGATTAGTTATTGCGAGAAATTTGTTAGAAAAGATGCGAAATTTGGACACACAACGAGAAAAAAAAGCAGATAGGCTTCCATCATTGTCTTGAAGATGTAATTTTCGGAATTTCCTTCCGTTTCAAAATATGAATTTGTGTGAAAATTCTGAAAACAAATTGAGAAATTTGAGGCTCTAAGCTTTCCCATTTGGATTTCTAAATGAGCACAAACGCAACAGTTCACCGCTAGAAAAAAAACTCAATGAAACAATAATTACACTTATAAAAACAACACACACACACGCAAAAAAAAACTACTTATATCCACAGATTTCTTATATGCACCTATTATAAAGAAGCCAAGCTTTTCGAAATGGAACCTTTGAAACTCCATCTGTGAAGAGCAATTAATCGTTTCGATTAATGAGCTAACGAAAACAATTTTAGGCGATTATCTTAGGCACTGCTTTTGTATTCTCCTTCCATCTGATAAAGTGTCCTTCTTCTCCTAAAAAGAAAGCAACCAATTTAATAGCTTCCACAAGCATTATTCAAAGTAATAAAGTAATTCTGAAAAGAACGAGTGGAATGCAATTTCCGCCCGCCACATCTATGCATGAAACAAAAGCACTGGGCGAAAAAATGTTTGACATTTTCGCGAGTATTCAGGTTTATCTTACCAAAGACACTTTTACACGCGCAAAATTATGAAGTGCATTTGAAGCAGTTTCGTTATGTTCCTTAATACGGTCATAATCACAGCATCGAACAAATGAGCGCATATGCTCATTCATTAGGCAAAAATACGATCTTCTGAAGGATATCAACTCATTTCTTGACGTTTCTGCCATATTCAGGGCAAAACTTTTTGTGATCTACACAAACGATTGTTAAGGTAAGACTGACTATAGCTAACGACTGCACATAAATTGGTCACAATAATGCGAAAAACTATATTGAGTAACAACGTTAAAATTTAGGTGCGTTGTTTATCGCACAGCGATTTCCGAATGCCGCCAGTAACAATTCTGAGGATGCAATCGTTGGGATTGTGCGAGGATCGACAAAAACGTCATATGGAACACTGCAAATGCCCTACTTGTATACCAGCAGTAACATCCTCACCATCACCATCACCAGCAACAACAATCACAGCTACAACAAAGGGAGCATCGGTGTTACCCAGCTCGAACGGTTTGCCGGTAAATGTTCATGAGAGTTCGGCTATAAACGGACGAAGGGATAACGATCATATTCATAACAACAGTCCACTGGAATGGAGCAGACAACACCGAATTCGTCCGGGCAATTTTTCATTCCCTGAAGTTCCCATATCCACAGCTGCTGGCAGGTGCTGTGCGCTCACTTCGACGTTTTTTGTTATGCTATCACTACAGTTATTGATCTCATATATTTGACGATCATTTTTGTGACACCAAGGCATTGTGGTGCTTGTTTGTTTCCGAATATGGCTCACTACCTTTGAGGTATGCATATCCGCAAGATTTCGGTAAAGCGAAACCGACGCCCCGAGGTGTTGGTTGCGGCTTTCAAGATTGAAAGATTGTGCAGCATGCGAGCTATTGTGCAGCATGCGAGCTATCAAAGTATTGCATAATTGACGGCTTATACGTTGACCTTCGTATCCGTGCAGCAGCCTCATCCTTTCTTATTCATTTATTTGCTTTTGGTGAAGAGAATCATGAAACGCTAGAGGGATGTTGGTTAAAGAATAGCTTCTAAACCCGTAAGTAGGTATACTGCATCAAAATATTCAGCTCTGTTTCGTTGCTAACATTTTGCACTTGTCCGGCATTTCCCACTTTCGGAACAACAACAATTGAGCGTTTTTGTCCGCTGAAATATTTTGACGCGCTGTCGAGCATCTCGAAGATTCGATTTCCGATTTCAGTATTTCCAGAATTTATTTCATAACATTATTCAATAGTGCGTATTTCCAAGTGCATGTACACGATGAACAACCACAGAAATCGCGTTTGCTAAGTTCTGTTGATGACGAGGAGGAGGTGAAGAGAGATGATGAGATTTGCTGTTAAAATTTTAAAATGTGTTCGAATAATATAAAATATGAGTAAATTGTCCGTCGTTGAATAAAATGCACTTCACTGCACATACAATAACGACAGAGAGAGAGAGAAAAAAAAAGAAAGAAGAAGAGAAAGAATCGCACTGAAGATAACAAGTAGCAGTACAGTTAGTTTGACGAATAAGGGAGCGGCTTCTTAAGGAAACTTTGTCCATTGCGAAATTCTTTAATGAGCATGCACGCAAGCCTCGACCATAGATGCCTGCTTTCGTTTGTCGACATCTCCTGAACAGATTCACATTAATAGCTATATGGAATATGCGGGTTCAGCGATAAGAATATTTCGGATACGATTTGATCGATAATAATTTTATAGGAAAGCGTATCAAGTGCAGTAATAATGTTAAAAGTTCAAAACCTGGGCAAAATCTTGAAAATATTTAGTCCGATCGAAGCGTAGAGAATGGAGGGGCGGGGAAGTTTAGCAGTTATGCCTTATAAGGTAGTCACAGTAAAACAATTAAACTGTTAATCAACATTACGTTGTAAAAATGTAGTTTTATCCCTCTGACTTCTAAATTTTGCACGCATTTTTTTTCAGCTTTTAACATAGCCATTCTACAAGAGAACAAAATGCATGCGATTTGGCAGTTTCTTGTACATTGCACACCGACCAGCTGCTGCAAGATGTTTAAACATAATTAAAAATTTATCATAATTCGTTCTTGTCATAATCCAGCCGGTCAGATGTGGAATATTCGAACGGGAAACTATGTTTCACAACTATTTTTTTTCCGATCGACCGTTTGCAAGATGCATTTCAATGGGCAATTTTTTACGGCAATAACCATTGCATAGGTAAATAGTAACATCTATTCACAGACATCGAATTTTTACTACACTTCTTACCAAAACTGGCAAAAAATATATTACCAGTCTTGCCAGCTTATTACATCATTTTTTCCTTGCTTATCGCGAACTAAATTGCTTAAGAGCGAGAAGTATAGTTAGTATACTGCTTGCAGGAGTCGCACTGGATGGTAAAGCAGGATTTCGATGTCTGTGAATAGCTTCGACTATGTGAATAGCTCATCGACCGTAATGCAATTTGGTTTGGAAGATCGTTAAATTTTAAGTGAACACCTGCCCACATTTCAAAACTTTATGGCGAATATGAAGCATTTTTAATTGCACGATTGTCATAGGTCGGTTGGTTAAGAAATGTTTGCAAACGCGACCACGATTTGATGAACTATTGGCGAAAACTTCACGATAAATGAAACAAAACGCCTAATTTGTTCTGCATACGCTAAATATCTGCATAAACACGTGAACGGCAAATCAGATATCCGAAAAGACGTTTAAGCGTTTAAAAGGCACTGAAAATTAGGCTTGATGGTTGATGAATTTGCTAATTGCAGTGAGCTGCAGAGCTTCTCGTGAAATGCTTTTCAGCAAGGCAACACAGCCTTTTTCGCTATTTGCCCGTCCAAAACGATGCATCGTCTAAGCATGATGATCTTCAGCAGTGAATGAGTAACATAGGCCATTACCAAGCTGAGCATTAAAACCTCATTAATCCCACTTGGCAGCTCTTCTTATTACATAAAACACACAGCGACAACGATTTGTAGCCCTCAAAGTATGATCTTCCCGAGAAGCATCTCATGTTCGTTCTTCTATTTGGAAAGTTACCATTATCACCTCGTCACTTCAAAAGTCTCCATCTAGCTCACTAAAAATTATCATCCAATAAGATTCATATCACCAGTAATCAAAGTAATGGAAACTGTTTTGAAGGATTCAATGCTTTTCCGACTTGTACTTCGTCCATCTGTTAATTCTGTTCATTACAATATGGTTTTTTGCTCTCGAATATACCATTTGAAAGTATCCCTTTGTTCGGCGAAGAATATGAATGTAATCTGCAGCGGAATCGCAAAAAAAAGCTTCACAAACAGCGTTTTTTATCGTTTCTACTTCAGAATTACCGTATTTGAAATAGTCTCGCCCAAAGTACAGTTGAAGTACAAAACACTGTAACATTTAAGCGAGGCTTTAATTCGTTAGAGTTGAGAGCTAGCTCTTTCTCATTTCTTCTGCTGAACACCATATGTACCAGTGATTCATTTTTAAAATGCATCTTATGTGTTTTGATGATCGTTTTTGCTACGTAATACTACACAGCTATGATGAACCGCTCATTTTTTTTCCGAGTTAATGCAAATTTTTTTTGTTTTATATGAAGATAGAATAAATGCTAGGAGACTTTCTTTTCTTTAAAAAAAAAACGCAATAAAGCTATAGAATAGTATAGTCGAATTTAGCGAAATTTTTATGTTGCATTTTTAAGTTCAGGTTACTGAGGTTCGCATATAAGGCGTGACGCATACTTATATTTCCGTTCCAGCTCCAAGTAATTTAAGTGCATTAGAAACCCCTTTATATTTGGACTGCAAAACTTTTTCACCTTTGTAAGGCGATGATGAAAGAAACGTTTTGAAAGGATGAAAAGACAGCTACTATTGCATGCTTTTGTTTCCACCCATGCTTGCAGTTTTGTTTTAACCGTTTTGCGTAGAGTGAACAACACTCGGCAAAGAAAGTTTCACATCAATACAATAATTTTCTTTCCAAAAATATTTAATTTTTAAAATCTAAGGTAGAGATTCGAAGAAATTACGTGTTTGGTCGTTATTGATGGGGGTCGTTATTTAGAGCAGTTTTCTCATGAATATGCAAATTTTAGGACGGAACAGAAACGGTAAAATACCTCAATAAGAGAATTCTTGAGCTGGTTCCACCTATAGGCGGGTATGGGGACTTGCAGATGCCGTGAACCGATATAGTTGAGTTTGTTTATGATGTTTTGCTCGGTAACTGGTTCACCAATAGAGGACAACATCTCTTCCAGTAGTGCCTGTATGCGCAACCCTTCATCACGCACTAATCGTTCATCCTCCGTAATGATCAATCGAGCCAATATCGAACCGATTGTTTTATTTGAGCTCTGCAAAGTTGGTCTAGTTCTCGTTTACAAAAAAATGCTATTCCGAAGTGAGCTTTTCTTTCACAAAATAAAGCAGAAATGACTCTACTCCAAAGCTTTTGAGAGATAAACTTCAGCTGCTGCTCAGAAATATAAGATGTGTATGAAAAGATGACATCAACACATTCATACGCATAAATGAATTCATTATCCTGCTAATTTTTCATGATAGACGACCCATTGGCTTGAAGACTTTAAAAGAAGCTCCTCAAAATCGCTGTTCTATAAAAATCTACTAGACGAAACAATCTAATTAACGTTACTCCAAGTTTCACTATTAACGAATACGCGAGAAATTAATTAGCGGCTAGTTTTCTGATAGCACCACATTTTAGATATGGGTTTCGCAGTACTAAGCAAATGAAATGAAACTATACGCGAAATTATTTTATGCTAATAAAGATACGCGATTCTCAAAATTCAAAGGAAAATGAGGGCCAAAAAAGAATTTAACATTGCCCCGTATGGTAAGTTTATTGAGGATTTTGATACGAACGCTAAGGCGTTGTTGTTAATTTATTGCATACTTTTAATGGCAACTACATCCTTCTAATTAATGGATCTATTTTTGAAATCGAAGAATTGATTTTCGGAATAGGCGCCATCAACTAGTCAAAATATCGTGAACTCAAGCATTTCAACATAAACTGCCAAGAACACAAACGTTGTGAGTTTTAGTCGCTCGCCAGTTAAATATGTTTATTCTCAACACTGTTTTTGTTGTATTAGTATAAGACGCTCATTAGCAAGAAATATACGTTTCATCTGTTTCGCACATGTTCTATGCTAGAATCGAAGAAAACAAGAGTCAATCGAACAAAGCTTGCGTTCATTTGTAAAGGAAAAAAAAACGTTGCAGACCAAATTCACAAACATTGTTTTTTTTTCGAACGACCGCGCGAATGTCACTTTCATGAATTGCTAATAAGCATGCTCGGCGATTATTATGCCTACATATCGTAGGTGGCAGCTCCACTGAGGCCGCGGTTGCAGCATTGTGAAAAATCACACCGCAGTCAAACTAAATAAATGTCTCCACTGCTTTCATCCGTTGGATTTCTCAGCATTTTGAAAGAAT
>JPKZ01000228.1:241962-291109 GCA_000803305.1 Toxocara canis | reverse complement strand
TGTTCTTGTCGTCCTCGACTGGCCTTAATCTTAACGTTACAGTGCTCAGAAATTGAAACGGTTGTCTAACGCATTCCATTTTTGCTATATGGAGGAAAAAAATTCTTTGGTAAATAAAGATTTACGAGGACATCAAGGCATACAAATGTCTATCGACCACAAGGACGTGATGATGCATCCATATTTTTGTTCACTTATCGAACGAACGATTCATTATTGCATTCATATTTTCATTCGTTAAACCGACTGGTCGTGCAAATTTCCTTCTAAAGATTCATTTTTATGTACGGAAAGTTTAACTCCTCTGAGAAGTTTTAGATTCATGCTGTTGTAGTTTTATGTTAGAATCGACATTTTTTTTGGCTCGAGTGAATTCAATTTACTTTCGGTGGCCTCGATAAATCTATGAAACAGAGTCAGGACAACAAGAACACAATTAGATACAGAGGAAATAGAGAAATTAAAGGCTCAAAACAAGATTGCACACATGTTTGGAGAAAAACCTGGCTTTTTGGAGAGTAACAACCTATGCAAAAATACAACGAAATCTCTTCTTCACTCGCATCCTTATTTTCCCTTCTGCAAAATTTTCGTCATAGTTAGTTTTCTTCTAGCAGCGTTCATTAACACTGACTGTAATTTCTGAGTTGAGGTTATAAAAGTAAAGACAACTTACTGAAAAAAACGAATGGTGCCGATGATAGGCTTAAGCATTTCTGCCAATGAATAATAGCAAATGCTGCAGAACGAGACGAAAGAGTTGGCAACAGCAAGCACGGACAAGTACAGCCTTACTGAGGGACGAATCGACAAAGAGCGTAGTATCTTCAAGCTGATCAAATTGCTCCATACACCGAGTACGGCAACCACAGTCGTGATCGGACCGGTTATTGACCATGTTATCCAGTCAATGTCATCCGTACTGCATTCATAATTGAGTGTCTCGTTCATTTTATTCTAGGCCGTTTCTCTCATTTGCTGAAACAAAGTGATAAATTAATGCCAATAATAAATTAGAAATTCGAGGAAAAATGAAGATGACAGCGTTTAATGAAGTCGGCGAAAAACACCATCGGTCAACTTCAAATAATTTCGATTGAGCAGCGGAGTTGATCGTCGTCACCAAAACGATAGTCACCCATTTGATCCCCATACTTTTCATAAGGACCTTATTAAGATCGTGTGAAATGTAGTGGAGGAATATTGTTGATGTATACGAAGGTGTGCATGTTTGGCCGCCTTATTTTCGTGAGCTTCCACTGCTGCGGCCTTCTCAAAACGAGGATAGAGTAAGAATGAGTGAGAACCACACGTACCGGTGATGCCAATTTATCAAAAAGTATTCACAATTTTTATACTATACCTCTCTTCCACGGTACAACGGTGCAGCTCAGTCAGTATTCATGCCAACGAAACTTGAAGGTATGACGAAGTATCCATACCGTTTTTTTTTTGTGGTGGGATGGAGGTGGGGGGAGGGATGGGAGCGGAGCCGAAGTACATTACAGCTTTCGTAACCAAAAATTGGTTAATGGTATGAACTCAAAACTTTACGCACTTAACAACAGTTCGAATTCGAGCATGTGAAAATGGCATCTTAAAACGTGCACCTACAAAAAAAGCACAAGCATTCAAGCGTGTATTCAATAGTGAAAATTTGTTTTAACTGTACTGCCATAAATGCAATGGAAGCTGCCATAGTTTCATCGCTCAGGCATGAGAAGTTGATGTTTTTTCGGGTTATATAAGTGTCGCAGACCAAGAAATTGACACTATAGTTCCTGGAAGCTAGAAGGTTCAGCAAACTGCTGGACTCATAACGATCTTTTTTCCGTTCATTTAGTATAAGTGGCAGTTAAGCAAGCTAAATAATCCGCGAACGATCCTCACGCTCCAAGAAAATCTTTTACGCTGCACTTCGCATCGTCCACTGATGGTGTAAGCTCTTCTGCACGTGAACTCAAAGAGGTAGAAGATGAGCTAACTTGCAAGTATTGCAATAAATAAATATGGCATGATCATGAAGTCCTAGTGCATATTTATACGGCCTTAACATCTATAACGTTTTAGCGTGGAACCAAATTCTATACAACATTGTGAGCATAAGTGACTTCATAAAAGCCGCACACGTTGACAGTATCAATGAATGGTTGTTGGAGATTTTGCTATGGAAGAATGCTTTCTCCCTTCCCCTTCGCACTTCCTAGAATTTTCTACAAACATTTTTTGTTGTGTCAGCACATAAAAGACGTACAGTTTCACACTTTTTGCTTTTCTCTTCTATGATTTTTTCAAAGAAAGTAGTGAGGAAGTTCAGTAAGAAAAAAAAAGATAAACTGAAGCATGAATTTACGTCATTAGAGGATTCATTGATAATGCACAAGATTAGTGAATTTTTTATACACCGTATTTTCGGTTGAGTGAAATTTCACGTTGAGACGATAGTAACTGAAATATTCAAACAATTTGGTGAGTAATCGGGTATCCATGAACTGACGAGCACCGTACTTTTTCATGAATCACAGTATTCAATTAAATGATCGACTAAAAGGCCTAAACCCTTAGATGTACGTAACATAGTTAAGTTCACCTATTCAATACAAACCAATCGAGCGATGGATGAGACGCAGCAAACGTGTGCATTACCTTAAAGCAGCGTTGTTTTTTTTCGATTATTTTTGAATGCTCGCGTCTTATCTTTTGGCATCAATCTTTTTTTTACTAAGGTTTAAAACACATAAATATCTTCGTAAATTGATAAACTTTATGCACCATTCGTAAAGAAAAGAAATACACTTCATCCATTTAGTCAACGCGGTCAGAAAAATCAGTCAAGCACAGAAAAGCTTGGCACTGTGATGAAAATGATGAGTGGTAGTTGTTATTTTGGAAGTGGGAGAGAAATCACCAACATAGTCCAATACAGCACACGGACCGTTAAGAATGGCAGCTAAGAGTGTGATCGTTAAGGTTAATAAAACAGAAACCGTCGTATGTTTGGTAGACGTCGTCTGTTGCACATAGTATTTTGTCAGATATGTTATGCGCATGACTTTTTTTGCACTTTATTGCAATTGCTTAATGTCCAAGCGATTTCATAACATACAAAAAATAGAGAGAACAAAGGGACAAAGAAAAATGACAATGGACCCTCAATAGTTGCCGGTAATAGCAAAGCGCACATTCTTAAAAAGCATTTTTTTGAACACACCGATGTTATAGAACCATTACGGGAGTACCTGGAGGGAGGGGGGGGGGGTATGCGGGGCAGTAGCTCATTTGTAGAGATCCCGTTCCGTATGAGAGGAGACCTGGATTCGATTCCCGCGTGCAGCCCGCCATACCACTGAAATCCTAGCTAGCGGTTCGTATTTAAGAACCAGCTAAAACAGCCAAAGGAATGGCTGTGCTCGGCGTGCGATTGCCTCAGTAACATCGAGACATCGCACTGAAAGGCCGAGCGATTTGCCAAAGTGAACAATCTCGATTACTATGATCAGGAATTAATGCATATGCAAATGCTCATTTGTTCGCCCGCAATTCGCGGGGGGGGGGGGGGGGGGGGGGGGTATGCGGGGCAGTAGCTCATTTGTAGAGATCCCGTTCCGTATGAGAGGAGACCTGGATTCGATTCCCGCGTGCAGCCCGCCATACCACTGAAATCCTAGCTAGCGGTTCGTATTTAAGAACCAGCTAAAACAGCCAAAGGAATGGCTGTGCTCGGCGTGCGATTGCCTCAGTAACATCGAGACATCGCACTGAAAGGCCGAGCGATTTGCCAAAGTGAACAATCTCGATTACTATGATCAGGAATTAATGCATATGCAAATGCTCATTTGTTCGCCCGCAATTCCTTAGTCAAAGATCTTTTTTAGCTTTTTGATGCCTATGGAAAATTTGACGTCTTTACGAGTTCTACGAGTTTTGATGACAAATAAGTGAAAACAGCAGACGAGGTCGACAAGAATAGAATGCAAATGGTCTATTCGGTAATGAAAGAACAACATAGCATTGATTAAATTGTGCAGTAAGTTGTTCAACGGGACGAAGAAATATCCGAATGGAGCTTAACAAAGTTATTGGTCATCACAAAAGTTGCAACAAGTTTTCCATCCTCCTTCCCCTAAAGTTGAACTATACACTGCCTCCGCTCCACTCCACATTTTCGATTATTGGCATTTGCCGTCTGCGTTAATCACGCGGCGGGAGGAAATTTGTGTTTCAAAATGGCGACCCCCATTATTTTGTGATCCAGAAACATCAGTTAGAGACTCCACAATATACAAGCATCTGTTTACTTGTATCATATTCCCGTCTTAGGGTCTGGAAAGATTCATCACTGACCCTCAAAAATTTGTGGAAGTTCTGCAACCATGAAGCTTCTTTCGATAATATTCTTGCCCCCTCCTCACCCACTCTCGCGTACTTCCGAGATCTACAAATACCGGGACTAAGAGACGGGATTTTCCGGTGAAAATGCAAACGGAGTTGCTATGAAAGCCAGTCTTGTAACATTTCTGGATGGCATTTTAAAGAACTTCTATACGTTCCAAGGTGGCTAACCAGATATAGGAGCGGGGAGGGGAGGGAGGGAGGATGAGGGGCATGCAATTGAAAGTGGAATAAAACTTGCGAAAAGAGGAAATTCTCGCTTAAGAAATGAAGCGAAAAGCAAATTTTTACAGTCCGTCGAAGTTAAAGCACCATTTTTCAGTCTTCCTACGTGTTTCCCCTCATTAAACCATAAAATTTTCTTTCGGAGAAACAATTTTTCCGTCTTTATCGTACGCTACAGTCAAAAATGTGCTTGCTTTGAAATCAATTTTCACGACGCTTTTTGCTGCACATACGGCAACTCCCAGCAACTCAACCATGTTCAACGAGGCGTTTTGCTCGACTAGCCTCAGTAGCTCCTTTAGAATAATTGCATTGTCAATGAGAGCGTTTCCACATCTGAAGTTCGTATCAGGTAGTGGGCGCGACAAAAAATTATTTTTTGCCGCGCCCACTACCTGATACGAAGCAATCGGCGTGGCAAATAACAAAGAAAACCGTTGAAACAACAACGGCGGAATAAGTGATTCAATTCCCCGACAATTATTAACCAAAAAACTCTTATCGATGAAAGTTTTTTAACGCTAGATTTCAGCAAAGGCTATGTGAATCACTCCGATAAATGAATGGTCATAAAATGCGTTCATATGAAATTGAAGTGCTTACTTTGGTCAAAAAACCTAGAAGAATTCTCGTTTGTGAATGAGATGATGGCGATGGGCATCGTGGGCATCGAACTAATTCGGGCAATTGGACATCGACGATGGTGATCGAGAGAACTGGGCAGCGGAAGAAAGGGTTCTGCGAATGATAACGCCTTTGTTACACTTGACACATTTTGATTTGTTGAACAATATCATTTTATTTTTTTCTTAAACTTGGGTTCTTTCACCAAAAAGTTGGAAAGCCTGTCAACAGTTTGACATTATATGCGCCTCTCAGAAAGCCTAACGAAAACGGCTTGATTTGTCTTTTTTTTTTTCAATGCACCAGCATTACGTATGAACATTTTTTAAATCGCTTCTAACGTCTGTTTTCTCGAGTCTTTTGCAAGCATTTCCGGGAAATTTTCCTTTTCACATTCCAAATATTACATTTCGAGCAATGTTTGACATAAATGATGCATTACAACGCTCTAGAACACATTTTTTGAGAGTACATCATCACAGTAGTCCAAACATTCGCATCAGCAATCAAAATTATGGGCAAATATTTTTCAACTTTCGATTTCTGCCAATTGCCTTTCATGCGCATAATTGGTCCAGAACTCTATAAATCGCGCATATTTTTTGTTTGCGAACCCTAAAAATGCAATGGATTGTGCTTGTGAGATTTCTTGGCGGTAGGTGTTCCGTTCGTGAGCTGAAATTACTGGAATGAATGGGCATGCATATTTTAAAAGGTACTAATGAAAGCTAACAATCGCTGGAAAGTAAACACACTATCCTAAGATTTCTTCTATGTTTTCTACTAAAAGTCCTCAACAGGCTATGAGAATTAGTAACTCTCCTACTGCATTAAACTGAGGTAAGTTGATCGTTCTCAAGGTAGGTGAATGTTTAGAGAAACGCGTAGGTTTGTTGTTTAAAAGAATGTGAAGTTATACTTCAGCTAAGATCTGTGACAGATGCTAATTATAACGAGTGAGCGCCGAAAATAACAAACGATGCATACAATTAGTAACAGTGAAAAAGCTTTGCTAACGCAAACCGATCTGCACGTCACTGAGCACCGGAGTCGGCTTGTTTGGCGACAGGACAGTAGTGCTCATTTATTTGCGCAAAAAACGGCGGATGTTGGCCGATGTCTGATCAAGCTAATTATCGTCAACTATTGTGCTTCGTTAGTCGAAATTGTCTGGCTTGATCGGGATGCTCATTTCGAGAGGACAGCAGATCTTGATTCATACCGCTAACATTGCGTAAATGAAAGCATAAATTAGCTCATTCAAAGTACGTAACTTTTGCTTCATGAATGGTCATTACAAGTGCAATTATCAGCTTGTTTGAGACGTATTTCGGTCTCACATGAAGCGACCATATTATTGCCTACGTAATGACATAGCATCAAAAATGAAATATCCACCATCCTCTTCACAACCAAAATTTACCCCCTTCTCTCTATTACTTACCTTTGCAACAAATTCTTGAGCGGATGCTATTAGGTTTTATGACACCGATAGAGACGATACGTAGGGTAAAGGTTTATGAAACGTTCGCAATATGAACATAAAAGGTGGACAAGAGCTTTTTTAAGTTTTATAGTAACTCATCAGTGAATCCGTGAAACTGCATGTTTCGGAGCTATCTCTTTTTTTTTTTGTGCAAAATATATCACAATAAACATATCTAAAGACTACGATGATTGTATCAAATCGAGCGCCTCATTACCCGTAAAACTTCTCTTTAATCTAATGAAAAATTCAAATCCTATTGTTTCGGGCTACAGTATTGACTTGTCAACAAATTTGAAACGGTATGAAAAGTTCCCAAAAAGAAAACATTTTCGGGTTGGATTTTTCACGTTATGGCATAAGAGCTAGAAAGAAAACTGTAAGACCGGTAGACGCGTTTTGACAGTTCATACCATTTTCATGTCGATTGTGACCGCTTAGGACCGAATAAGACGATCAGAAAGACCAAGAAATAAAAAAGAGGAAGCGAAGAGGGGATGGGGAGGTGAGAAATCAATAAGGCAAGTGAGAACTAGGAGTTTACTTAGTTTTTTTCTAAACAGCTTTTCAGTGTAAAGGTATATTTTTTTAAATATTGTATTAGGTTAATGCTCCGATATACATGAGATAATAAAAGTGAGGCAAGGCGCAGTGAAGAAAAATTCCTGCTGAGGGAGCTGGTATTTCACTGCTCCAAACAGAGTTAATTCAAACTTGTTGAATACAAAACAAAAAATAAAAAAATAAAAAACAAGAAATGAACTGAATTGTATTTTTTTGAAAAAATAAACTCAGATAAGTTTTCGATTTATCAAATGGATACTTTGATTTTTTGGAAGTGAAAACGTGTTAACATTTGCCCACTCAGCTAAAATCGTAAATGAGTGAAATTTTCGACGAGCGGTAGAGAAGTGTGAAAGCTCTTCAAAAAAAATAAAATAAATAAACTAACACTTATGTTAAGTTTAGGTTAAATGCGTACAATGACGAATTTCTTTTCTTTCATAATTTCGGTTGAATTCTACTGCATTATGAGTTCTAGAAGCGTCTAGAGAAATTGAGTGTATGTGATTAGCGAACGGCTGAAAATTTAAAACAAAAAACACTTTCATTAGCATTCAACAACTGGCGTCATGAAATCAACGTCATAAACGAACATTTATTGCTAGGCGATATATTTATTTTTGAAAACAAAAAAAAAAAACCATTCTAGTGGCCTTCGCAAGTAGAAAATCGAATAACCGAAATGACACCGCAGTACAAAAAAGAAATTAATTGAATGGTCAGGATCTAATCAACAAACAAAAAAGACCCAAAATATATATATATATATATATATATATATTTTTCATAGTTACAAGAGCATATTCGATAACTGGCTATTTATATTTCCTTAATCATTTAACGTGTTCATTTATAGATTATTTACTTTTAAATTTAGGAGAACTATTAAATTCAGGGCATAATAATATCATCTCCATATTTTACAGGATCATGTAGGACATAAAATTTTGCCTGAAAAGTGGAGGAAGAAATTTCATTGATGGTCGCCATATCGAGACATATTTGAATCAGCAAACTGGAAACTTTTCACTGATATGATATGAAACTGTAAGAGATGAGACGACGTTTAGTTGTGAACTGCTTACCTTATACGCCGCAGTCCAAATATTTTTGTCACAGAAAAATTTGTACTGCTTGAAGTTCCTCATAAAGCTAATATCAAAACCAATCGCGTCAAATTAAGCTTCATTAAGTTGAGTAACTGAGCCCCGCTTTCATAAACTGTATTTGTATTACTTTAAGTGCCGAAGTCTAACCAAAACGGGATTTTTTTTCCGGAACACGACTGTTTTATCAAAGAGGCAATAAACTGGGGGTAGAAAAACATCCCATTTGCAAATTTAACATGACGCAACAATTATTAAACAGATCACAACAAACAAAAGATATATTAATAGCTAATTTATAACAATAACTAATTTCCCGCTCTACTGAGCCGATTTACTATGTGACTTTTATCAGCTGCTTGCTATCGGTCTCTCAAACTTAACTGCATGCGAAATGACTGCTCGCTACGCAGTGCTTCGCGAGGATATACACTTATTTTTTAGCGTGGGTATTTGTGCTGAACGTTTTTAATATGGATATTTATGATTATTGACTGCTACTGTTGTAAGACATGAAAATATCAACATTTAAGGAAATTGCCAGCAAATACGGAAATTCCTGCACAATTTAGGCATAGCAGTGTTCAAAAACAGAAAGGAAATGCGGTGGCGAGTGCTTGCGGCGCGTGTTTCATGAAAAATGCAAATTCGTGATCCAGCTGAAGTTTAGCCTGATGCAGACGCCATGAATTAGTTATTCTTGCAACGAGGAGACCTTAGACAGAGAGACATGAAGCGTGGAGCTCATGAAAAATGAAATCGGCACCAGCGTGCCGTCTATTTTTCAAGAAACGCCAACAATCACATGAGCTTTTATGCAGACTTAGTTCGACAACGTTCCCAGCAGCATTCGCATATCGCGCACTATCAGCCCAATTCGTTTTTTCGAAATAATTATCAAGAAGGCGCGCTTGAATTTAATGTTTCCAACATTTTTCGTTATTTCAAATTATTCTCATTGTGATAAGGAGTGTGAAGAAGTCTTGCAACATAATGACTTACTTATAACTTAATGATGTTCAATGCCAAATAATTAGGCGTTAGCTAGTTCTCCTTTCACTATACATTTTATATGGTTGCATAGATGTGGTCAATGGAGAAATTTGGATTGAAATCCTTGCAAATGCGAGAGACACCAAAGCGTACGACATTTTTGGGCGGCCCGACAGTTGCAACTATGCTATCGGCGATCGTTGCATAGCTTCCACCCACCCCACTCTTCAAAATATTTCCCTCCTATTCTTGTCTCCCCTTCGCTTCTCCATCTTCCCCTTCACCTTATCAAGCCAAAAACGTTTTTAGGAACACTCATAATAATAACGCTGGAACTCTGACAAGATGATAAATGCTCAGTGAGGCATAAGAGGACAAAACGCAAGATTGGTTGTGAGAGATGATATATGCATATTCATTGAAACACATGGCGTTGAAACTCATTTGAATCCTACGAAATGCAATGCCGCAAATATATAAGCTTTTATGCGGTGTTATTTTTTCGTGATGAGAAAGCCGCACTAAACATATCGCGCTTTAACAGCTGCATGTAATCGAACTTCTGAGTTGACATTTAATGTTGAACACTTACGGATGACGTTTAAAGTGAAATAAATGAAAAAAATGTTCGGCCGAGCAGTAAATCTTTCACATCTTCCGCCGTATATAACTTCTGAGTTGTATACTCTAAACTCCAACAGCGAATGACGAATGAAAAACATGCACCGCAGAAAGCAGCACAACAGTTAGGGATTTTTCGATTTTTCAAAACGAAATTTCAATCCATACTCTTTGACTCCTCAATTTTAAAACAAAAGTAAAATTAAAATAATTGCAAGAAAAACCATCACAGTTAAAAAGCGCTAAATGCTTGATGCATATAGGAAAGAACGTAAGTGCTTGCGAAATTCAGCAAAACGGTTTGAAAAATATATCTTGTCCAAAAACTATCTCTTCGTATCTCTTCGAAACTCAAAAAACGCATGGCAGAATCTCTTCAAAACTCGCAGTATCTTGTTTGGGCCACGTTAAACATCTTCTTTTTCATGCTGTTATCTCATAACGTGTCTATACCTGACAACTGTTGGAAGGTCAAAGGACCTTTTCCGTCAATTCTTGAAAGAGCTAGAGGAATAACTCTGCCTGCGCAAATAAGATCGGCACATCACATGGTGCGTTCAAGAAAACTGCTATTTCCGCTCAGAGGGCGTTGTCGCTTAAAGATATGTTTGGCAGAAAAATTTTGTTGTATTCTTGGCGTATTTCTCGTACAAATGAACTTTTCAGCCGTTTGCTTAACCCGAAACGTTCAGAGAGATTTCCTGGTTTAGAACGAGCTGCAACCCACCTCAATGGCAGACAATAGAACTTTCGAGATTGTTGAATGCACTATGTGGGGTATTTAAGATTGCATCAAAAGGTATTTAAGATAATCCATCATTCAGCTTGTCCCACTATTATCCTAGCAATTTTGCAACTGCCTCATGCGACCGTTGTTCGCTTCTACACTCTATGGGTTTCTTTTTTTCCCGTCTTCCTAGGCATTCACAGAAATATGTTATGGGCGTGAACTTCCCTTGTTCCCCGTCAGATATTGATGTTTAAATAAGTAAATGAGTAACTGTTACATCACAACTGCCACCTACTACTTACTCGGATAATGAGACTATGCGTCAGCACGTTCGCACGATAAACAGTAGAGCCGAACCATTTAACTAAAAAATAGCCGTTATTCTAAAAAGGCAGCCAACTGTTTAAGAAAGAATCATTTCAGTTGACTTGTTTGTTATTCATAAGGAAACCTGATGTAGTGCGCCTCTTTTCCTGATCTTAAAACACATCATAACTTGTGCACCTCGTAGGTTTTCATAAAGGTGAACGCAAAGGAAATGGATTTCAGCTGCACTATTTTGCCACTCTAATATACCATTTAACCATGCTTCTTCTGATTCACTTCCTCGTCCAGTTACCATTTGTGCAAAAACTCTCCTCCGCAAGTGTCAAAACTGCACATGTACCACGCATTGCAGTAGCGATACCATCGATCAGTAGGCATCAAAGCAGTTGCGAGAATTTCAATTTTCGTTCTATAAGCTAGCTTACGTGCTTTGACATAAGCGATATATCGGCCGCAATAAAAAAGCCTTTTCAAATCGACGAAACAAAAGGCACTTGTAGAATTCTAGCAACTGCAAATACGAGGACTATTCAGATGTTCCAATGAGTTATTAGGGGTAAATATAGCAAGTGGAAAAAAATACGAAAATGAAATACGCTTTTTGCAAATTATGCTTTATGTACCAATCGTTTACATAAGTGTTCGAGACAGAACTGAATTTGCCCAGTCAATCTGGTTCTTCCTAGAGGGACCTGAAGATTCTCATCCACACAAAAGGAAATTTTTAGCGCAGGATTTGTATAAGTAATTGGTTGGATGAAAACATGGATGTATTATTGGCTTCCTGCGTTCGTATGGCGTGTCTATGCGTGCGGTGTCTAGGCATGTCATACAAATAAATTATACCTATCATTCTTCATCACATCAGCTTTTCTAGGTTGTTAGCTGAAAATGCTAGACGTACAGACCTGGCCGCTTCATAACGCTCTTTTGCAAACTGATGGAAAGTTTCAGCACAACTTCTCTCTATGATTTCTGAACGGCAGATTATGGCGCATGCGGATGCAAAAAAGAGCTCGCTGTATTTACAGCCTTCCAAACGATTTTATTCTTTAACTGGAAGTTTTTGAACCGCTTTATGGATTCCATTCGCAAATTGAACGCTTTCGCAGGAAATTGCCAACCTCTGTGTCACTTCGACTTCATTTGCGAAAAACATTATTGGCCATCAAAATGGTACAGCTGATGCCCCGTCTATAATAACGCCACAGTTAAACCGCTTGCCTTCTCATCCACCCTTCGGCGTTGATATAATTGAATAAAATTGTTAGGGAAGATAGGTAGACAGACCATCAAATACATCTGCGCGTCATTCGCTGTGCAAGCAACTAGGCCAATACACATGATCCATTGCGCTACTATCAAAAAGTTACAACGGTATGCAGTGAACTTAGCCAAGTGGAAGTATATTTTATTACTCAGCCAAGTGCAGGTAAATTTTCCTGTCTATAACCCGATTTTCTGCCACGCACGGATAGCATTTTTAATTTATTTGCTAACGGTACTACGACTTAGGCGGAGAAGCTACAGTTATGAAAACTCAAGAAAAGTGGATGAGAAAGGCTCACATGAAAGCTGCCCTTGGAAGCTTTTTGACGTGTAACGTCTGTTGACAACTGCATTAGCGTGCTTGCTAAATGGAAGGCGACAACGCGGAACAAATTACATATGTGGCACTATGAAAACATCGTGTATGCGCGAAAAAGTGCATTAGCATTCTTTGAAGGTCATATGGTGTTGATCGTAATGCAACAAAAAGAAAAGGGGAAAACATTACTGCGCGTAAATTGAAAACCATACAGTGAAATTAAAAGTGAAACTTCTTGGGTGGTCCTCCAAATTGAACAACCAACGTCACTTTGAAACAGTTGGAGTAATATCGAAAAAGGAAAGGCTTACGGAAACGTGTCCGCCGCCTAAAACCGTAAGCCATCTTTGCTGTTTGTCCTAAGAGATCTGCTGATTCCATAAATGCAAGGATCACGCAGTAATTTTCTTTCCTCCCGATGCTGAGCTAGCAGTCACATTTTGAGCATGTCCTGATTCGCCGACTGGAGCTTGCTTTAATTATAAAAATAAGTAACAGTAATCAAACAACATTGATAATAACTAAAACAACAACAATGATAAATAATAGCAAATGATAATAAATAACAATGATAATAAATAACAGCTAGTAATATTAATATTCAACGATAACGATAATAAAAGTAATATAGCAATAACAATAGTTATAGGGAATGCAAAGGCATCTGTAATTTCATCGAATCCCGTATCGATGCAGCTGACAACCATGCTCACGCATGATTGTTTTGACCAGTTTCGGAACGCTTGGTTGTCAGCCTGCTGGCGATCCGTCGGGTAAGCAACTGGGAATCGAACCCAGATCTTCCCGCATACGAAATGGGAGCTCTACCACTGAGCCACTGACTACAAAGTATTAGTAATATGAAAGTTAAATGAACGAGAAATCCAAAGTAGGTTGAAGTATCGCCTATGTCTAGCATATATTTTCTCAACAACTTCGCATGCAAATTTTGACTGCTTTATCGAACCGGTTTCACAATGGTTGCTAATACTACTCGGCTGGCAATATAATGTTTTCAGTAATTTCGGTTGCCCCTACACAAGACATTCCTATTCATCAATGTATAATTAAAAACATATCGTGCTCATCCATACTGCAATTGTCATATTGATGAAGAAACAAGCTAACTGCGCTGCAACTTACAAAAATGCGCCAGTGAAATGTGAAAGAGATCGTTACTGAATTGAATCGATATAGATTCGGTAGAAACTTTGTGTTTTTCTAGAACAAAGAATACAGACTGAAAATACGGATTACTAAAAATACTGAATACAGACTCTAAGATTAAAAACATTTCCCACCACTTAGCAACCGCTGTTTTTATAATAATCAACTGTGTAAGGCATAAGATATAAGTAACAGTGAAAGGAGTTTTGAAATGAGTTCATGCAACGCAACTTCATGTGGCGTTTGATTATACATCAATTTCTTTGAAATGAATTTGCTATTTCGCTTTAAAAGAAACGTTGGATTGTGCGCCGATCATCGCGCTCAAAATGTCAACTGATTTGGATGTAATCTCAACCTCGTATACCCTTATGAGTGTTACATGTTTGCTAATTCCATCCTCTGTTCATATAGTTAATTTTGAATTATTTGATTCTTTTATGATTTTATCGATGAAATTAATACATTAAATTCAACAATTTTTCAACAAATTTCACTCAGTGATTATCGATCGATAAACCCATTTGCAACGACAGTTTGGAAGGAAATTTCTCAACAAATGGAATGAGATCACATCTTTTGAATGACCTCAGTTTGAAGTCACGATCTTTTATCCGACTGTGAAGCATAGCGATGAGATGAAGAAGCGAAATGAAAATAAGGTTACACATATAGAACCAAAGATTTTCACTTAAAACATATAGCTGCAACCATTTTTTTCAAAGATGAATTCAAAACTTGTATTTGCTGCAAAATTTCTACGAAAATCAGAAGCGCATCACATTCATAAGTTCCAATGAATTAAACAATATTTACTATTTAAAAAACAATCACCCCAAACGTCAGAAACGGAAGTATTGAGCTGAAGTAATCGAAAAAATCAAACCAGATATAGCTAATAGCATAGATACGACTTTTTGGTTACAGCAAGAAATTACATTATAGCTTCTAGGCGCTGATTTCGGCAGAGAAGTGACGACTGCTGTGAGCCGCATTAATTTTATGCATTCGAAGCCACGCGTTAAACAACGGGTTATGCTAAGAGCGGTAAAAACATAATATGTTACCTCCATTCATCTTCGGATCATTCCTATCTAACGCTCCTCTTAAATACGCTTTAAAAAAATCGGTTTCGAATGATTGCTCTCACACGAAAAGATTGAAAGATGTGAGTGGATGCCTATGGCCGTATGTTAAGCGTTCGTCCAGAGAGTAACGAGGACTACATTCAATGGCTGGCAATTTTTGCTCTTTTTTTAAACAACTTGCGTGATTTTTGCTAGCATGGCTGAAAAGGGCGGCGCTATGTTGTCTAAACTTGTCAGTGTAGATAGGCTTAAAATTCCAGCGAGGGCAAAAGGGCAGGCCAACGATTTCTGACGTTCTCGATAAATGTGAGAGAGGAAGGAAAGAGATGCCGAATTCAAAAGCGCATCAAAATAAACGTTTAAGCAGTTCTCAACTGCTACGCGTAAATGGTGCTTAACAACGCTAAAATGTTCGACACTATTTTTGATCAAGTCCTTAAAAAATCGTCAATGTAAAACATACAACATTTATAGAATAGCTTTTGCGTATAATTAACGATTATTTCAAACCATTGTCAAGCCCTGTTCATACCGTCATTGCCACTCATTTGCTTCTTTTTCAATTTTTTTAAATATCGTTTTTTCAAAATTTCTTAAAATTATTTTAAATTTGAAAACTTCACTTAAAAAATTCAGTTTAGCAAACAATTCGATTGTAATTGTTTTTAATATTCGGCGCCAAAAAAGTGCGACGAAAATAATCTAACATGCGCAAAAAATGCACTACCGAAAGAAGAGTAAAGGAAAGTTAATGAAAAGGTGGAGGGGTTAGATTGGTTATGTGAAAAAAGAAATTTTCCTTTTTATTATTCTGATGCTGTTCGACTTCAAAAAGTAAAATCTTGAAAAAAAAAGTAGAAAACAGGATTGTAGCGCAAATGAAAGACTAAGAGAAGCGGTACCTGTTAGAGCAATGGGGACAAATAATAGTCTAAGATTCATAAAACTCACTACGAATTAAATATTTCATTTACGTTACACATAATTATATTGAATGAACAATCAGAAAAGTGATAGTGAAAAGACGCTAACAGATCGACTAGAAATATTGCTGTTTACGTACTTGATTGATCCTATTTTTAATCTTCATTCAACAATTAATTAGCAAATGCTCCGTACTTTCTAGGGTCGCAGCAAATGGAAAATATAAGATACGCCCACATGCGTAAGAGACGCGCGACTGCTTCGCAACTCTTACAAATGTTTGCCTTAGCGTTTTACACATATGATACTGGCATTGCGCTTTCGATTTGCTACGGTATCCGGCCTCATATGAATAAAGCTCTAGTTCTGGTTATTTTCGCTTATAATCGTTGTGCCCCAACAGCAGCGCTAAGAATGGCATCTAGATGTGAAACCACGCTCTCATTATAAACTTGATAGTTAATTCATTTGGATATTTTTGCATCGCTTGTTGGAAGCACAAGGTTGCAAATATAATCATAAAGTGAACAATTGCGCGAGCGATGATTACAGTAATTGAAAAAAATTATCAAAGCGCATCCGCTTGACTCGCATCATTTAATTGTAACCTACTCTAACAATGAGCATTTCAGCAAACTGGTTATTAGAATGATTAAAGCGATCACCCTCATACCTTATTTGGTATCCACTGCAATACTTAAGACAGTTTTTCTTCAGTACACATATTTGCTCCAACCTTTTTCAGATTACCTACTTCGTTGGATAAACGAATGCCGTAAACGGAACGGCCACCATCATCAAATCGCACCTACAGGGTGTGCGGAACGCGCACTGAGTTTAGTTTCCGAAATGCGCAACGGAACTGGGCGGTATGAGAATCATAATATCCTGTTCTGTTGTCGCTAATGCAGGAAAACTAGGGTTCGAACACTGCTCTCTGAACAGTAATATTCATTTAGGTTAGTTTCGCATAAACGTCCTTTTCGACATCAACTGGAAGTATCGTTAAAGGCTATGCAAAATTTTAAGCAATTGAATCAATTGTAACTTTGCACAAATGTGAGCACCTTGAGAGGAAAAAATATAAGGCTGATTTTCAGCGACAAAGCAAAGAAAATTATCAGGCGTTAAGGCGGTTTTTCAATAAGAACTGCAGAGAACCAAAAATTAGAATGCCCTTTATTTACCAAAGTGATAAATGAAAAAAGGCAAAATGTGAGAAAGCAAAACAATTCATAGTGAATATGGAACTTCATGAACAAAATTATGTGGAGCTAATAGTCAAAACACTCTTCTCGCCAATGATGGATTCTTCTTCATAAACCATATAGAAGATGCATAGAATGTGACGATAAACCATTGTGATGAGTTTATCAATTGTGATGAGTTCATCATCGCTCAAACAATATTGACAGCTCTCAGTTTGAGAGCTGTCAATATTGTTTGAGCGATGATCATAAGAATTTTTTGAAATGAATTGAATCGTTCTTTCAACGGATAGGCAAGAACTATCTTCACGACAATAGAAGAAGAAACATTCGCATTAGGGAAAGTACTCTTTAAACAAGAGCATACAGAAACACTCGCAAATGAAATTCGACATTTCACGACTCGACAACACTATAGTGCAGCAATGCTCTGCTCGAAGACAACAGTGCGTTGAGGAACATAGAATCTTCACTTAAGAGAACTCATTGTACGGATGCATAATTTAACAAAGGTCAGGCGAAATCATGATAGAGGAACTTATAAGGAATGAGAGAAATTTTCAAATCAGAGAAGCGCAATTTCACGGCCACTTGGATAGCACTTCGATACAATAAATAGAACTGGAACTACTCAAGCATATCAAACGAAATCCTTTTAGTAGAGGGCGATTTGCTGGAGCCTAACTAGTTGAAAGGATGCATCTAATTGCGACTGGAATGATGCATGATTCAATAATACCATGCGAAAGGCAACTCGATCATAGCACTACGCCTAATTTGATAAAGGCTCAGCAAAATCTATGGTAGATCACTGCATTTTTGAGAAATCCTGCGGTTTCGTCTTTCACATCACCGAGCGCATAAGCACCGTAGAAGTGCTTATGGAATTGTAAACATATTTGTTTCCCTGAATGCTTTAAGGATTAAATAATGATTTAAAGTAAACACTAATCGACACGAGTTCAAAAAATCAAACGGATGTGAATGAATCGACAGACATTTCATATATGTAAGTGGATGAACTATGAATGCCCTTAAAGGTTAATGGATTACTACGATGCTGAGAGAAAAACAGCGATCAATTTAAAGGATGTGGTTTCAGTAATTTATTCGAAATGGCTTGCTAAGCCGTCATGAAAAAAAACAGCACTTTTTGTTGACTTTGCAAAGACAACAAACGAAATCAACGCGAAGAAGACAAATAAAATAACTAGGCTCACGCTTTAGAAACGAGCCGTCCTTCATTATAAATATGCAGATTGGTTATGCAAATAAATGGAACAACGCAAAAAAAAACCTTATTAAATAATGGCATACCAACATAAAATTGCATAGATTCTTTCTCAATAGAATTGCGCATTTTTATGGTAAGCGGATTTAAAAACTTTGACGACGATCAAAAAAAGAAAGAGAAGACGATGATAATTAGGCAATAAATTCGACAAAAGCTTTTCGTTTTGCTGAAAGTGTTTCGTATCAAATTGCTAATGGAATGTTATATTCATTTTGACAACATTCAGAAATGAGATGGTTGCCAAAAAAAAGAAAAAAAATTTGACAAGATAAGCCTTTAGTTGGGAAAGCTAAATAAAGAATGATCAAAACATATTATAATGGAACAAAAAAGATGCGATCACGATGAATGCAATCGGATGCCCACAAAACAGACTGTTCCATGGCTGTTAAATTAAATGCTATTATACGGTAGTCAAATCGAACCATACAAAGTCGCGATATAGAGTTGTTGATAAGTTGACAAATGCTTAAAAGTGTAACATGAAAACAACTGATGTAAGCGAAGAGAAATTGAGTGAATTTGGACTGCTGAAGAAAAGAAGGACAGAAATGGCAAAAAATATGAGCATTACACTTCCTATGAATCATGCTGAGTTGCTAAGTAAAAATAGTCTTAGAAAAATGATTGAGTTGAAAATTTTACGATAAAATTCTCATATCGGCTAGTTATATTAGCCCAGTAAACAGTAGAGCGAGCGAATTCAATACCCATTATTGTACGACTTTGCCGTCCAGACTGAGAGGATTGCTGTTTACGTGGGATGTCAGCTAATGCTTTAGCACTCTGTTAAGTGTCGACTGGTCAACAATTCAAACCGGTGACTAGCAATTATATTAGCACTATTCGGCTTCGTGTAGTACCACTAATCCTCTTGCCTCTCAATAGACGCCTAGTTTTATGCTATCTTATTCATCTGCCATAAAGAAGAAACACGAAATACTTCCTCAATGCCCACTGAACCCTATTCATAATGCTTAAGAATAGCAGCCGTTCAATAAATTTAACCAATTATTCCTAATGTAGGCACGAAAACAAACGAAGGCATAGCTCTAATTGCAACAGGGTCTTGTTGACGGAATGGTTGGGGGTGGAGGGGGTGAAAGGACGAGATGATAAGAGATAATGATATCAACATTGCAAGGTTACCTTCAAACAGTGCACCGGACCATTTATTTTACGATAAATTTTATCAGGTACAGCTCGCAGACAGTATCGGCCTTGTATAGCTCTGCGCTTATGTTTGTGAACTGCTAAGCAAAGGACTGCTGAAAACAAACAATGGCTATAAAATGAGATACTTTTTTTGGGGGTTTAACGCTTGTTATGGGTCCAACCTGATTAAACAGTTGGTCGTTTTGGGATTTTCTTAAAAGGTGGAAAGCTCTCTAGGAAGCGCTGGAATATTCAGTCCTCATCAAAAAGAAAACAATTAGGAATGCCCAAAAAGCGCATGCCGAAAATAGCAAAAGAAAAAAAAGAAAGGAAAAGTCTGTATGAACTTCTCTTGCCTGTCGCAATTTGCTAAGTCATGCATGGCCTGTTAATGAATGATGGAAAGATCCATCTCAAGGAAGGTATGGTGATTGAGAGTGTTTTTCTGGAAAGAATTCGCCGAAAACTATCGTCTGGTGAACTGCGAAATGCGTGAAGAGATTCAGGGCCATTTTAAACCACAAAAATTATCTTGCAGAAGGCCTTAGAAATTACTTCCCCATTCCCCCGCTCTCCCCAATGAAAGCAAGTAATTCAACATGATCATTGAAAATTCTGTAAAGAGGACTTTGATTCAAGAACCGCTTTATTGCCAATCGTGACAACAAGCTTGGTTCACTGCAGAACTGTAGAACGATACACTCGTCGTAACACAGTTGTTAAATAGCTCCCGTGAATACAGATAACAATTCGCAGTTGTTTACGCGCAATTCTAAAAAGCCTCCAATAACGCGAAAACAGGTGCTGTTTTGGAGGAATTCAAGAAGAAATGAATCCATTATTATTTATCTGAAAAAGCTGCATTCAAAAATAACATGACCGAAATAGCTCTTCTCGACAACCAAGTTTAGACCCTCGTCGAAAGAGGTGCTGAGCAAGGACTACATTGCTTCAATTGCTCTCTGACTTCCACAAAAGTGCAAAAAGGATGAGAAAGTGAACCAGAGAAGAATCGGAACCAACGATTATTTGCGTTGCGCAGAGGATATCGTCCTCAACCGAATATGATGATCGGAATGTGGCAGATGCTGATAGAGATGGAAAAAAAGATGGAACAAAACTGCTAACAAAGGTTCATGGGCATAAGAATGGACAGATTAGAGGGCCTAAATTCGGAGATAAGCGATTTGTGAAGTGGATGGCCTAGGTTTGTCATAACCGACTGCTGAAGAAGGACAATAGCTCGAAGATAAATAGCAGCAAAGGCGAAATTCGGAGAGATGTTAGGCATCTCTGAAGTTGCGTCAGAACCTCGGAAACCAAAGTAAGTTTTTTCAGCTCACCAATTCTCAGGCCGGTGATCAAGGGCAAAAAGCATGCTCGCTAAGCTTCATAAAGAAAGCCAACTGAGGATAACGCAGAATGCAACAAAAGAGTCGATGAATGGGTCTTCACAAATGAAAGCCAGCTGAGAATAACGCAAAAGGCAACAAAGGAGTCGATGATGGATATTACTTGGACCACTGGAATGAAAAAGAAGGAATCATGTGCAGGTCGCCAGTAGAAGATTTATTTAGGGAAAGCGGATTGAAGGAGTTAATTCAGGCAGATCATGCAGTTCGCAAAAAATGTAATAGGTGAGAAAATAAATGCTCAGCGGTTACGATGAGACAATTAAGAGACCGTTTGGAAGACCACTAAAGAGATGAGAGAATCCCCTCATAAAAAATGCTGGCTCGGCATGGAAAAGAGTAAAAACCTAAGAATATGAACGTTGTCACGTTTGAATTCGGTCAACAGGGAAGGGGGCAAACATGAAGAAACAACTTCGAAGTATGGGAACATCAAAGTATGAGTATGCTATCCATGAAGTGTTTGTGAAAGAAAAGCGAGAAAAGAGGAACAAAACTGCTAATGATGTTCCGCATTGTGCATTGAGTATAACTATTAGGGGCATAAATGACGTCGCTGCTTATGACAACCTAAATTCAATTACACTCTTTCCATATTACTTAATGTGAACAAAACAGCACATGAGAGTGTGTCTAATGTCATAAACAAAACAGTGACTAACAGCACATGCGTTAAATGCTGCTTGCGAGTGCATAAAAATACTGCTTTCTTTCTACCACGTAGGGCTCTTATGCGCTATTCGTTAAAGCGATTAAGCGAAAATTTTGTTAGAGCAATCAAGAAAGAGTTCAGAATATTTTTATTGCTTTGAAATCGTACGTATTTTCAATACCATTCTCTGGGATACGAAAAACGTGAACAGTTGGACTATTCCGGCCGACGAAAAAACTGATGCGACGTTTCACTGTTTGTTTTAAAATTTCTTTCTTTTTGATAAACTAGATCATTTCACTTACATTGATCCAACATGCGATCCACATCTCATTGTCAAAATGAACATTCGCACATTTATATATGAAAACAAAAGTATAACTAGAGTAAAAGAGGGTTTAAAAGTTGACTAGCTGAAAATACCGCTTACTGGTGATATGAGTTAATCTTTAAAAAAAAGCCATTCGTCAATGCGGAACACACTTCTCATTTACAAGCATATCAACCGATCTCATTCAAAGAGGATCATTAAAATTGCAGCGATAAAAACGAAAACTCAACTTATTCCTTAATACTGGAAAAACAAAAAACGTTGAGAAAGTAAAACGAGAAGTTGCGCGTGTGAAAAATTTCCGGTTACTAAAATACTACTTTTTTTACATTAAACACTTGTGATACTTTTTCAGCCTTGTGATTCCGTTGCACTGTTATACACTGTTATATGAACGTTAAAAAGTAAAACGAAAAGTTGCGCGGGTGAGAAATATACATACATACAATTTTTTCAAAATATTTTATTTTGAAGTGAAAAAGAGGGCGACTACAAACAGCATACAAGCCTCCCATTTTAAAAATAGTTTTTTTCCTGTATTTTCGTTCATCTCACAGTGAAATTATATTCCTTTCAGCGCCAGTTGACTCTGTGCCATATCTTTATTAGATATGAAGATGCACAGCAAAATTATCGTCGTTTTACGAAGTTTTTGTTTTAAATAATGAACTGGTCTGCAAAATCAAATTGCTCACAAATTGTTTGCATGAAAAAATATGTGGACCAAATCTCCCCGGGGAATTTTCGGTCGCAGTTATTAGTCGTCGAAGATACCTCTCCCTAGACGGGTTATTAATAGTTGCCGCAGCCGAGATCTACTTTCATGAACTTTTCAAAACGTTGAAAACATTTACCATTTTACGGTTCCTCAGGCGAAAATTCCGTTGCAGTATTTTGCGTTCATCGCTCTTCTCTACTGGGTACTACTCAGAACTACGATAAGACGCAATTTTTGTCCCCCCTCCCTCCCTCTCCATCCCCCCCCTCTTCTACCCCTTGCCCCTGCTCTAACCCCACTCCTTCCCCTCTCTGCGCTCCCCAAAAGTCTCTTCCTCCTCTCTCTTGACCAAAAATTGCGCGCCGCAAAATTCCTTCCCTCGCATGGTCACGCACCTCACAGTAACAGTCGTCGAAACCCCCCCCCCCCCAAAAAAAAAAACGAAAGTGCTGCACACCAAGCTGAGACAAAAATTATATGAGGAACAAATCATCAAACTTTTAATTTTGTCAGGCATACTTTATCGTTGCCGACATGGAACTGCGAATTCTTATATGGTATTCCGAAACAGAATGACGTTTCTTTTTGGGACCGCTAAGATATAGGTGATGCTTTTAAGACGTGAGACATTACAGCATAGCACGTTCACTGGCAACAACAAAGAATAAATAATTTGCTGAAGTTGATAGTCAACATCGAAAAGGCTCATTCCTATTTGCGCATTAAGAGTCTTAAGAAGGCGCGCCTTATTAAAAGATTTCATATCTGCGGTTGGGTGTTCTCAGGTCGAAATTCATAATGCAAAACTATCATCTACTACTGTGAACATAGTACGAGACACGGTTCCGAACTTATAATCGATAAAACAAATGAATACGACATATATGCAATATTCAACATCTGGTATCGTAAGGGTACAACGGTGCGATAAAGTTGCTGCGACATTTACGCGAAAACATTATATTTTGACAAACTGATCGCAAAAAAAAAACCACGGAACGATAAGACGACGATGAAACGCATTAAGTACTCTTCTAAACAATACGTGGATCGTATCGAATAATATTCGACTTTAACGACAAATAAACACCGAACAAATCAAGATGCATAGAAGCAATAAAATAATGAGCAGAGATCGGTGATGGAAGCGGCGGGGGAGTGGATAGGGGAGACAGACAAAGAGGAAGTGGAGGGAGCGAAGAGAAATCTGGAGTTAGCATTCTCATTAGGTTCCATTGAGCTATTAGAACCAGTGAAGATAAACATGTAATTCGTCCCTCTGAGAAATAAAACGCAGATGGAAAAACAGCATCTTGCACAAACTTCGTACGGTTTTCGGGGCTCAAATGGTATTCTCTAGAAGCAGAAAGAGGTCGTGTAAATTACCCTTTTGCAAAAACCATAAACACGGGGGACGGGGGATGCACATTACACCTTCTATACGAGTCGCGATAACTGCTAGTGTAAAGCCCTCATCGCTTGAACTAAGACATGTTGACCAAAAGAAACTAAAAACATGCAGCAATCGTTAGAGGTAAAATAAGGCGACGGAGATATGGAATGCTAGATGTATACTTTTTTTTCTCTGGAGGCGTTGTTACATGCTTTCTTTATTGTAAATAAAGATTCTCTCTCTCATGAGGAAAGAGAAGAAAAGTGAAATGCAACGATGCTGGTATGAGTGCGAGAGTGAACATCAACACAGATACAATCCGAGTACTTCGCAACAAAAATGAAAAAAAAAAGAGAGGAAACGCTAGAGAAATCGGCCTGAAAAAGATTCGTTCGAATCTCTCAGCAAAAATCTACGTTTATGAGAGTGGCACACACATGACAAACACACAAAGCACGATGCACACAACTCCACTTGTTCATGCGATCCAGCTTACTCATTTAAAAAATAATAGTTACAAAAAGTAGGCATACGTAAACAAAGAATTTTCACACTATGGCGAACTAAACAAATCCATTCAACAATATAGATCGCGCAAATTTACAACTGCTCGTTAAAAATGTCACTACAGAAAAGTTTTAAAGAAAACCATTTGCAGTTGAACTGAGCGAAAAAAAAACGAACCAGTAATTAGCGAGTTGCCAGTGTATAAGTTTCGCTTCGGTCGCATGCCTTTCATTTCTCTCAAGAAGTTTACTAATATTGAAGGCCATAGTGAACTTTGTTACCCTCTCGCATTAGTCGTCAATGTGCGCAACTTATCTCTGTGGGTTTGCAGTGATTTAACTCAATAGAAACGATGAGCAGGCGATATGACGGAGGGAAATGCCAGATTAAATGAGTTATGAGGGCGTGTGGTAAACGAAAGGGTGTTTCGAGGAAGGCGATCTAAGCATTCGCATAAGGGTATTTTTTGCACCAGGCTAAATGCCCCCATACTACTGCAACCCAAATGACAGCTTCCCGGTAGAAAATGATGGTATCCTGAAAGGATTTTAACCAAAGGACTGTTTTGGACGTTCCATGAGTCAGCAGAAACTCAGCAGTATGCAAAGCTTATTCAAAACAGTTCTTTTTCCGAGGCGAACTTTAAAGGCAAATTACACTTTTCCTCAAGGCTATTTCGATGGCAATGCATTGCGCAAAACCACCACAACATTACGGAGCAAAGAGCGAGGTGATTTAAAGGTGCTTTTTCTAGCCTTGAGAATAAGCAGTGTTCACAGTGTTGGCAGTGAATGCACAACGTTAAGACAAGCTTAATTAGTCTGCTACGGCTTCCGATACTCTTTCACGATTGTCCCATGAGTGGGAAAATTTATAAGTATCTCTACCATAGTTGGCCGCAGCAAAAATATCGCTCCACAAAATTGAGGCACGTATGGTTTCAGTCTTATAGTCGACGTGCGAGAAGATTTTGACTTTGCTTTGTTGGAAGCAATTCCTACTACTCCTTCCCCCTCCCGCAGCTCCCTCCACTTGTCACCGCCCTCTTCAACAATGTTTTTGTGTTTTTGTACCGGAAGACAGCACAAATGATTAGTACTTTAACTCGAAAAACAACATCAACAGAACTGTCGAGATTATGTCTCCTAACGCAGAAATTGTCACATTTGCTTCATGAAAAGCTGGAATTTTCATGTTGGTAGTCGCATAAATGATCAATGTTTTAAACATGTTACAATTTTTGCAACTCGGACATCTCTGCGGCACTAAAAGGAAAACGAGCGGTTCTTTGCTTACCCTGGCAGGCTAATAGAGTCCCCAAGCTTGCTCCTTTTAAATTCTCCGCTTCTTCAGCCACTATCCGTGAAAAGTTAACATCAAGGATGTTGCTGAAGAAGCAGTATGGAGATTGAATTTGGCTCAAAATCTACAGTGCAATGTCAATAAGGTTATTTTCGTTTGAAATTGCTATGTACAATCGGAAATGAATGGCGTTATGAGGTTACCAAACTCCATTTCATGTTCCTCGACAAGAGATGGTTTTTTTTTTTTTAAACCGAGCAGAAAAACACTTCAAACCTACTAAGCAAATTCACTGAGCGCGTTGTGAGATTGCGCAATCGCAGATTTCTTGCAATAATTTTTCTACTGTATTTTATCAGAAACTCAACTTGACGGACCAGATTTTGTGGCAGACATCGTCAAGTTTCGGTCGTTGAAATTTTTGAGAAAATTTTGAAAATTTTGATGACCTTGAAGAAAGTTCTGTCGATTGTTTATTGGTGACATTGACTCACTTTTTTGATTAATCACGCAATGCCTCGAAATTATTGCAAGTTAAATTTAATGATTATTGACGTTAGGGCTCGAGAAATCCATAACGATGAAAGCTTAGAGGTGAAAACAATAAAAAAGCTCTGCCATGATAATGGACTTATCGATCAAAAACGTTCGTGGCAAATGAGTTTTTCTTGCACGACTTTAGACGAGCTCAACGATGTATCTGCAGCACAACAATGTTTATGCTGCATGTGACAATACAATCAGTGATCATCACACCTTTAACCTCTGACCGTAATTCGTAGCAGCTTGCACTCGCTCGCATAGTTTTACCCTTCGAGTACTACTATGCAAAGATGGCTGGGGTTGGCCTTATTTGTTTAAGCTGCAATATACTTGCACATTTCTGACCATCAACATTTCGCACCAACATTCCATTGGACGTTCGCCAGTTGCGAGCATCATATTCATATGGTTTGCCAGGCGAGCAAACTTCTTCCGATCATAAGGAAGAATTCGACATCTAATCGAAGTAATATCAAGATACAGAAAAAGCTAATGAAATTCGAACACCGAAGAATGGTGCGGGATGGGGTAAACGTTGTGCCGACTGGTTCATCATAAGGCTGCGATTGTGATTCGTACTTGTCTNACCCCCCACCTTCCTTCTACTTTCGGCTAATGACGCATGGACAGCAAATGAATGGAAATCTGACGTTCGCCATGCGAATCCCAGGATTCAAAATTTGTTGCCATTTAGTTTAATTCGATGGTCGGAATGCAGGGGAATGGCTAAGGCAGTCGAACATACAGCAATATACAACAAAGGGGTTAGAGAAACTTTAAAAGAACCCTCATAATGGGCTCAGAAACGGTGTGGAAAACTTCCATAGGTGAAAAGACGTTTCTCAGCTCGTAACAACTCCATTCCTTATTTGCCACGAGAGTTTATCGAAACTATACGTATACAGAGGGGTGCGCTTTAAAATGCAATTAATGGTTGCTGGCCACTTCGATAACAATTTTTTTTGGAAACTTCCCCGTTAACTTTTCTGTAAACGCAGAGCAGTCATTACAGGGAACACCATAATGTCGTAAGTGTGAGAAATCTCAGGAGGCAAAAGCGCACTTTTCGAGACAGACGTTGTTGAGTGATGAATTGTGTCTTGAACCGGACTCATAAATGATGAGCCATGTGCAAATACCACCTGCGTCACTGAGCAAATTACCTACGAGCTCGCATTAACGATTTATTTAGCTCACGAGTACGCGTTCGAGCATTCAGTAATACGCTCTCTAGACTTGTGTTGTGCTCATGCATAGAGGAGGGTGTCGTGCTCATGCATAGAGCAGGCGAGTGCGTGCGAACAGTCGATGAACAACTAAGCGAAAGCAAGCAAACGCAAACCTATCATCTATTCATCAGCTACAAATTTATTTGCAAAAATATACTTTTATATGTTGCATGGATGAAATACGTTTGACTATTATGATGGTAGCAGAAAAAAGCATCATCATGAGTATCCAACACGTAAGAAAACTTGTAAACAGCATAATAGCACCTTTTCAATTCTCGCTAATTGCCGAGTGCTAATCATTTAGTATGAACAACGGTTTGCAAGCACGAAATAAACATCTCGCTTCATTTATAAGCATATTGCATTTGTGTTTAAAACTGTCCTAAAGCGGCTTAAGAAATAATTAATTTCTTTTATCATTTGTCTCTCATATGAAGCAAAAACACATTTCGTTTTCTTTTTTTTTTTGAAAAAAATAACAGATTTTTGCAGGTATGAGTGAATTTCACAGATCTATTTAAGCGATACGAACGTGATGGTGTTTAAACACAGCAATTTATTCAATGGCAAAAAAATTGCGCTTCTCGGGCAGAGACAGTAATCCTCTAAAGTACCCTTTGGTTACTGTGGATGAGACTGGATCGATCGAGATAATTCAATTACCAAGTGCGGTATATATGTACCGCATTGAATTATCTTGAGCGATCTTGCAGTTGGTAAATACCCTTAACATTACCAAATCGAATAGAATGTGAACATTGGACAGCCTAGTTCCACAACGAACAGTCATACTTCCGGAACAATATTTGCAGAGAAAATAGAACAAGAAAAGAGAAAAAAAGAATAGCGCACACTTTAAATTCAAATTAACTTGGAATGGATAGAAAATAAGATGAACTTTCAGAACTGAAAGATGGCATTTATTTAAACATGTGTATCCAGTAGTATTTTGTTTTGTTTTGTTTTGTTTTTAAACTTTCGGATCGCATTTCGCAGTTCTTTTACGCACCTCCTCTATCAACAAATCTTTGAAGCAATTCGCGCTTAATTTTTCAGTGTTTCTGCTCAAGTTTTTTTTTGACGCCAAGTTAGGTTGTGTGACAGTTTGACTTTGAAGACGCAAGGAGAAAAGATTTCAAAACCTGATTTTTTTGTATACAGTTCTATTTCGTTCTTTAACCCATAGAAGCCATTCGCGTCAAATTTTCTTCAAAGACTTAAGCAGTAAATTATTTTTCAATAAAGAAATTGACCAATAAATTAGTTCTTTCAAATGTTCCGAACGATTTTGGAAACGAAGGTCACTGTTCCGAGGTCTCTGAAAAATTCAAAAAAGGGACTGGATTATTTTGAAAGTGAACTTTCGGCAAATTTCTTTTAAATTTGACGATCAAATGTAGTAAATGTTTCGAAACTTCTAAAAAATTTCAAAATTCAATGAATGTTTTCTAAACGGACCCTCCAGATCATTTCTACATTTTACAGTTCTCATCACTTCGGTTTTTGACACCGACTTACAAAAAGTTTGAGGACTAACAAAGATTTAGAGCGCCTCTGCACAAAGGCGAAACAAGCGCACGGTGATAGGGTGATATAAAGCTGCTGTTGAAGAGGCCATGCTGCTCTCCCCATTGTTCAACCAACAGATAACGTTTCATTCATAGCGAGTCCTCATGCATTTGCTTATGCTTCTCTTAAACTATCCAAAACAACATGAAACTATCCATGTCAATTTTCATTCATCCGTCCGGTTAGTCATTACCGGGCTGTGCAATTCTCGAACATCGCTTAACCGCAATCACTGGTAGAAATACGCCAAACTCTTTTCTAATTCCATGCTACAGCCGACTTCCTTAAACGTTCACTTAATCACTCACATGGTGTGGAGTCAAGCATTCAACAAACAGCTGCTGCAACGGTCGACGCCGTCGACGTTGTCATGTGCGCACATTTTACTCAAAATACCATAACCCGCGACTGAATTAACTTCTTTCAGCAAACTGCAAGCTCGTCATTGACCTAATATCCATATAACTGCATTATTTGCTTACAGCCTAATGGAATGCCGTAGCTATCGAATCAACCTCAACCAGTTCTAGTCATTTTTCGTCAATACTCTTTCCGACTTTACGCTTCTAAACATACCGCAACTTGGCAAGCACAACCAACTTCGTCAATTGCGGGTGCGACGTTTGGATAATGTGCGCCCAAAGGCGAGCGGTCTGATCCCTCTTATCCGAGGGCCTTTCCATATTCTGACACCTAGCTGCGAACTCTTTTTTTTTAAAATCAGTCCGTCGCCCATAGAAGTTTCGTTACTTTTGTTACCCGCCTACAAGTAATCCAGCGCTTGATGCTCAGATCTGCATTCTGGGAAAAACCAGCACTCCATTCTCGAAAATTTGTAAAGAACGAGATCTTTTCGCAAAGTCTTCATCTGCGAAAAATATTGAACTGGTTCTTTTTTTTCAAAATTCCTAAAAAATTTCGAAGTTGGATTCATTGCTTCAAAATCCTTTGAAAATCAGAAAAGTAAATTTTTACAGGTTTTTGAAAAGTGCAACGAAATCAATTCTTTCCAAACCTAAGAAGTTAAAAAGAAGAAAATGCTTTTCTAAAGTTTTACAGCATTCTTTAAAAATTATACCGATTTTTGCGAAACCCTCAAATAATCATCTAAAAAACGCTTCTTGTTCAGTCATTTCTTTTCTTTTAAACAGTAACCGAAGAAAACCTAGCTGAACCATTCGTCTTGATAATTGAAAGCTTTAAGCGCGCTGATTTGATTTCTTTGACATGGAACAGAGCACATATTACTCAGATTATTTTCAAACCATCTGCACGGTTCCGCAATGTTATTAACGATTATTAACGACGCTAACGATATCAAAACGCCCAAATCGTCTAACCATTTCGAACAGAGAGAAAACCTGTCCTTTATTCCCTCGCTCTTTCTTACCCACATGGGCAAGCTCTGTCACTAATGTTTCTATTTTGGTAACGTTAGCAATATAATGCCATTGTTTGTGCCATGTTTACGCTCTCCCAAAAACCGCGCGTTTTCTGCCCCATTTTTCATCCCTATCGTGAAGTAAGCTACTCAACAAACCTTTCGTCTCACATACCTTATCATAACGTTATGAACTACGCTAGTCTCTACCCTCCCCCCCCCTTCCCCCCGATTCACTTTTACCTCGATTCACTATAGATAAATGCTCGCTAAGCGCGCATAGACGGAGGAACGAAAAGTTACAAACTCACAGCGCATGTAAAGTCGTGCATCCTATTTGACAAATGCCTACGAAATCGAAATATTTTCTTCACCAGGCAGGACGATCCATCTGAAATTTACGTTCTCCTTCCCCCTCTCTCTCCCTCTCTCCTCCCCCCCCCCCCCCCCCCCCCCCAAGGTAACAATCGAAATTCATCAAAACTGGTTCCATGCGATTCTATTGAGTTACTGGTGCATGAGTTCGCATTTAATGGCACGCCCAGCGAATGATTTACGACATTAAGTCGATGTAAACAGTCCATTGTGGAAACAATAGCGATGAACAAAAAAGTGATTCGTGTTAGCAACCGTGCGTATCCACGTGGGTGCAATGACCGACCGTGTCGTTGCGCACAAGCTTGCATCCGCATTTATGTGATGAGCAATGAGAAATATGCGAAACACACGCTTACTTATAGAAATTTTCAATGGAATGAATACCGCGATGAAAAGAACAACCTAAAAGGTTCAAAGGGTCGGTTGGCGTCAAAGTCATGCCTGTTATATTCTTTTGAAATAACACATACGTTAAGAGTCATAATAACCTCAACAAATTCCCACCTCACCCCCTCCCCCTTTACTCCTTCCTCGGATAAGTTCATGCATCTTTTGCCCACGCTTTTTAGGGCAAAAGATAACCCCATCCCTCAACGAAGCTCTCTTTCGCCAACATGAATGCAACACTAACGATTCATCACAACATCGATTTTTGCGCCTAAATAATCGAAAATAGGTTAGAATTTTCGCGTTACTAGATCATCTTGAAAACTCCATCTTTAAAGACCTAAAGTAAGCTTCAATCGTCAACGTTACTTCTCCGCGTTACAATGCATTCATTGTTTGCAGCTAATAAAATCATCTTTTCCATATGAAAAATGAGCGAGAAAAACATACGCATATTCAACAAATTAACGAGCCAGTCGATTGGTTATGTGCGAAGAACAAATATGATAGGGTTAGCGCTTGTGCATCGAACATAACACGCACGATAAGCGCACTATGTTCGCTTAATTTCATTGAGTCCATATCGACATACATAAAGCGCTCATCACTCTAAACAATGCTCATCCATCCATTTGCTTATTCTTCTCAACTCATCACTCATAAATTCTTACTCAGTATGCAAACAAAGAATGAAAAAAAAAGAAACGTTAACAACGACAAGTACAATCACAAAACGATGCTATGGAATTATTTTAGCGACACAGATGGCAAGAGCGCAGTTAAGCGCATAAAATCCTTTGCAGTTACAAAGTTCAATTCAATTATGCATGCTTAGTTAGAAGTGTTTATGTTTATTCGAACATGACTTGCGCTCACGAATGCAGGTAATCGCAGTGTACCGTATTCGAGTGAATGCCACTCTTTCGCAAATAAAAGCGCTTTATACGACTTTTGTGATACTACGATTCACTGGCAAGAAAATTTTGTTTTGCCATTTTATTTGACCATAGATGAGTTTGTCTTCATGAGTCGAACGAATGACGGATCTGACGGACAACAATGTTAACGAAGTAAAATTGAAAACAGATGAAGGAATAAGACTCCTAGGAATGGCGTATTTGTGAACGAAAAGGTACAATTGGCCAACAGTTGAAACTACTGAACACCTAGTTCACACGAGCTTGAACTAGCATGGAAGATAGCTGCGTTCGCATTTGTCAGATTCGCATGACAAAACAAACTAACGCACATTTCAATAAGGACAACTTTCTTGCTTGGTCCGTTCACTCTATGAACCTTTCAGGCAACTATGGGAGGATAAGATAAAATCAAAATCCAGCAGCTCACAAGGCATATTACCAGTCCATGACCCAGACAATAGCCGACTACATTTGGCTCATGTCGAAATCGAATACTGCATGGTGGTAGAAGCCAAATCGTTCTGGTACAAACTCATAAATAAAGACGTAGGGCGGCAGGCGCGAACATTTTTTTTCTTGGGCTGCAGGATAAAGCTCCCTAAAACATTCTTTTCAAAAGTTCGAGTGAAGTTTTGGAAATTTGCATGCTAGTTTTGGCAGCAAAAGGACAAACCATTACATTTCACTAGGATACGGAAATGGGGGTAGAAGGAATTCAGAGCACTGACTTACGACAGAATAGGCACTGAAGAGAATCAAAAATCTGCGAAGAATGCTGTTTGATATTGTTTACGTTAGTCCGCCCTTGTCACAAGTTTTTTTGTTGATGTGGCAAATCAGCGGAGCAGTCCACTCAAAAATTTGCAACAAATTACTTACAGAAAGGAAAGAATGTGGATACGCAAATTATGCCCTAACCAAGATGTCCGGCAGGTTTTTCTAGCAAACCTGAGGAATCTGCATCTTAATAGAAACCAAAAAAACATGTCCTGGTGCGACAGTGAAGTCTATGAATCGGGGACGTATAGTGTCAGCATATTGGTTCTGCACTATTAATTCGCCCTTGCCCGTTAGTCCAGTCGGCTTTATCCCTTACTCGAAAACAATTGCGAGTGATGGTACCCCCCGCTTCCTTCTCCCACCTCGCCTCTTAGCTAAAATGATACCACCAGCGGCAGTTCTTACCAGTAAAGGTACACTTCGGTGGTATCGGCCAAAGTGTTGCAGTCGAGAAACACGACCCAAGGCGCCCTAATTTAAGAGGTTACGAGAACTGCGGTCAGAATTTCTCCCTAACTAATTTGTTCTCATCGTCACGGGTGAACTAGCGTTCAATTCGAGAAATCCGACAATAGAAGGTAGAAGAACAGTTAGCCTAAATCGAAGTAAAGGAAAACGCTTACTGTCTCAAATGCTGTCACAACGATGAGTATGCAAGTAACAACTGGGAAGGAGTAGTATTCACTTACATTCCATGACGCACAACATGAATGGTTCTGCCAGTTGGTATGATGCGGTCGTTGCGGAATGTGATGGGGGAGATCAGTGATGCGTTCCATGAACTGCTGTTTCTAGGATGGGAAGGAAACATGACTGAGCAGCATCAAAGTAGGCTTATACGATTTGTACTCAGCAGGCATCATGTACCCTCTCCTACTTATCCGGACGGACAATACACCCAAGGTTCACTCGAAACTAGGCTGATCGCGTACAAGACAATCTTGGTCAAGCGAAAAAACCAATCGCTTATTTCATAAACACCTATATAGCTCAAACCGTACACTACTCGAAAAGCAGAAAATCGATTCATTTCAATTTATNCCCTCTCGCCTTAAGATAGTCGCTGTCAACGTATGAGGTAGCTTGGCAACCACTTTGTTTTTCTTCACGACCCGCGTTCAAAATAGAAAGCACTTGACTCTATAGTCGTCGGTACAGTGCAGTGGAGTGATGAGGTCAATGAAGCTTTGATCCGTTTTTCGAACGCTTTTAAGAAAGCATGAAAGCCATGTTAATGACGCGATTAATCAAGAAAACGTAATTGCTTGTGTCTGAAAAGCTGGAAAGGAGCTGATTTAATGCGTTCTCAGCTGAATACCGTGATTATAAACGGCTCAATTTTTTTTCTCATTACATGCGCCATCGTGCACTAATCTACCAGCGTGCCTTTAAAAACATAACAAACAACAATCAACACCATATAGGAACTACTACATTCCTCACAAGTCGCCTTTGTTGTTTCAGTAAACGTTTAGATTAGGAAAATGTGTACGAAATTTTGAAATCGCATAGATTTCACGTTCCGAAATTTCGAATTAGACAAAGCAGATAGTAATATTTATGTTGTAGCTTTGTATCTATATAATAGCTTTATCATACAATAGTATTTCTCCATTCGGAAACATCTCAAATAATCTTTTTTTTTCAGAAACGATAAATCCATTGTATTTACATTCCGCGTTTACAATGTTGAATTTTTAACCCACTTGGCATAGCACAAATGCATCGCTCCAGTATAATAACTGCCTTTTGTACACAATCGCAAGAGGGCGAAAAATGAAAAAAAAAAATTCTGAATGCTATTTCTTCAGTTTTCTCATTAATCATTCTGTAGGATCTATAGGAGTAGAACCAACTATTTTGACATTAAACAAGCGTGCGCTGTTTTTTTTTGTTCCGGAACTGTACATCCCTAAAAGCAGTTATAATTTGTTATCATTGCACAGCGAGTATTACGCCTGATACTCATAGTGTTCAAGTTCAGTTCATTTCAACGACTAAATCTGGAACATTATTGTTCCGTCATCATATAAACAATGCGCCAATTTCACTTTTCGAAACAATTGAAAAATTAAAGTTATTGAGACGAAGAAAAATCTTAATTTTTAAAAACAATATTTTTTGATTAAGTCTGCCTGTTCTACTCATCTATTTGTACGATCTGATATTCGAAAATCTCACTAACAAAACAATTCAAGCAAAGGCAATGCGCAAAAAAGCAAAGGCTTGTACGTGTTTCTGCACAGAGTATAAAGATCAATTTTATATCTAATGAAAACCAAAAAAATTTCAAAAAAAAAGGCTCACGTAATAAATTTGCACACAACAAAATGGCTCTCCAAAACGATAACTGGATCATGAAAAAACTGAAGAAAAAACAACAAGTAATGCAACATGCATCATTATATGTATAAATAAATAAATAAATAAATATATGTAAATATATATATCTGCCGTGTAGTCACGAGATTTTTTGTACCTTATAGTCGTAAAAAAACGGATATGTCATTCGTTCCCGCTACTTTTTTATGCATTATACTCTTTTTTAAACGAACAACACTACTAACGCCTAAAAATATCGTAACTAGACCGCATGGCTTTGCAGCTGAAATTGAGTGCTTCAAGGAAAAATGTAAATGACGAAAATTTACAGGATCGAAGTTTTTTATGGAAACAACACGAGAAATTTAAGACTTTTAACTGCACGCGAGAAAGAAACCAACATTGTTCCGCATAAGTAGTACTTGATGCACCCAATAGAAACATTTAAAAAGCTATCTGATTTCTACAGATTGCCATAAATAACATTTCGAGTTTAATGACTGACTGCATAATCGAAAACTAAAAATCCTGAATCGTTTTAACTGCTCATTATCTTTTATTTTCACCATAAGAAAGTAAATCAATAAAGAGTTAGACAGTTGAAGTATGACTACATTTAAATTCTAATACTACAGCAGAAATGCTCACTTTCAAAGAACAATCACAAATACACCTAAGTAAGAGATGAAAAGTTTTAGCGCACTGAAATGAATAGCAAGCATACCGCCTATCATCTTTAAAGTTGGCTAGAGTTTTAATCACACTTGCGAGTTATCAAGTAATAGAGTCAGTAATAAATAAAACAATGAACAAAAACTGAACAGTACAAGCGTGTTACGATCAATTCAAAGGGGTTAGTTTCGAGCAATTAAGCCACCGCCGTCAGCCTCATCTGCGAAAAGAAATCACAAACAACGAATCATAATAATGAAAATTTCGCAACGTTTCCGAAGGTTCGTAACCAACCAAGAGTGCATCCACTCTGCGCCATCGTTTACACGACTGTCGTTGCTAGCAGCCAGCGATTTTTGCTAGCCGTTTTACATCGTGCTCTAAATTGTACCGTCGTAGAGGAAGTTTATGCCGTTGAAGAGCAGAACGATTGGCATCGGGATCTATAATAAGGGATTTTCGAAAAATTCTACGAGAGTTGTGTGATTGTTGTGTGGTACACAGAAAAACGCAGTTTGGCTCGGCCGCCGACCAGGCGAAGCGTCATGCGAGATGAAAAATCATCAAACAAAACATGAGCTGCTGGGGGCGATAGGGAAGCGTATTAAACGTTTTTCTGTAAATCGCATAGAATTTATAAATTAAAGCACAGAGGAAGTTCGACCGGCTCATCTATACTTCTAAGCAGAGCCTCTGGTTGCTCATCAATGTGCTGCGAGCTCTTCTGATACTTGTTTTTCATTTCATTTCGACAGTCTAGTCGATCTAAAAAATGCGTTGCGTTTTGGCGTGCTTTGGGCGTTGTTTCGCTCATGGATAGGTATGTTTCGACACTCATGAATACAAAAACGAGTTCCTAAGGCTAACTGTGATGGCATCTTTTCGCCTGTATTAGTAAGAGAGGCTATTTGAAAAATTTCAGTATTTCGTCTAGATTATACATCTGAAGGTTGCATACTGAAGTTTGCGTTCAGTGAGAATGTATGCATATATTGTTTCACACACTGCATCCCCTAGCAGTGAAGTTTCGATGTCACTGAATTGGAAACGCATGAGCGTAGCCGCAAGAGTCGAATTCTGAAGTTGTGCGCTTGAAAACATCAAATTGGCTGCAGCGATTAGCGCACTCATCTAAAGTAGTAACCTCAGCCTCCTTAACCCTTTTCGCCTGTCAGCACACCTTACCAGTCGTCTTATGGTGCACGAGGCTGACTGTTTCCGAGCTATGTTTCGAATGGGAAAGCTGTCTAAAGGTTGTTCACTTAAAGGTTGGATGCTTATTTATCGCATGCGCATTAAATTATAGCAATTTTCTGTTGCTTCCTTTCTTGATTAATTTAAATGGAAATCTTCTTCTAGTTCTGATGGCACGACTCATAAGCTATTGTTTCGATGATTTTTTGGGAATTCTCGAGTAGGTGTTCAGTGCGGTTGAGAGGGAATGCTTGCATGGCGAAGTAAAAAAAGAGACATAAACTAGTGAAAAGAGATGCGAAGAAAAATTTTATGACAACTCTATCTCCACAGTATTTTGCAGCGATAGTGTAGCATGATGTAAGCACGCTGAACTTATAGGATGTACAATATAAGCCAAAAATTTAAATCGAGAGAAGGTCAAATAGATTCAGGTAGCTGCCGCGTTGTTCTTGCGCATGTTCGCCAACAGCATTTGCGATTGCAAATTTACGAAGTGCTACTCCACCTGCTTTTTTTTGAAACGCAAGCGGTTGCCTAAAGTAGCCAGTCATTCATCCTCAAATCGTTAGCGATCGTTTTGGTTCCCGGCCCATTAAACTTATTGAAATTGCTTTCACAATGCGATTCTGCCGGTTATTTCAAAAATTAAAATGTACATTGGTGTTTATACTGTCTCATAAACCGCAACATCGTTGTAAATGTTGTGTTGTTTTCACACGACGCTTCACTTGCCGAAAATGTGCGCATATCTCGTTAGAAGCGATCTATAATGAAAATGTCGTTTCGTTGAAGCACACAAACACGAACCAACGCAAATTTTCTTTGAAATACAAACGAACAATACTTCGTAAATGCCAAAAAAGCGTTTCAAATTTCATTTCATACGCTTTTGTATTTTCTTCACTTCGTAATACGAATTTTAAAGCAAAAATTATACTTCACCGAATGTTCTTTACTCTCTAATGTAAGAGCTCTTATTTATTAAGAAGCGGTGTTTGACAGAATCGTTGACAGTTAAGTTGAAACAGTACCACAAAGTTATTATTAACCAGTGCAAGAGTTTATAAAACCAATTCAGACTAGTTTTGTCACTGTCCAAGGAAAGACCAAATTTGCTGAATTCTTGTGACCATAATGGCATTTATAACAATGAAATATGCAATTTTAATATTTCTCCTCATTATCTGCCGTACAGAACGTACGGACCGTCTCGTTCACAATGAAGGAAAGTGTCCAAATAAGTGGCACGCTACGATCCGCATTCTTGATGAAGCCAAAATAATCTCACAAGTATTTCTCGTTCACTTTCCAAAAGATACCAACGACCTGGCAAACCGGCATGCTAATTTTTCTGTGAAGTTTGTGACTATCAAGGCGGAAAAGTACCTGAAAGTTACCAGAATTCAACACTGTATGTAGCAAATTCGATCACTATCATTGTGCGATTTCATCGCAGTTGGTTTACTATATACCTGCACAAATCGCTAGCATTTTTACCAGCATAAATCGCAAGCATATATACCTGCCAAATAGCTGTATAAAATGCCATTTTTGTTCAAAACAACCATTGAAAAGCCGACTGGAATCCAGTCTTACAATAATACATTTGAAAATCTGCATACATTCCTTTTTGAAAAGCTACAAGTATAAAACTGATTCCAGAACCCATTTTTATATTCGGAGTGCTCATAACTAATGAAGCATCAATACGCGCGCGCTTGAATCATGATGCTTTTGAATTTTAAAACAGTTTGCAAACTTTAAATACCAAATGAAAAACTCTATTTATCACCTCGAATAGCTGTGAATATTTAAGAAAAAAAAAGCTTTTAATTCAGTTGTGCACTTCATACAAAGTAGTGTGAGTGGATGCAAAGAGGATTTCATTGGTATCGAAAAGCAATCAAAATAACGCTTGCGGAGATTGACAAGTAGCGGGAAAATAATAAAAGGATAATTTAGGCAGTGTTTTATGATTAAAAAAAGCATAGAGCACAGCACAGCTTGACCACGTTGCTTTTCCAGTAGAACTATATTGATCCTTGATCACTGCTCTCTACTTTAGATTACTGAGTCTTGCGAAGTCGTTCAATCACCCTAAAATGAATGATATGAACACAAAGCACATGTCATATCTTTAAGACACTGACATTTGAGGCAGTATAACGTGTTTGAAGGAAACGCAAGAATGTCATGTATGTCATGCAACTGTTTTTTTTTCTAAGGCTTATTTTGTAAGGCAGCACTAGTTTCATGTTTGGATTGCCGCAAGGCTTGTGCGCGTTGTTGACAACGTGTCATCGCATTACTCGTACGTGCTCAGAGAAATTTTGCTTTTGCATATTTGACGATTAAAAATGATCTAAACAGCACCGGAATGTCAATTCAGCTGTAAGAAATTTTCCTACTGGAATTTTCAGCGTAGGCCAGAAAAAAACACCTTTAGTTGTTGTTCATTTAAATAATATTGATGAATAGTCGTTCTACATTCATTCGTTAGAATAAAAGTGTGCAAAATTTCATGAATCATGAAGCATGCCAACCGTGATTAGTAATACACTTATGACGTATGAATATCAAATAGCGCATGATGAAAAAATAGCTGTTTCTTTATTCACCTTGAGTTATTATTGCCTTCGAAATTCATTTGAAAAGGTTTATTTGACATGGTTTGTTTCATTCAAAAGGAAGAGTTCTTTTATTGCTTATATTTTTGACCTTTCAGATCACCACGCACATTTCATTCATACAATCAACTACAGCATAGAGGAATTCCGCATTGATTTCGTCAATTTCCGGTTCATATTTCCAAAGGGATAAAAGCAAAAAATTCTTTAAAAGCTGATTTTCCACTCCTCCCCTTTTTCGTGTCTCTTTTTCAGAATGTCATTTGATATTAAGAAGAGTTTGAGGGATCTCTTTCGTTTGTTGATATAACGTGATGGGAACTGATCTATCTGATGTATGATGCATCAGTTCTTTTGACCACCAGTTTATGATTTTCACAATGTGTGAATTAAAGAATTTATCGGCATGCTTTATAATGGTACTCCTGTTTGCATATTTCTCAGTAAGGTGGCACTGCTGGTGGGCAAATATAACGCTTGGCTACTATTTCACACTTGGTGTGCCTTTCCTCGCTCATTGCCGCTAAATTGGCTAGGATTCCGATGTTACTATACTTTACTTAACAGTTGCGCTGCACCTATATCGTCTAACTTTCTTTGTGCAGAGTACAGTTTTCGGCGGCAGATGTGCGCAAAAATCAACATAGAAAGAACCTTCGCCGATAAAAAAATGTTAAGCGAGTTGTATTGTGTTTCTATGAAAACTTTCTGCCGAAGAGCAAGGCTGATTTGTGAAAAAAAAACCTTTTTGAAAGCTTCTTTTCCAAGTAATTTTTGAATTGATACTGAATAAATTGCATAGCGTCTATAACAAATGTTATGCCTTCAAAGTCTGCTTATGTTATGAAAACTGGTAGCAGAGTGCAGCCTTCGGTTTCCTTAGCAAAACATCTTGCATTAATGCAACGCAATGTTGATGGGACATTTCAGTTTCTTGCAGAAGTAGGCAGCGCATGATGTTGCATGAGGTCGTCGCGCAGCCACGTTTCTGAATTGATATTCTCGCCATTCTCATGTTCGAAGCACCAGTTTCAACGTGAGGATGTCGTAACACCGGTGCAGAACGAACGAGAAGCTAAAATTGTTGTTTAAGTAAATGTTACGTTGTAGCCTTAAAACCGTTGTTATTAACCGCGGGAGAAACGAGCGAGTCAAATGCTCAATCGCTAATTCATCGATTGCCTTAAGGTACTTTTAAAGCGTCTACTGATGCATTCAACTATAGAGCGTTATTTCGAGCACCTTTATTGGCATCAGTAGTTAATAATTACCCGTAAGACAGTAGAAGCTGCATAGTTTCGGTGATCGCGCCCAACCCAGGGAGCTCATCAATAACAAAGCTGTATGGAGCAGCTGTGTTCATTTACGATGCTTTGATCGTCTCTCAACGTTCTTTTTGTGCTCTCCAAGCTGACTGGCACTGCAACCAATGTGGGTGATCGTGTAGTTTCACATCCCAGTTATGATGCATCTGCCACAGTATCCCTCTTGTTCGACAACAATACCATGCCTCATTTTCGTGGCGCAAATCACAGTTTCACATTCATATTAGTTCTTCGTTGACCTGTTGTTAAGTAGTAGAGCGGCATTAGATATGAAAATGTTTAGAAAATGTTTCGTTAACAGATTGCACCTTTTTAAAGTACAGCCAAGCAAGGGAAAACATATGCTACCAAGAAACTAGATAATGTGAAGAGAAGCCGTAATGATAAATTTTCTGTGCTCAGATAATGATGAATTTTTTTAATCATCTGATATCGTTAGCGATTTGATGCTGCTTCTGCTAAACGGTTCGTGATTTCATAATATTCTAGTTTTTAGCTTTATAAGATGACTGTTAGATAGCGTTCAGTTAAATAAGCTAAAGGTTCGTTTGACTCTAGCTTGACCCGTGCATTGTTGTAAGTGAGGTATGGATGATGAGGAGGTCACTGATATGAGGGCTGTTAAAGATGTGAACATGAAATACTCCAGAATTAGCTAGAGAATAATTTAACTCATCACTATATATGAACTAGAGAATCACGATTAAAGCGTGCTGGAAGTTATAAGTCAGAAAATTGTCGAATTTTTACGGTCCAATATCACCTTATTTGACTATTTTCTGCGCCTCTACTGCCATTAAATTTTTAAGAAGTCACATGAGAATAATTAATATGGTGGTACGGTCTGCTTCCTCAATAAAGTTGCTTATTTTTCACCGCAACTCATCAAGATTTCCTCTCAGAATGGATTTTCCAACTAAGAGGGATTTTCTGAAAAATTATTGGGGTAGTTACGTAAAAGCAATGGAAATGTCGAATAGAAAGTATTGAAGAGATATTTTTCAGCTGTCCCACCAATGGAACCATGAAGCCGTGGAGTCAAGTGATTGTTTGCATGTATGAAAATAACAGTGTATGAATCAAAAAGGCTGTTAGCGTAGTAAGCGCAGTAAAACGAAGGCCACGCTATGCTCCCTTATGAGGCGCTTCTACTGACTCAGATAGGGCAGGCGCTCCAAATGTGTCCTAAAAACACATTGCCTGCCTCTTCTATGAGAGGAATGTGCGTTTGAAGTGAAACTCACTCATCGATGTTGTCAAAACCTTTATAGTAGCTCGTCCAGCTTTGCCTCGTTCAATGGTTTTCTGTTGTTTTCGAATACGATCCCTTGAAGAATGTCATATTTTGGCCAAATTCATTATAAACTGGTTAGTATCATCCGAAAGCTGATCAGCTCAACCAAACAAATGATAAGAAAATTAGCACGTGAAACGAACTCTAATGCATGAAATTTGGTCACAAAGTAAAGTTGTAAATGTTCCTATGTTTAAAAAAGGTTGAAAAGTGCCGACATGACCAGAAGTTGCTCAAACTGAGCAAAAGCAAATGAGGCTTGAGTGAACATAACAATTTTGCTGCTAACCAAACATTTTAATGGGGATTATTAATCGTATCAAGAAGTATGATCCTATATTTCAAAAAAATGTATGATCCTATATTTCAAAAAAATGCACAATTTTTAACGAAATAGCAATTACTCACTGACCCTCACTAGTTGCCAGCAACTTGTGCTAGGTACGTTGACCCAGCCGCCTCGATCACCCGTTGTCCATTTTCATAATTTACCAACCTGTAGGCAATCCCATACTTCATGTGGAGTGCTGTGTATGGGTTCGATCGCATAGAACGCTTTTTGGACTATGTTGACAAAATCTATGGGCAATGGTTGAAGCGATCAATTGGCGATCTTATCAGCCAAAGTTGAGCATTTGTGACCGTGTTAAATTTAAAAGCGAACGCTCGGTTATTTCCGTTGTTGGCTTGTGCGGGTAGGAAATTAAATTTTGCGAAGATGGGGCATATTTCAGTGAAGCCGTTCGAAAATACAGATTTTATGACAGCCGATAAACAATATTTGAAAGAAAAAAGGTCGTAAGAATGTGTGAAACTGTAGCACATAAACTAGTATAGCCTGAAAAGCTACATTTTATGCCGTATACTTGATGACGGACAGCTTGGACAATGAATGCGATCACATGGAACTGAAGATGATCACAAACTCGGGCAAAACACGGTGGAAAATTCGCTAATCGGCTATGGCGACGAACATGAACGATTTATTTGCTTCTTCTTTCAAAATAATTAGAGAAATGATTGGGTAAATTGGGTAAACTTAGCCGATTGGGTAAATTGCCTGATTTTTCTCCGTGCAAAAGTAAGATGCATTTCCTTAAGCTTCATAAGTGAAGATTTCATTCCATATTCAACTGAACAACTGTACATCGTCAAACTGTTGTAGAATGCCAATTTAAAGATGAAATTATTGCCAAGATTTATTCGACCTTAATCAAGGATTTGTAAAAATTATTCCCTACCGCTGCGTCGATGCTAATTTTTTCATCACTTTTTCACTTTTTGATAATTTCGATAAGCAACAGTATTTTCACAAAACGCAAATATGCAAACTCCTCTCTTAGACCAACATCTACTTCAATATCGCTATCATTGCGAAGAGGGCGTTACTATACTGGATGTTCACTATTTCACACAAACTTTTCCATACTGTTCTATCAATTCTTCCCTCTCCACTAAATGAAAAATTGAATGAACACAGTCATGCCACTTGTAACGCTTATAAAATAAGTTGAAAAGCGTTTCTGGAGCGCCAGATTTGCGCTTTTCGCAAACTTATGGGGAATATCCTAATTCGTCCCGAAAAAATGCACTGCATAAGCACCTAAAACATACAGGTACCTTGCTGAAACCGATGTTTTTTGACACACTCTGTGAAGCGGTGGTTAAACGACTTGCTCGCTAGCTGAGAAGTGCTACCGCTCTTAGCGCCTGTTTTTCCAGTTTCGCGCTCTTTTTTTAAAAAGAATCTTTTCATTTTTTAAATCAGAATTTCACGTGCTGGTTTGTTTTTATTGAACTGTAGACGTTCTGCGTGATATGAGACCAAATTTCGGTTCCAAGACCCAGACTTGAGGGCATCTATTCCTCCGACCTGCTTTTCCTCGCAGCTTCTTTTCATCAACCATCACTTTTCAAGAATTGTTGAATCGCACACAAATTTTGTTTGACTGTTTAAGAAGCTGTAGATTATGCCTATCGAATTTCATAGTGGCACTGTTTGGTTGGTGAGTCGAAAATAGAAGACGGACAGACGTATACAAACACAGATATACATATATACATACAAATTCGTAAACACATGCAGACATAACTGTGCTGCAAAGCGCCTTGATGTAAGCAAGAAGCGCATAAAATATAAAGACGCGATTACGGATGAGACCAGGTAAAGCATATCGTGTTGTTTGTGGACAATGAGAAACAGCTTTGAGCCTTCCCTTGATTCAGCTAGCTGCTCTCAGCTAAAATCATGTAGTTTTTTTTGATCTCAAGAAAAATGATCGGAAAACTCACTTTCACAAATTTTTGGTACGGTTGCTGCTAAACGGTGTCGCTATAGCTTTGCAGGTTTAGACTGTTATTAAATGGGAGTGGACGACGCTTTGATGACCAGCAAGTGGTGGTGGTGCTTGTGCAGCAACATCATATGAGTGAGGGCAGCTCTCCTCAAAGAGCCGTGGAGGGGTGCAGGGAGAGGGGCACGATGACCGTCTCTCCTCCACTCTGTGGCGGGCGCACCTGGCCCCGCCCAGTGGTGGTACATGCTCATGCATTCGCCTCGCGCTGTTTCCCTTTCAACTGCCACACATCGGCTGCTCAAAGGGTGCCTTTGTTCTTGGAGCCGCACTTTGGACACTCGTGCTAATTGCGCTGTCTCCTCTATCATTCGGGCATCCTCACCTATCTGGTCGTGGATCATGTCCATCCTACATCCAGCCCATCCACGTCTCAAACATTCCCGTTCTGGACCGTCAGTTGTCGGAGCTGCACTGTGAGCCATATACTGAACAGATATTCATATCGCATTTGTTTTTAATCACAAAGAACATGAATGACAGTGCAAGGTGATATTTAGTATGTTTCAAGAAGCTTCTTCTAGAAAACCCAATTTTAAACGGCATAGTTACTTTTCTTTCTGATCCTCCTCAGTCATGCAGTGTACACCACTAATATTTATAGAACGCTCACAGTTGTTCGACACCGGATGACCTTCTTTATAATTTTTCATCTTGTATCGCATTCAGCCGGCCGACATAAAACGTTTAATTGCAACCATCTAGCAGTTTTGATTTCACGATCCTCTTGTTCTTCGCACTCTCTCAGCGATTGGTGTTTCTTGCAAATCCGTTCTTAGTCTAAAAATAATGTTATAAATTTATGCGCTTTCGGCGACAATTTTAATGTAAAAAACCTATGATGATCATTGTTGTAAGGCGCACTAGCCCATATTCTAAAATTTTAATCAGTAAACGGTAATGAGGTAATTGGCAGCCAAATATCACAGCAAATGTCGATTAGGTGATAGCTAACAACGGTTTTATGGCACGCAAATGCTTCATGGACTTTTTTCTTGATACTCGAAGCGATAAGAGCTGATTAAACGAAAAAAGCACATAAAACGAGGCTTACGAATCCAACGGTCTATCACAAGGGCAACAAAATTTTCGCGTATATTCCAAGTTTGTTCGGAATGTTCGCTTGTCCAACACAATTAGCGTTTATAAATGATGAGATCGCTCGAATAGACATCATTTTATGTTTGTATGCTTGGCGAATAACGAGTGCGACGAATTGCAGCTCACTTGTAAACGATTGGCTGTGATGTGATTTGATTTGATTTGGGTTGCGAATTGTTTTACGAGATGAGAAACACGTTTGTTGAGGGCCGTATCATTTACTCATCTTGCCCTTATTTGTGCATTTCTAATTGACGTTTTTAATCCGCTCCTTACGTGTAATATTAATTATTCCTTGCGCAAATGTTTTTTTTTCAGCACACATATGTGAAATGGTTGTTTAAAGTTAGTGCGCTATAAAAATTTGGAAAAAAACATGATTGAAACAATGCGGATAAAGCAAGCTTGTTTGTTAACGTTTGGGATCATGAGAATAGCTCAGGCGCGAAATATCACGACGACTGACAAACGCCTCGGTAGAGTTTGCTGTGATTGTCGAGAAATTTGTTATACATGTATTATACACAAGTGCGAATACAATATTTTCAGCTCCAGGTGGCCATATTTTAATTCCCTTTCTGGGTCCTAATCCTTCTTCCTTTTGCGGCTAAATCGAAAACTCCAACGGTGCAGCACTGTTTTTCATCGTCATCATATGTGTGCTTTTTCACTATCGCCACATCAACTAAATTCCCTTACAAAGGCTTCTAAAGGTGTTTCATTAGTGAGAAAATGATCGTCTTTGTGGTTTTTGATTTACTCTGTAGTTAAATAATTTCGGCCAAATTTTCAGATGGCAAATTTTTAATTACTTTTCAAAAAGCGTTTGAAACATTTAGATTGCCCTTACAAAAAAAAAAAAGTAAATCGAACGAGAGGTTCGAGCTGTGCTCAACAAAGGCAAAAAGCCTATCATACGAATGCTTGCGAAAGATTTTAAAACAACGGGGTGTCTTAAAGTGTTCCAACGATCATAGTCTTGTAACGCTCTTTGTTTTTGCAATCTCAGTTATACTGTTAGCTTGATTGGCTTTTCTTCATTTCTCATACAACTGCATATCTTTGTTTCACAAACAATTTACTTTTCTCGCGCTAGATATCCATCGAAAACAGCGATAGTAAAAAATACTCTGCGCTGTTGTTAATATAATCATTTATTTATTCCTTGATCAAAAACTCAGTTCTTTTTCATTTTCACTTAACATGTCTTCTCACACATTAAATGAGTACTATTATCATCTACTGTTCCTTTCTTCATGCTGGGAGTAACTTAAATTTATCTTCGACGGAAACTGAATAATGCAAATTTATGTGAAAAATTTAAAAGAAATACCTGAAATGAGAAGCAAAATGGGTTTTTTGCCTATTTCTTTCCCTGTTTATTGCTCATGAACATGAACAATTCTGCTGTATGATTTGATATGGAATAAAATAATGAATTAAAAAGTCATTCGACCAACTTAATGCTGCAAAAGTATAATATTTACTATTTGCACGATTTTCTCTTATCATTTATAACGCATATATATATATTTATTGAGCCATATATATATCACATATATATATATATATATATATATATATATATGTATAATGCTTAATTGCATTCACGAGAACAGAAATGATCTAAATATGAACGGCTGTAATAAATTCGGAAAAACGAATGCAGTGATGTTTGCGCAAAATGAGGGCTCAAGCGACAAGCCGTGTTTTAATTTCTTTGTTCCATGTTTCAGCACGCACAGGCCGCGCATGTGTTCTGTACTCAGGCACCATGTATGAGTGATGCGGATCGGCTATGCAACACGAAACAAACATTACAGCTTGCCTGTTCTTCAGTACATTTTCAGGTATATCTAAATATTATAAACACTTTTGATTCATCAAATCGATATTCCGAAAAAGATAATACAATTATTTTTTAAACGGTTCAGAAAGAGATGAAGTTAGTAGAAAATTCCGGGTTTTTGGAGATGGTGGAAAATTCAAGTGAACGAAGGTGCATTTTTATTCATAATTTCTTCCTCTGCTGATAATTATAAATTTTATATATTTTTATTTCAAAAATACGAATTCTTGACTAAAACAATAAGAACAACTTCTTTCTACTTTGGCCAAATGTGTGTGCTCTAAGCGCCCGAAGTTGCTCTGTCTTCCCTGCACCGTCAGTTAACAATGTGATGTTGTGATTCACAAAAAAGGTGCAACATTTTTATTCCCTCGATCATCCCTTCCCCTTCGACAACCATTTTCCAATCATAGTATCCCCCTTCTTTCAACCGTCAAATCCTATATAAAATATTCCACGGATTTTAACGCGAGTTACGTTTTATCATGCACAGTTTTTCTGCTTTTTCATCCACAGTTTATAGGCCTTATTTTCGTCAGAGTTTTGCTGGTTTAAATGACATATTTTTTACATATTTTTACACCATTCAATAAGGACTATTTCACTGTTGTAATCAACTTTTTTACTTAAAATGTATAAAACGGCTTTCAGCTGCAGCAAAAATTTTCGTTTGCTTTTCTTAATAGTTGTTTTCGTTTTGTTATGTTGGGCTGGCGTGAATTCAGCTTGGTTGCGATGAACGAAGAGAAGCTTTCCATTGGTTATCTATGGTTGAGATCTTGCAGTGTACCAAAAATGATTTCATATGTTGCGGCATGTTTGGTTTCTCATTGAAAAGATACTGCAAGTGATCAGTGATCCATCGTACGCACCATTCATATAATCTTCATGAAACATTGAGAACGTTGCAAATAATCCGAATTTTTTTTCTTTTTGACTTGTCTTTCATTTCAAATCAAATTATTTAGGAGCGTTGATGCAGGCATTGAGTAAATTTTACGCTGTGGGCGAAAAAATTTTATTCACATGAATTTTCTCTTTTTGGTTGTCGAAGTCAGTTGTTTGCATAAATTCGAAAGTCTCTTTCACTAATGAATTAACTTGCTCGCTTTTGTAACTTATCTTTTTATTTCACGCATTTTTCATTCTCTCAAAATCGGAATTCATAAATTGCCGCTTAACGTTGGCGAGTGTTTGGAATTGGTTGGAAAGGAAGATGTTTTTTTTTTTCGGCGTTGACTATGCTTCAGCTGTAGCATGTGTAAAGGGTTCTTTCAAATATTCTAATCCATCAAGAATTGTTTATAACGAAGTAAATTGCCCTTGCTACTGGTACCTCCTCCCCACTTCCCTCCTCTCTTGCACCCCACTGCTTCTATGTAGCAGTGGCTGGGAGGGAGAAGCGGGGA
>JPKZ01000228.1:218977-236483 GCA_000803305.1 Toxocara canis | reverse complement strand
TGAGAGGTAGGGGCGGAGGGGAGACGCGAATGCGAAGAATGTGACTGCTCAATATGACACTTCAAACGATATCACTCGTTTTGTGGGGTGTATGGAATGGTACAGATGTGAATGTTGCTAGAAGAACTTTGCTGTAAGTAGTGATTGGCAGAACATGAAGCAAGGTAGTTTCAGAAAATAAGCGTCCAAAAACCTGCATTTTTTTTCTACTTTTTTGAACTAAGTGATGTTTCATAAGGGATGGAGTTAATGGCGCTGTGGAGTATTTTGATTTTCGATATTGCACTGAATAGTCTCCCTCTCCTTTGTCAACATGGCCTCGTCCGCAAATAAACCCTCATCTTGAGTATGTCAAAAACTGTAGCTTTCGCTCGACATAGCATTTACCTAATTCCACTCCCCCCCCCCCTTCCCCATTCCTTCGTCTCCTCTTGAAAACTGATTCTTATGGAGGGGGGGGGGGGTCAAAATTTCACAGTAGGCGTTTCTATCCAGTTTAAACATATTTCAGCTATAATCCCTTGGGTTTACCTGTTATACGTTATTTTTGCCATCATCTGCTTCTATTCGGCTAGGATCACATCGGCTTACTTCAAATGCAGAAATATCCTCTCAAAGAATTGGTAAATTGAATACCGCCTGCTTTTTACGATTTGAGTTTTTTCAGAGAACTTTTGTTCGAGGAGTCGCTAAATCTTTACAGATCCTTTTCTGTAACCGAAGACGTATCTCTATCATTTTTTTTCCAATAATCAGCCATAATCAAAAGCTAGATTAGAGCGTTCGAAATATTTTAACAGTATTCAGCAAAGCAAGTTGGGAACCATGTTAGGAAGATGGCAAGATATGTGCTTTCTGTAAATTCGGGCTAGGACAGTCTAACGATTTTCGTGAGTCAAAAGAGGAATGCTACGGCAGACATAACTATTGTTGTTCTAACCGCGACCAAACAGTCTCCAATGCAATTGAAACAATTGATCTATTATTTGTGAATTAGAGGTGGTCTAGCAATTTACTTAAGAGACCAAAACTGCGTCGTTGTTGCAGCACGTCTGCCGGTAATTTTTACCCTCTTTTTTTTTTCAAAATTTCCCATTTCTCACACAGAAATTTAGGCTGCAATTTTCGTTTTATGCACCCTCTAGGTTGCAAGTTTCTACATCGTATGAGCCCAATTCCGGTCCCAGATTTTTAAGCTGAGTGCAATTATTCGCTGACCTGCGTTTCCCGATGACCTTTACTCATCCAGAAATTTTCGATTTGTGCCAAAATCTTGCTCTGATTGATCGCTACGTCATACATTATGATTGACAAGTTTCACTTTCCTGGTTTGTGAGATGAAACTGCCGGACAGACAGACAGACAAACAAACGCACAATTGCCTACATACATGCATTCATTTATATACGCAAGAACAAGACGAACCCGTATGCACTTTCACCGCGGCGAATAGCACATAAAAACAAGTGCACACGGTGCGTCTTATCGTTGCAGAAGTGAATGAAAGCATGAAATTTGTTGCCTACATACATGCATTCATTTATATACGCAAGAACAAGACGAACCCGTATGCACTTTCACCGCGGCGAATAGCACATAAAAACAAGTGCACACGGTGCGTCTTATCGTTGCAGAAGTGAATGAAAGCATGAAATTTGTTGCCTACATACATGCATTCATTTATATACGCAAGAACAAGACGAACCCGTATGCAAATTTATTTTTTTGGGGGGGGGGGGGGGGTCAAAATTTCACAGTAGGCGTTTCTATCCAGTTTAAACATATTTCAGCTATAATCCCTTGGGTTTACCTGTTATACGTTATTTTTGCCTTCATCTGCTTCTATTCGGCTAGGATCACATCGGCTTACTTCAAATGCAGAAATATCCTCTCAAAGAATTGGTAAATTGAATACCGCCTGCTTTTTACGATTTGAGTTTTTTCAGAGAACTTTTGTTCGAGGAGTCGCTAAATCTTTACAGATCCTTTTCTGTAACCGAAGACGTATCTCTATCATTTTTTTTCCAATAATCAGCCATAATCAAAAGCTAGATTAGAGCGTTCGAAATATTTTAACAGTATTCAGCAAAGCAAGTTGGGAACCATGTTAGGAAGATGGCAAGATATGTGCTTTCTGTAAATTCGGGCTAGGACAGTCTAACGATTTTCGTGAGTCAAAAGAGGAATGCTACGGCAGACATAACTATTGTTGTTCTAACCGCGACCAAACAGTCTCCAATGCAATTGAAACAATTGATCTATTATTTGTGAATTAGAGGTGGTCTAGCAATTTACTTAAGAGACCAAAACTGCGTCGTTGTTGCAGCACGTCTGCCGGTAATTTTTACCCTCTTTTTTTTTTCAAAATTTCCCATTTCTCACACAGAAATTTAGGCTGCAATTTTCGTTTTATGCACCCTCTAGGTTGCAAGTTTCTACATCGTATGAGCCCAATTCCGGTCCCAGATTTTTAAGCTGAGTGCAATTATTCGCTGACCTGCGTTTCCCGATGACCTTTACTCATCCAGAAATTTTCGATTTGTGCCAAAATCTTGCTCTGATTGATCGCTACGTCATACATTATGATTGACAAGTTTCACTTTCCTGGTTTGTGAGATGAAACTGCCGGACAGACAGACAGACAAACAAACGCACAATTGCCTACATACATGCATTCACTTATATACGCAAGAACAAGACGAACCCGTATGCACTTTCACCGCGGCGAATAGCACATAAAAACAAGTGCACACGGTGCTTCTTATCGTTGCAGAAGTGAATGAAAGCATGAAATTTGTTTGGCTTTGCACGTTCCAAATTCTTGGATTTAGCACAGTTGATTCGAACGGTTAATTATCGCTTCGTCTATGTGTAATTTAGCAATACTGATGTTGAAGCAATCAGAGTTACTTGCTCGAAATGCACACTACTAGAAGTTTCAGCAGATTTTTTAATGCAACTCGACTCACACGGACGACTTCAACTGGAAAACGCAATGACGGGTAAATTCGTTTGTTTCAACAAACGACAACGGCTCACTATAAGGGTATGCTAATGAAAATGATTTTTTTTCATACATTGAAGCATTCAATCCTCTTCGTAACTTTTCGTTGTTTCCTTATCATTAGAATTCAAATAAGCGTTTCTAACTTCGGCACATAACTTCTGATAGCATCAACTTTTTCACAAGCACGCACCGTTCGCATTAATTCATTCTACCACCCGTCCTCCGTGGAAGGATCGACAATCGGTGCAATATTCCGATAGTTTCAGGACGGTACTAAAACGGCTAGACAGGTTTTGTGTGTGCAGGGTTGCATAAAGTTTAGATATTAAGAACCTTTCGCGACAATAATAGAATAGGTGAAACGGAAATTTGATTTTGGAGAATTTTCAACGCAAAAGGTTATATCTGTCAAATTTCGCAAGTTCCTGGCATGCGAAAATAGGATCACCATAGGCATATCCAGCTTCAATTCAAAAGGCAGTTTCACGTTTCAGTGGCACTTTTAAAACTGTAATAATAAGACGACAAGTTTAAGCTGGGAAGTTGAAGCTCTTGGCCGAAAAAAATAACCGTCTCCTCCCTGCAAATGACTGAAAAAATATTAGCAGCCAGATCACAGACAGGTGAAAAAAGCTAAAATATCCTGCATCCCCAACGGAGATATAAAGCACCAAGCTTAAAAGAGAAAGCGCTGAAAAGGCGTAGCATGTTCTCGCTGCACTGCTCGCCGTTGCTTGCCTTGCATCCAGTTATAGCGGCTGACGCTCGGAAGCGTAAGATGCACGAAGGCGACTACGGTACATGCATGTTGGCGAGTTATCAGCACTCAATTTTTGCTATGAAAAAGAAAAACAACGCATTCATTTTTGTTAGTGTACAATGAAATAATGCAACAGTGTTAAGGGCATAAACATCCTTAGGGAAACATACGCTTCCTTAACGAGTTTAACTTTAAAAAATATATTACTGATTATCTCTCGTATCGGTTTTGCTGTAATCGTTGAAGTCATCCATCTCTGGGATGATTGCATTTTGAACGAGTAGCAATTAATTCATTTAGAAATATTATTCGGATGACGTGAGATCATCTTTTGACGTAGTTGGTAGCGTTCCAATAGGGCTTTGCATTTTTTTGAGGAAGCCAAGAATGATTTGTGCAATAAAATTGAATTATCGTGTGAAGAGTCACGCAAATGCCCCTACGAACATGCGTATCCGCGCTGATTGTCCTCCAAGTAGGAGGCACTGTTGATAGACGACTTTGACAAAATAAAGAAACAAAGCAGTTAAACTTTCATGATCAATTTTGACTTTCATGAATTTCAACATGATCGCTGCTAGTACACGGATTTGGAATAGGCCCCAACAGATACGCAACTGACATAGTGAACTACAATCAACTACGCAACTCTCAACGAGATTGTTCAAAGTCAAACTTTTCGCTCGAATGTTCGACTATATCGATAAAAATGAATTCAAAAAAATGTTGCGTCGACTTGCTTGATGTAAGAAAAGTGTGATCGATGTTTTTCGATTCGTTTTAAAGCGTTGTTGCTCGCAATGTAATTAAGTTGCCTTTTTACATATATCGAATATGTGGCACTTTTTTTTGGCACTTCTCAGGGTCCGACTATGAACTCATAGTGTGGGTGAATATAGCAACTTTAATTAGATGGTGCGAAAATGACGATTGCCTGAGAATGGCTGGCTATCTTTGAACACAACCGACGAGCGAGCGCATTCTCACTTATCCATCGAACATACTTTATGATCATCTCTTTGCATGGTGTTCCCATAATTGTCTCAGAATAACACCTATTTAAATTCAGTGATGAGTGTGATACTAATTTTCAAGGCTAAAGCCCCATTATGTGTGGCAGTTCTGTTCAAGGCCAATTTGAGCAACTATTAAAATCGCATAAAACGCCAAACGGACGCATATGCTTTACTGTTTGTATGTTCTTAAATTAAGCTGAAACAATCGTCGAATCATAAGAAAGCAAGAAAAAAACCTGTATATAGCTCAGTTGTTTTTGTAGAGTGAAGGATCAGATGAGAAATGCTTCTTCCGTGAAAGGCTTACTCCCAACGGCTATACAGAATTCGAATCCGCATGGCGACCTCTCTTATTTTTGGGATTTAATAGGTTCTTTTAAGTTGTTTCTTTTTTATGTTTCTCTTGTGGTTCATAAATGATGATTTTTACATGTGGCTAACTGTTGGCTAATCTCGAACAAAAACTCCTCTCCTAAGTAACGCTTGTTCTTCAAAAAACATTTCTCTTTCAGCACGTTTCGGAAGCCTTTTTTTCCAAACAACAGGATGTCTTTGAGTTTATTTTTACCATTTTCCGAACTGACGAAGCGAATTTATAGCTGTACTTTTAAAATCATGATTTCTAAGGGAACGACGATATGTGAAATTGTTCAGGAAAGGGCGCTTTCAAGACCCATCTCAGTATAAGTGGAAGCGACGATGCTTTTCGTTCACAAAACTACGTCGTGAAATATCATCAACAGCACTGAAGCACTGTTCCTTAAGGGAAAATCCTCCGTTGAGAAGCCAACAACGAGTTTCAGAAGCGGATCGACAACGCGCGATGTATGACGCCGTTAGAGAATCGCTGCTAAGCGAGATACGGGCGTTGCCCTAATTGTCGTGTGATAATTGTTTCGCTGCACAAGTTTGCTCAAGTCATATGCAAATCTTTCTTCATGATTTTTCGTTCCCTTGTTTTTGCAATAACGAAAATGTCAATTCAATTGCTGTAAATAAATGTTTCGGATTTTGGGCGAGTAATTAAACGTGGGTCGAAAAATATAAATTTTGATGTTACGTTATATTAATTTTACGATACGCTGCTGTAAGTTTGTGAAAATTCAATATTGCGTAATTCGTCTGAGATGAATGGAACGAATATGTTGCAAAATAATGAAGAAACGAAATGAGATGTGTTTTTAGTATTCATATTGAGGAGGTGTTTTTTGTTTTAATTTGGAATGTCTTTCATTAAAGACAATTTCAAACACGCTTTTCTATTCTTCCTATGATCAAATGCACAAATGGACGTATGCAAGGACACCTAAGCTTCGATTTTTTGTAACTCCTGTAATTTCTCCAATTAGGTTTCGTATTTTTCGCTCCCGTTTTTAGAACTTGGGTTAAGCTAGAAGGATTAGGATTTCCTATTCCCGTCCACAGCACAGCGATTTTGAGTGGAAACTCCATTTTTGTAGGCAAGGAGTTTTGACGGAGGTTACCATTTTTCGGGAAAAATGGCGACCTTCGAGAACCATTTTTTGCATGGAACGCTTCTGCAAGTAGCGGTTTTGCGTAAAACGACGTTTTATGCAAATCCGTTTTAATACCAAAATCGCCGAAAACTTGATAGTACTCAGCCAAAATTTCGAGTCATTTGGCACAACAAGTTCGAGAAAGAAAATAAACCCCTCAAAAACGGTTATTGACGGGGACGAAATTTTCAAAAGCACGAAATCTCGACAACGGAACATTGTCGATGTCAAAAAGTGGCATGCAAATTATAAGCTCTGAGGATCCCATCCGTTGACAGTGAAGTAAGCCTTACGGAAATCGCCGTTTTTGCTAAATCTAAAATGTTTTAGAATATGTCAGTTGCACCACATACGATAATGGGCTTCCGAAATTAATTGTTCTCCTATTTTTTACAGTCTTACCGAAACAGCCAATGTGGGAATTATAGTGTGGTGCTAGGGAAGACTTACTTTAAAGTTTTGAGACCAAAATTTGGAATATTTTATTGAACAAAATTCAAAACAAAAGCGGCATTCATCTATGAACACGACATATCGGTGCACGTGACGAACTGCGTTAGTAATTCAATTCGTATGCTAAACCCCTGAAAAGCTCGGCAAAAAAAATAAAATAAAATGTATGACTAGTGCATGAGACAAAAAAAGAGCAAAATCTCGTAGAACGCCGCTATTAGCAGCAACCGCGAAAAATTATTTATTTACAAAATGGCAGTGAGCGATTGGTAAGTTTTGAATGCTGTTCAAGTTATACATTACTCATACGATAATTCTAATTGCAAAATCGCCCATTTGATGCATTTAGCAGGCATACCGATATGTGTTCTTCACAAACTTTCACAAGAGAGATAACGAAAGCAAGAAGATGAAGTCAATGAGTGAGGACGACTGCAATTGATTGAAATGCAATCACTGAATTTCAATACTATTATGTGTTATACGAGTTCCGCACGCAGCCCCTTCCATTGGACTATGTGAAAAAGTGTTACATGCAAATTGAATTATTAGGCTTTTTTTGGCTTTGCTAGCATCACAATGAACGACATTAGAGCATCGTTAGTGAAAACAGAACGCACGGCTACAGAAAACTTGAAAAATCAATTATGAATATTCGGAATCTTCGGTCTCTTCATCCTCCTCTTCAATAATGCGATCGTTGTCCGTAGTTTTGCTGTTCAACCAACGACCCACCGAAGCAAACTGTCTATTGAACGCCATTTCGAAACCCTGTAAAGCATTTCATCAAGTCATGTTCGTCGCTAAAACAACGATAAATCAAAGCTGTTTGGCTTTTGCTGTGGGGGAAGGGGGGTGAGGAGAGAGAAAGAGGAGGGCTTAAAAGCCTGAATGCAATTGAATATGAGTAAGCAGTACACTTTGACGGGTATAGAAAGTCCTTTATCAAAGAGCTGCTTTTGGACCAACAAAAGGCCTGTAGATTACCGAAGCTGAACCTCCTAAGCTAATACGAATCGTCGTTAGTTAGCAGTCTTATTGCTGTTATAGCGCGGTTTTGACGGCACGGCCGTGCACCTACAGCGATTGCTCACATGAGTGAATTGTTCGCTAAAAATGTTTATGATTTTCAGAATACGGATGAGTGGATGCGAAATTTTTGTCTCCAATTAAGTAAAACGTTGGTGTTGTTTTAAAAGTTCACGTCACTGTGATTGTTCATAATTGCTCTTTTTGAACAAGCACAACCTATGACTCACGCTGCACATTAATGTTGTACCACAGACGAACTTGCCCAAAAAAATGCCTCGGCTCCTTCAACGAAAATATATCTATTCTTTGCGCTAGATAAACCTGCCACGACTATGAAAAGAAATTTTGCCCATAAGATTAGCGCCTAGCGTTCACATTCTGTAGAAGAACAGCACCACAATAACGCACATTCTCTATTAGATTACAAGTTAAAAACGACGAGGAGGCATGCGTTCATAACGACTCGGCCTGAGAAGCAACCGTACATAACAAATAACTTGCGCCGCTATATAGTCTTTGTCAACTTGTGTGAAGTGTATAGTCTTTGTCAACTTGTGTGAAGTGCGAACCTGAACAGAATTTTCGATATATTTCTCGAGGACGACGAACGATATGGAGACAAGCGACATCGCGAACAGCGAGATCGTCACCAGAATCCCATTCGGCGTTGAATCACGCTTACCCACCGTCGTCATGAACAAAAACGTTTGAAAAACGGCATCGATGAACGGCTTAAACAAAATGCAGAATATACGGGTCTATCGATTGCGCAGCATCTCAAAACGTTTTGCTTCAAAAAGTGTTTTTAACGAACAACCTAGAATGTCCACCTTTGCGACCTCAATCAAATAAATCATTTATACCACATACTTGAACTGCACAATTTCGCTAGACCATCGCACGCAACGTTAAACCATACCAAATGAACACACTCCTTGTCATAAAAGCTTGTGCCGCGTTAGATGGCTGCATCACCTCAACCAAGCAGACATATGTCGTCACAGGAGCAGGGACAGGGAAATCACACTTGTTAGAAACTACCGTGATTGCATCGTGAATTATTTTGCCCTTCGCCCATAAATGGTATTATGCGCATCTTTTAGCTGCAGTAATTTAATATTTCCTGAAAGGTTCGAAACCCACATTTTCTTGCCCTCTATCCATCCATATCAGTTGTATATCTCAACTTTTTCAATTGATGACGTCCGATATCTGAATGACTTTGGCATTGTTCTCAGAAGCAGTTGAATTGTCGCTGTTCTCATGATCAGCCATGGGTTAGTGGCAATAAGAGCTCTCAAAAAGTTACGGCAAAAAACCATAGACGCGAAACGTCAATGTATGGGAATCATTCGCATGGATAAGATGAATGACGAGTAAGTTATGTTTTAAAATTTTTCCATAAAACTTTTCAGCGCTACTCAGATAGAGCACTTCCAATTATGCAATTCACAATTAACGTCAGTTATCTGTGGTGTATTATTTTTTAAGTAGCTTCATTTTCTTTAGTGTTAACCCTACTCTCGCCGGAAGTTAAGGATGCGCATCCTGTATTTTTCATCGTGACATCCTTTCGCCCTTCTAAGGTTTTGATAGAGCCTCTTCTTTATCAACTCCAACTCAGTTAATAAAAGAGGTGCCCAATCCGTTAGTTTCTAAAGTACTTTCTTCACTGCACCAAATTACATAAACTTTATTTGTTGAACAAGTCGGCGGACCAATCAAAATAAATGGCATCTCGAGACTGAAGCACTGTTCCTTAAGGGAAAATCCTCCGTTGAGAAGCCAACAACGAGTTTCAGAAGCGGATCGACAACGCGCGATGTATGACGCCGTTAGAGAATCGCTGCTAAGCGAGATACGGGCGTTGCCCTAATTGTCGTGTGATAATTGTTTCGCTGCACAAGTTTGCTCAAGTCATATGCAAATCTTTCTTCATGATTTTTCGTTCCCTTGTTTTTGCAATAACGAAAATGTCAATTCAATTGCTGTAAATAAATGTTTCGGATTTTGGGCGAGTAATTAAACGTGGGTCGAAAAATATAAATTTTGATGTTACGTTATATTAATTTTACGATACGCTGCTGTAAGTTTGTGAAAATTCAATATTGCGTAATTCGTCTGAGATGAATGGAACGAATATGTTGCAAAATAATGAAGAAACGAAATGAGATGTGTTTTTAGTATTCATATTGAGGAGGTGTTTTTTGTTTTAATTTGGAATGTCTTTCATTAAAGACAATTTCAAACACGCTTTTCTATTCTTCCTATGATCAAATGCACAAATGGACGTATGCAAGGACACCTAAGCTTCGATTTTTTGTAACTCCTGTAATTTCTCCAATTAGGTTTCGTATTTTTCGCTCCCGTTTTTAGAACTTGGGTTAAGCTAGAAGGATTAGGATTTCCTATTCCCGTCCACAGCACAGCGATTTTGAGTGGAAACTCCATTTTTGTAGGCAAGGAGTTTTGACGGAGGTTACCATTTTTCGGGAAAAATGGCGACCTTCGAGAACCATTTTTTGCATGGAACGCTTCTGCAAGTAGCGGTTTTGCGTAAAACGAAGTTTTATGCAAATCCGTTTTAATACCAAAATCGCCGAAAACTTGATAGTACTCAGCCAAAATTTTGAGTCATTTGGCACAACAAGTTCGAGAAAGAAAATAAACCCCTCAAAAACGGTTATTGACGGGGACGAAATTTTCAAAAGCACGAAATCTCGACAACGGAACATTGTCGATGTCAAAAAGTGGCATGCAAATTATAAGCTCTGAGGATCCCATCCGTTGACAGTGAAGTAAGCCTTACGGAAATCGCCGTTTTTGCTAAATCTAAAATGTTTTAGAATATGTCAGTTGCACCACATACGATAATGGGCTTCCGAAATTAATTGTTCTCCTATTTTTTACAGTCTTACCGAAACAGCCAATGTGGGAATTATAGTGTGGTGCTAGGGAAGACTTACTTTAAAGTTTTGAGACCAAAATTTGGAATATTTTATTGAACAAAATTCAAAACAAAAGCGGCATTCATCTATGAACACGACATATCGGTGCACGTGACGAACTGCGTTAGTAATTCAATTCGTATGCTAAACCCCTGAAAAGCTCGGCAAAAAAAATAAAATAAAATGTATGACTAGTGCATGAGACAAAAAAAGAGCAAAATCTCGTAGAACGCCGCTATTAGCAGCAGCCGCGAAAAATTATTTATTTACAAAATGGCAGTGAGCGATTGGTAAGTTTTGAATGCTGTTCAAGTTATACATTACTCATACGATAATTCTAATTGCAAAATCGCCCATTTGATGCATTTAGCAGGCATACCGATATGTGTTCTTCACAAACTTTCACAAGAGAGATAACGAAAGCAAGAAGATGAAGTCAATGAGTGAGGACGACTGCAATTGATTGAAATGCAATCACTGAATTTCAATACTATTATGTGTTATACGAGTTCCGCACGCAGCCCCTTCCATTGGACTATGTGAAAAAGTGTTACATGCAAATTGAATTATTAGGCTTTTTTTGGCTTTGCTAGCATCACAATGAACGACATTAGAGCATCGTTAGTGAAAACAGAACGCACGGCTACAGAAAACTTGAAAAATCAATTACGAATATTCGGAATCTTCGGTCTCTTCATCCTCCTCTTCAATAATGCGATCGTTGTCCGTAGTTTTGCTGTTCAACCAACGACCCACCGAAGCAAACTGTCTATTGAACGCCATTTCGAAACCCTGTAAAGCATTTCATCAAGTCATGTTCGTCGCTAAAACAACGATAAATCAAAGCTGTTTGGCTTTTGCTGTGGGGGAAGGGGGGTGAGGAGAGAGAAAGAGGAGGGCTTAAAAGCCTGAATGCAATTGAATATGAGTAAGCAGTACACTTTGACGGGTATAGAAAGTCCTTTATCAAAGAGCTGCTTTTGGACCAACAAAAGGCCTGTAGATTACCGAAGCTGAACCTCCTAAGCTAATACGAATCGTCGTTAGTTAGCAGTCTTATTGCTGTTATAGCGCGGTTTTGACGGCACGGCCGTGCACCTACAGCGATTGCTCACATGAGTGAATTGTTCGCTAAAAATGTTTATGATTTTCAGAATACGGATGAGTGGATGCGAAATTTTTGTCTCCAATTAAGTAAAACGTTGGTGTTGTTTTAAAAGTTCACGTCACTGTGATTGTTCATAATTGCTCTTTTTGAACAAGCACAACCTATGACTCACGCTGCACATTAATGTTGTACCACAGACGAACTTGCCCAAAAAAATGCCTCGGCTCCTTCAACGAAAATATATCTATTCTTTGCGCTAGATAAACCTGCCACGACTATGAAAAGAAATTTTGCCCATAAGATTAGCGCCTAGCGTTCACATTCTGTAGAAGAACAGCACCACAATAACGCACATTCTCTATTAGATTACAAGTTAAAAACGACGAGGAGGCATGCGTTCATAACGACTCGGCCTGAGAAGCAACCGTACATAACAAATAACTTGCGCCGCTATATAGTCTTTGTCAACTTGTGTGAAGTGTATAGTCTTTGTCAACTTGTGTGAAGTGTATAGTCTTTGTCAACTTGTGTGAAGTGTATAGTCTTTGTCAACTTGTGTGAAGTGTATAGTCTTTGTCAACTTGTGTGAAGTGTATAGTCTTTGTCAACTTGTGTGAAGTGTATAGTCTTTGTCAACTTGTGTGAAGTGCGAACCTGAACAGAATTTTCGATATATTTCTCGAGGACGACGAACGATATGGAGACAAGCGACATCGCGAACAGCGAGATCGTCACCAGAATCCCATTCGGCGTTGAATCACGCTTACCCACCGTCGTCATGAACAAAAACGTTTGAAAAACGGCATCGATGAACGGCTTAAACAAAATGCAGAATATACGGGTCTATCGATTGCGCAGCATCTCAAAACGTTTTGCTTCAAAAAGTGTTTTTAACGAACAACCTAGAATGTCCACCTTTGCGACCTCAATCAAATAAATCATTTATACCACATACTTGAACTGCACAATTTCGCTAGACCATCGCACGCAACGTTAAACCATACCAAATGAACACACTCCTTGTCATAAAAGCTTGTGCCGCGTTAGATGGCTGCATCACCTCAACCAAGCAGACATATGTCGTCACAGGAGCAGGGACAGGGAAATCACACTTGTTAGAAACTACCGTGATTGCATCGTGAATTATTTTGCCCTTCGCCCATAAATGGTATTATGCGCATCTTTTAGCTGCAGTAATTTAATATTTCCTGAAAGGTTCGAAACCCACATTTTCTTGCCCTCTATCCATCCATATCAGTTGTATATCTCAACTTTTTCAATTTATGACGTCCGATATCTGAATGACTTTGGCATTGTTCTCAGAAGCAGTTGAATTGTCGCTGTTCTCATGATCAGCCATGGGTTAGTGGCAATAAGAGCTCTCAAAAAGTTACGGCAAAAAACCATAGACGCGAAACGTCAATGTATGGGAATCATTCGCATGGATAAGATGAATGACGAGTAAGTTATGTTTTAAAATTTTTCCATAAAACTTTTCAGCGCTACTCAGATAGAGCACTTCCAATTATGCAATTCACAATTAACGTCAGTTATCTGTGGTGTATTATTTTTTAAGTAGCTTCATTTTCTTTAGTGTTAACCCTACTCTCGCCGGAAGTTAAGGATGCGCATCCTGTATTTTTCATCGTGACATCCTTTCGCCCTTCTAAGGTTTTGATAGAGCCTCTTCTTTATCAACTCCAACTCAGTTAATAAAAGAGGTGCCCAATCCGTTAGTTTCTAAAGTACTTTCTTCACTGCACCAAATTACATAAACTTTATTTGTTGAACAAGTCGGCGGACCAATCAATAAATGGCATCTCGAGGTTAAGCCAACAAACTGCAGAGTCTTCGCTTCGTAAATTTTCATTAACGTCAGAAATTGATCGTTCCGCACTCACGAAAAGCCGTTCCGCTACGTTTGCATAGTTGACGATTGTTTGAAGAGTGTGCAATACTCAGTCACTGAATTCTGAGCTTAAAACGATTCATTTCACGACTTCCTGCGAGAATGCAACACAAGAAAATGTAAATAAAAATCTTGGCATAGCATATTCCGATTTTTTTTTGGTTGCGTCAAAGGGGTTACAAAGTATTGCGCCCTAAGCCAGCGGTTTTGGTCGTAAGCAAAAACTGAGATTATGGCCCCTTTCACTTCCTACCTCCCATTTTACACAAAGTTCGGACCATTCACCAAGAACTCAAAGACTCAGTCACTGCTCCCATCCTCCTCGTCCCCCGTCCCCACCCCTTTGCTCCCAAACCTTGCGCGGTCACAGCAGCATGCGATACAAGCATGATTGGATCGACGTTTACTTTGTCCAGTTCTAAGTATCAACTTTCTAAAAACTGTGGTTGGTGCCAAAAAAATAACTGCCCTACGCTCATTGAAAACAAACGGTAGTAATGGCGCGAATAGCACGGTATCATAATAGTGCTTATAAAGCTGAGAAGAATTTATCTACTAGAAAAACAGGTTTCAAACAGGTTTAGGAAAACAGTTTTGATAATTTACAGGTTTCAAAATTCAAAAAGGTCATGGTTGAAAACTTCAGTTGAAAAATGAGAATCAAAGTAGATTTGAATTAGATTTTTGTTTGAATTGAAAACAAAATTGAAAATTGAGAATTGAAAATTGAAAACAAATTTTGCTGCGAAATTGAAAATTGAAAACAAAAAAAAAATTGAAAACAAAAATGAGAATCAAGATTTTTGCTGCGAATAAAAATTTGAATTAAGCAGGACAACCGATCAAAACAGGCGCAACATGTTCAAGCTGTAATCGGCACCCTATCGAGCGCTTCTAAAGCGCAGGACATGAGTCGACTGTCTCCATTTTTATTCGTGACATCTGCTACCAATGAGTTTCACGAATCATACGGGAAATGCATGTTTGACTTCATAAAAAGTGCGTCTGGTTTCTCGTGTTTTCCTAGATTTTACTTTGAGATATCAGTTCTCCGCCGCAGATTTCATCATCTTTGAATCTTTTAAACAGTTCACGAAACGCCGTGAATAAGGCACATTAATTTGAACATCGGCATCATTGGCAATAATTAGGTTGACACTCGAGAGCGAATTAAATCGAAATTAGCATTTGAAATTCGTTCAAGCGAGACATTTTATAAATACGCATAAAAATTTCTATTAATCGATTAGATTAAAAACTTCCATTGCTTTAAAAGTGCTTTTCATTTACAGGTTTACAAGAGCAACTCGGATGTCGTATGCGAAGAGTTCGCTGAGTTGTATTGAATTAAAAGAAACAAGTTGAACGGAAGCATAATGTGGAAAAAAAAATGCGCAAAAATATTGAAGTGGAATGAACGAAGCGGTTAGTGTTGGGAAAGCACGTGCATTCAGCGGCACCAACAAAAGACCCATTTTTGTGAGGGAAATGAAAAAAAACAAAATTGAGGAAATGAAAGATGTGATCTGCGATGCGCGTGTGGAGGGAACCACGCACAAAGCCATCAAACTTTTCATCAAACAATTCAAGCTGATCGCTCAACGTAATATAAAGCGAATGGCTTTTTTTTTCATGATTCATTCACTAATATAAGGGGAAATACCAAAAATTTTGTCATTTGTTTTGGAATATTTTTTCCTTCGAAAGATTGTGTTGATGGCACCGCTTCTAAGGCAGTAAACGAACACCGAATTAAGATGTTGTCAAGGTCGTATTAAGATGCTGTCATGTTGTCAAGTTATTATTATTATTTCTTCTTCTTCTTATTTTTATTTTTATTATTTCTATCTATTATTATTATTATTTACCATTATTATTATTATTTATTATTATTATTATTTATTATTATTATTATTTATTATTATTATTATTTATTATTATTATTATTTATTATTATTATTATTTATTATTATTATTATTTATTATTATTATTATTTATTATTATTATTATTTATTATTATTATTATTTATTATTATTATTATTTATTATTATTATTATTTATTATTATTATTATTTATTATTATTATTATTTATTATTATTATTATTTATTATTATTATTATTTATTATTATTATTATTTATTATTATTATTATTTATTATTATTATTATTTATTATTATTATCATTATTATTACTATTATTATTATTATAATATTCTTTCTAACTGAATGGATGCAAAGCGATGCAAAGGCAGCTGTAATTTCATTGATTCCCGTATCGATGCAGCTGACAACCATGCCCACGCATGATTGTTTTAACCAGTTTCCGAACGCCTGGTGGTCAGCCCGCTGGCGATCCGTCGAGTAAGCAGCCGGTAATCGAGCCCAGGTCTTCCCGCATACGAAGCGGGAGTTCTACAACTGAGCTACTCCCCGCCCAACTGACTGGGTATATATATATATATATTTACATATTTATATTCATTAAATTTTTCAAAAATCCCGACGCATCTAGCCTTCTAGCTTTTAAGCTTTTCTTTTAAAATTTTTTCCAAACTTCTCTACAGCCCGAGAAAAAAGGTAGTAATTGAAGCTCGCAATAAGAGTAAAGAGATTTCGCGTAGTAAATAAAGCCATCAGACCTCGATATGGGTTGTACATGCATACGAAATTTTCCGAGCTTTGCGATCAAAGTTAGAGGAAATTCTCGCACTGCACGTTCGACGCATAGAAACAATATTTATGAAAAAACGTCTCGTAGTAATTAATTGTTTTTATTCTTTTAGGAAAGCTCCAGTTTCAACGTTGGTATAACTAGTATCTCCAAACCGCATATTAAAGCTAGTATGAAAAGAGGGAAAACTTTGAAGGAGAAAGTTTGGATTTCAAAGGGTAAACAAACAAACGCAAATCGGCGTAATATTTTGAGGAGAAACTTTTAAAAAGCAGACGGAATTATACGTACTCCGCATCCATTAATAATTATAACGTTGTTGTTTTTTCAACTGCAAGGAACATAAGTTTTTGTACTGTTCAATGAGGCTTCCAATTTTATCTTCCAAATTATTCAAAAGAAGCGTTCCCTGCTCTATAAGCTTTTGGATTTTTGTCTTAACTGTACGCTTCAAGAAAAGAAAAAAAGAAAAAGGAAAAAAAATAGTGAAATCGAACAGTGTCATCCTCAGAGTCCTCGGCGATATCATAGATTATTGCGGTGAGGAAAATAGCGATCAATGCCGCCCCAATCACACGATCTCCAGGCAATAGACCCGCGACAATTTTTGAGCACTGCCCAAGGTATAGAAGCGCCAAAGGAATACCGAAAATTGCGTATACGATTGCGAATAATTTTCCACCTGTCGTGAGCGCGTCTGCATCCACGAATCCTGTAAATCCATAGACTCATTTCTTCTTCACTTTGATGACGGATGCTAGTGGGAAGGTATTTTGACATCGTACAAAATAACTACAGCGATGCAAAAGCAATTGGCGAGCAAACGCGTGATTTGGCAGATTCGGATTGTTTCCTTTATTTGCGATTGATTTAATTCACGATCCAAGCAGGACTTTGCCTTCAACGTGTGCTTATCGAAAAATAATGAAAAGATGTAAAAGTTTGATAACGATTTTGTTACGCAGACGCATATTCGATAAATATTCGTAAAAGATATTGAAGTTGAGACCATTTAATGCGTCGAGAAAGATGGTATAGTATATTTATGCTGACGTTTCGGCTCATAAAGCCATAATCATAGC
>JPKZ01000228.1:191560-210172 GCA_000803305.1 Toxocara canis | reverse complement strand
CCCCTCCCCATTCTCCCTTTCCGCTCCCTCCCATTGCAGTGGGGTCACTCGCAAATTTCAGCATTTCTAACGGTTATTGCGCCATAATAAAGCCCCAGAAATAATCAAACAATCTGAGATTTTTAACATCTGGTCACTAAAATTTGATAGTTGTCATTCATTTCCGCTTTACATAGTACGCGATAAATCCGTTCAGTGGTAATCCAGATTGTTGATCTAAGGAAGGCTAGCCCAAAGATTTCAGTCTGGCAGAAGGAAAGCAAAACTTGTTGATGTTAAAGAGGATGACAATAATAAGATGGTAAAGTTACAAAAGAAAAAAAGTGTTGAACAAAAAGAGTCGATGTGCAAAACGTTCGATGGGGAGGAAGGCATCTTGAAAACGAATCCATTCGGCAGACAGGCGAGAAAAAATTTCATTACTCTTTGAACACATTCACTCGCACATGTTCGCAAACTGGTGCTGTTGATGTTTATCGGCGTTTTTTTTTCTTCTCGTCGAAACACTCAATGGGAGGTCGCTGGGTGGGTCTCTGAAGCAGTACTTGCAAATGAGTGACCAATTAGTTGCCATAAGTTGTTTTTGGGTGCCCTACATAATCATTACTGCATTTGCACTATAAACTCATTTGTAAATTCTCAAACACCCGTCACTGAACAACACTCTCATCATAAGTTAAACAACGCCCTCGAAACACTGTACCACTCGCAGTTACTTTCTGCACAGACATCATTCCAGAGGATATATGCTAAAGGATTTTTCTAAGCTTTTGCTGAATTGCGTTTTTCTGTGCGTTCGTAGCATTTTCGAAAAGAGCCTTTGCGGAGGAGACGACTAATTATTCGCAATTCTGAAAAGACAAAGAAATCTAAAGGATTTTTCTAAGCTTTTGCTGAATTGCGTTTTTCTGTGCGTTCGTAGCATTTTCGAAAAGAGCCTTTGCGGAGGAGACGACTAATTATTCGCAATTCTGAAAAGACAAAGAAATGTATCTGAGAGGATTATATGAGGGGGTGGGGCTTTATTCGGCGTGGTACAGTCCATTCGTACTGAATAACTCAATAAAGCCGACAAAATCATTTTCAGCAGTGGCAGAAAAACTTGTTGGTGATATCGCCCGGAAAATAGTAGGCAGTCAGAGGTGTCTCTGTGCTTTAATCAAATGAGTGTCAACTTCATGTGTGGTATTGTCACATAAGCTCAGGAACGCCGCTCTATGCAACCCATGGATGTCAGCTTTTGATGCTAGCTAAAAATTTGTTTCGACTACGGCGACAAATCAAGCTGGCAGTTGAAACAAGATTTTTAGCAAATACGGTTTCATTCGAGCTGTCAGCTGTAACGCATAAAAAGCGTTATGTATGTGAGCCTAAGCAGAAAGATACATTATCATTTTCATACTGCGGCTACTAAACGTTCACAAGTGTTGATTTTTCCAGATTTAGAAGAGAAGAAATTTTTTTACTCGCTCATAAAAAGAGGACGAATGATGATGGAAATAGGTTTGGTGCCTACTTAGTGACTTATACGACAACACTGGTTCGTTTATTCGACTCTATATGAAAACAGTAACGCAGAAACGCACGAGAACGTCTAGAAGCGTATAGCGAGTAATGGAACATAACACATACACAGATGAACACGGTCTGCAAGCGAGCCTTAACACGGCGTTCAACGATAAATGAGAAGAACAAAACGGCGTTCATTAATCTAACAACTGCGCATAGCGTACAAAAAGCGCTCACTGAAAAGGAATTTTGAATGACGCTATACTGAATACATAGTGGTCGTTTACGTTAGTTTTGCTTAGGCAGCGATTTTAAAGTGATTCGTGATTAAGACTTCCCTGGAATGAACGGGAGGCTCCCTCCCCCCACCCCGCACATCAAAACTTCGACAATCAGAAGCAAAGCGATTCCGAAATTGCTGATTGTGGCACAACACGCTATCGTTGACCTAATCGGCGAAGCATGCGTTCGACCAATGCACCACACTTCGTCAGCTCATGCCTACGATGACGACTCCATTGCAAAGTGATGCAAATGGCAGCTGTAATTTCATCAATTCCGTATCGATGCAGCTGACAACCATGCTCACGCATGATTGTTCTGACCAGTTTCGGAACGCCCGGCAGTCAGCCTGTTGGCGATCCGTCGGGGAAGCAGCCGGGAACCAAACCGAGGAGCTCTACCACTGAGCTACTGACCGCTTGACGACTCCATTAAACGTCTTAAAAGACCTCGAGACTTAGTGCTCGCACGATAGCCAAATTGCGCGTAATATGGCAAGACAAGTTAAAAACAGTAATGCCATCGATTCGTTGAACAGTAACTTCAATTGAGAGCGCCAAAATTAGTTCTTATTAGCGCCCTGAAGCACTCGAATAACAAAGAAGTGAGTCAAATGATCGTTTCGCCTCGTTCGTTCGCCAATTGACCTTCACGATAGTGAACGGCCAAAATGAAGGTTTCAGCTGGAATACGTCCGGAAAATGACGATACGCTACTATTGGTTCTACTTTAGAACTTCATGTAATCGACACCGAGGTATAACACCCACATTTTTTTGCCTTTAGCAATATCATTTAACTCCAATTACCTTCAATTACTTAGCTTAATGCTGAATTGAACATCTCAATATTAGTCATATTTTTTCACCATCATATCGACTTTAATAATTAATATTGGCGTGCTTAATTAAAAACATTGCTTGAGATGTCAGTACATCATCACTGGATATAAATTCTATGAAAAGTGCTCAAAAGTTCATTTAAAAAACCGCTTACAATTGGTTGATGCCTGCTGGGGACATGTGAGAAGACAAAAGCACCCAGAATTAGGTAGGCGAAAAGGAAAACGGAGAAGAAAATGGTTCGTCGGAGTGCGAGTTCAACTCGCGGCTCCACACCACAGCCCATCGTTCGCCGACCTGCCAACTGCCTAGACCGCCGACAGCACGCATCGCATCGCGTCGCTCTGCGCTGTGCTACTCTAGCTGCCCGAATTCGAGTTCAAGTTCTGCCCCTATCCGCCACCGCCAACAGCAGCAGTAACAGCAGCACCAGCTATAGCAGCAGCCGGCTTTAATTTCATCTGTTACGAGCCGCCAGCTTGGCTCTATCAACCGATCGAGCTAACCGGCCATGACGTGTACGCTCTCCCATCTGGGCACGTAGCAACTGCCAGCTCTAACAAAGAAAGCTACTATCTTAACAACTTCTCTAGTTATCTCTCCTATGTGAAACTTCGCGTTTCGCCTAGAAGAGAGCAATTTTCTTGTAGGTCTTACATCTACTACAAGCCCCATCTTAAAGCAGTGCTTTTTTTGATCGCTTTGGGCTTGAGTGAAGCAATCAATTATTAAGCACGTTTATTTATGCTCAACGGAGTTCTCACTACACATTAACCACAGGGTGGCATGACGTCATATGCTTTGAAAGCTCTTGACGGCTTCACCTCTACTCCGGTGCATTTGAGGCCTAAGACCTACTCGACCTTACTCCTACCTTCGAAACCCTCGAAATTTTGATCCCCGCTGAAACAACATTGGTGCATCGTTTTCTACGGTACCCAAACTTCTGCACATTTGCACCAATGGATATCACTCAAGAGTTGCCTGAGGTAAGAAAAAAATGGGTACGGCGTATTTTAAGCGAACCACAGTGAGATACGAATCCTTCACCTTCCTATATGACACTCAGCAAAATATTTGAGAAAAGCCCATGGTGCAAATGTCCGCTCACCAGTCAATAGCCAAAGCCAGTGTAAAGCAAACGGAAATTCCCCACAACTTTAAAATCTCCCCGGCAATTCAACAAAAGATATTACCAAAAAGTTTGGAAAGGCTTCCACTCAAATGTGATGTACGCTGGAATAAGAAATAAATATTCTCACAGACTATCCCTATAATAGTAACAGGTAGGAATACAATCCAGTGCATAAGAAGGTAGTTAACAAAAAGTAATGTGGCTAAACTTCTACAGCGTGAGATGCAGCTCCGATAGTTTGAAAAAAAAAGAAATGCTTGACCTTTCCACCAATTTGCTCTAAGGAAACGACTGTCCACGTCCAATACATGACCATACATAAAAGTTACTCTTACACCCCTGCCAGTAAATTAGCCTTGATTCATAGTGCGTCATGCTGAAACAAAATCTCAACAGCTCTTTCCAGCGAATGACTGATTGCAAGTTTCAAACACTGAATATGTAGTTTCCCTCGGAAGAAAAACGCTACAGATGGAGACAGACATAAAGATGGACACATAGACATAAAAACAGATCGAGAGTATGATGCATTATGATGCAGAAAGGCACAAAAACTTTAAAAAAAAAAAATCATGTTTAAACACTAGACGAACAGGGAAAATCGGGGAAATCTTCGAGTTTGTGAGAATTAGTTTTGAATGTCTGTGGACAAACCTAAACACCATCTGCGATTCGTACAATCAGAGAGTGGCAACTTTTCTACTTGTCCTCTTGTTCACTCACTAACGAAACAAGATCCATATGTGCAAACAAAACTGTGCGACTTTTATTGGTGTTTTACACATCGGAACTGTTAATCAGTTGAACGCGGACTGCGCTTTAATAGCACAAATGAGAAGAAAAATAAAAAGCTCTTTTATTTGGCACTATTTTAACAGCAGCAATTAATCGTACAGTTGGAAAAAAAAAGAAACTACGCAAAAAATGGCGAATAACATTAGGAATGGTGCATCCAAAAAGAAAATCCATTCAAATAACTTACTACAGCACACCTTCTCTACTCGGCCTTTATATCAGCTGAATAAACGCCAATGCAAATCCTTTCAAACTCCACTGGAACAACAGTGGAAGAAAGCATTTGATGTAACCGTACAAAAAGGTCTTTGGCTACGTTCTGTTTGCACAATGGAGGGTGGAAGCGTAGGGAGGAGAACAAAGTTTCCAAGCAGTTATAACTTGCAAACAACGTGTGAAGAAAAAAGAATGCGCCTTCAAGTAAGCGAAGGAAATGCTACCAAATCAATCTATCTCTACGCCCCATTTCCCAAACTCGAATCGCTTTTTTGTTGCAACAATTTTCCATCTTTTACAGCTAAGAATCTCTAACGCTATGATTCCACATTGAGCAAACATTGATAAATGAGGTTGAAGGCCAAACGAAAATGGTGGCAATTTGCTTCAGTGTTCCTGAGCGAATTGAGAGAAATATGTGAGCACATCTTGAATGGATACTTCGAGATCGATGCGTGAGTTTGCATAGCACTGCCCGATTATCTGATGATAGCGTTTCAACTCTTTAAGGAACTCATCCTGCAAAAATTTACGGTAAACATCCTTTAAACGAACTTCCGTTACGTATATAACACAATTATTTTCTAATTTTCGCGAAGACAACTTTTCTGAAAGTCTTAGGATGTATGCCAGTTCTCTAAAGGACTCGTACAAAAAATCAGAAGTGAGGTGTAAAAGCAAAAAGAAAGGAGAAGGGTACAGGTAAGCAAGAAATAATAATGCATAAAAGTTTAAAGGCTTTGGAGTATTAAACAAAAACCTAACGAATTCTTGAAAAGACGAGAGTGGCGCGTGCTCCACATACGGCTTTATTATTGATCGAAACACTTCAACAAACCATACGGTCATACATCTTGTGAGTCCGCAATATCTAGCAGCTGCTCAAAATTGGTTAACTCGTCCTAGAGTTCCCACTGCAGCCGTCTACTCGTTTCATGACGAAAGAAAATGAGCCATTATAGAGTGAAAAAAACAACAGGTTATGTTTTAAAAACGCAGTACTCATATGAGAAAAAAGTTAGGCTAGTCTATAAAAATTAAGGCAGCAAACACCTGCATGTGCCTCCACACGACTTGTAACAGCGGCGAATTTTCCATAAGGTGTTTCTCGACATTTTTGTAGAGTTGTTCCAAGCCCTTTTTTACTTCTTTGCCTGGATATAGTGCTAACACCTGAAGGTTATGACAATTTACTCATTCCAGTACCCCTCGGCGCCCGATAAAATGTCGCCTCCAGCGAAAGCATAATCTGGCTATAGTAAAGAAATGCAAAAGCTTCGGAAACATGAAGTGATCGCAATGTAAAATGATTCACAAAACACCAGAATTACCGACCGAAAAACGATAACTTCATAATGTTGATGAGAAGCTCACTTCAGTTCGACTATGAACTGGACCTATGCTCGGATCTCTTGTTTCCACCATTAGAGGGACGAAAAGTGTAGGTCAACGCAACAAATCGTTAAATGTAACTGGAAGAAAAATTCCTTTTAACAACTTACGAGAAAATCCAATCGAACAAGCTAACAAAAAACTATCATACATCTTTCCTTGAGACACTTCCCAGCCGTTCCGCATAAACAACTTTCCCTTCCCTTCATCAGTTTTGAGCACTGGTCTACCTCCCCTCCAGCTATCACTGTGAGGACACAAAACGCCAGAAGAAAAACTGCCAAACAAACAAGAACGGTGCCTTTCTGAGTTCGGCCCGACTGAACTGTTGCTGGAAGGCGACCTCTTCCGGTTTCATTCCTTGCTCTATCGCTTGTTCAATTCCTTCGAAGAACGCCTTAAAGCAAAAACATTAACTTTTTCGAATAATACTGTGCCCCATCGTATCAACTTAAGCGAAAACCACAGCTTACCCAACACACACTGCGGAGTAAATTTCCAGTGGCAAACCGATAGCACTGACTGATCGAAGCAACAAGCAATATCTATTTCCAACAAGCACAGCACACGCAACTCCATATGCCAAATGCAAACGTCAATGGATGAACCAGTAGTTACACACTAGACGGGAGTTAAACAAATGGCAACATAGAGGCGTAAATGAAAAGAGATCAACGTTGCATAAGGACCAAAAACATACATGTACTTTCTCGAGCGGCTTGCCCATATACTCTTTGACGTAGACTTGAATATTGTCTTGATAAGTTTTCTTTGCCTCTTTTCGCTGTGCATCCAAGCAAGCGATCTTCAGTTCAGACAGTATTGCTGCAATGAACAAGCTGTAATCGCAAACGTATTCGCAAAGCTGTGCACGACAACTGCTAATAATTTAAGCTATCAGAGAAAAAACCAACCATATTTCCTTATCGGAACATAAAGCACACCATAATTATTTCCTCCACTACAAATAAGATTCACGCGCAAATACAACGACAAAGGACACTTGGATGCGCACATTACTGCATAAAACCGAAAACTAGAAGATGCTCACAATAAAGTTGGTGATAGTTCTCAAACCGAACGACTGCTGGCGGTGATTTCGAGTACGGTGAAACGGCCGCACGCTCGATACCTTCCTTTAGACAACAGATCAACTGCGCGTACCAGCGGTCCAGATCCGCACGACGCTCTGTTTCGGCAAACGCCGCTTCTGCAGCACGTGCCACCTCCTTAATGTATTTGAAACAGTCGCTGTCTGTAATTGTGCCTAACACAATCGCACATCAAGCATACAGTTTCTTTAGCAATCGTCCCATTGCTGAACAATTCGTCTATAACAGCAATCCAGAAAAGAAAGGACAGGCAGAAGGGTGGCGAGGAAATAAGTTCGGCGCAGGAACGCTTTCACCATGTCCAACACCTCGACGCATTCAAGCAGCGTGAAGAAAAATGTGGTATTTTGAACCGTGCAAAATTCCCCCGTACTTGAGTCGTCAATACATGAAAAAAAACTGATATTTTGCCGAACAGGTTGTTCTCACTGGAAGGTCTCGAATGTTCACTGAGATATACGACGTTCTCACTAGAACGTCTCGAATGTTCACTGAGATACGGAGACTTGGAAAAAAAAATGAAATATATATATTTTTTGCCATGGGATGTTCAGGACAGGCAATATAACAATATGGACGACTACGGCACCTCAGATTTTCCTCACAACGATGCTACTGACGAACAAGAAATAGCACACAACGGTTTCGCAATATTTTCAACGTTTTGTATTGCTATTTTTCCAAGCGTGCTACCGTTCGGAAATGTTACATAAAAACACATCGACCAGATCCGAGATTTGTGCATAAATTCAGTGCATGTGCAATGAACGTTTAATGTAATGCCTTAAGACAATGAAGTATTGATTTCATTCACACACAAACACATTTACGAGCACACGCGTCATAAATAATCAGTGACATTACAGATTTCTATTTAAAAAGAATGGGGAAAATGGAAACTGCCAATTCCAATCTCACCTATGAAAGATGCTTTCACATAATATAAGACTCTCGTCTTGTCACTACCCTCGTAATAAACGATTTACAACAAGTGCTGGGATGGATCATTAAAGCCTCGCATATTTCACATCTTATATAGCACATAGAACAACAAACCTATAAAAGCTACCCATCAAATAAGAAAGGAGTGGTTCCCAGAGTTTCCTGGACCACACATGATGCCATGACAAATTTTGCGGACCTCAAATTGACTGACGTGTCCGATGTCAGGCCATAAGAATGCAAATAACGCCAACAAATTTATGGCATTCCCGAAAACACGTAAGTCAGGAATAAACTATTGAATTAAACCACCAATCGGACCACAGAAGTTCCAACCCTATCATTTAGATCAACAGAAAACGGAAAAGCACTGCTGGTCGTTAGATGGAGAGCCAGAGGCCTAATCTAATTCAAAATTTATGGCGCAAGTCAAGTGTTAGGCGACAAGCATGTACGAAAAATGTAAGAGGTAGTCGCGCGTCTGACTTTTTCGAATCATTAAAACCGCAGTGTTCATCGGAAAACGCATATAAAAACCGCGATCAAGCAACATTTCATTTATTTCGCTATTCGGCACGGCTTGCATACCGTTCTTCTTTAACGCGCCCTCTCACCACTTAATGACCACCATATCAACGTACCAGAAAAATATTTGTACTTTTGTACTTTATTACAAAATTGTGGAGTTCATCCATAGCGAAGTGAAATTCAGATGCACAACATACTGCAATTCATCGGAAATTTTGGTGAGTTGCAAGCCTACTGAAAATGGCGATGTGGCATCGCTGATGACAAAAAAAAGATTTTTCCTTGGTTTACGCATAAAACAACGTCACCTGAAGGTGATCAAGTTGCTACAGCCATCACGAAAATAGCGCAGCTGTTCGAGATGAAATACTTACATTGAAACGGTCGAGATTGTCCAGGATACCAATACGTGTTTTCTTCGAAATTCGCACATCAGCCAAGTAATGAGCCTCGCTATCCTGCAAGACATACGTCATTCTCAAAATTGCTGAAATCAAAATCTGATACGTTCAAATTATCATAACACAATTTAAGTCTCTGCTTTTAGAAAGTTTATAAGCAATATTCAGTTTTAGCTGCAAAAAATATAAATATTTATCGCCCTTCCCCTAGCCTGGTTTATTGTATTCAGCTCAACTTGTGAAGAGGAAGCGCTTGAAAAGGGAATAACGATTGCTTTGCGTTTCAGAATCATCGGTATAAAGCAGACCCAAATAATTTATCAAAACACATTCGAAGTTCAAGCAAACGAATACCTCGAAAATATCCTTCGGTCCTCCCCTCCCTCCATCCGCCTCCCACCTCGCTCCTCTATATTGACACAGCTTTGCAAACTCAGAACACAAATCGCAAAATGAATAGGCGGTTTAGTTCAAAAAATAATATGGAGGAAAGAAAAGATATTTTTTAAACCAATTTTTTATTACAGTGATGCTGAATGCACACCACACATGCCTTACACCCGTCGAAAAAAAAAACTGGGAATTTTGCAGTGTGGCAGCACTGCGTGCGGTGGAGGAAAGGGAGAGGAGGGATGCAACTGATTCACCCTTTAGCTCTGGAGCAGCCCCATTTAGCTCCAGCTGCAAAATGATTTTAGGCTAGCAATCCTAATAGACCTTCTAATTTAACGATTTTTCGTTAGCTGCCTTCCCGGAACTAAAAGACTCCTCCTCTCTATTTAGCGTGTATAATTGGATTGTTTCGCCCAGCACTCCCTCCTTTTTTTTCCCGCTTTAAAGAAGTCTTTCAGATGGTCTCTATTAAGCAGAGTAAGTGAGGCATAAAGAAACATACCATAAAAACATCCAACTGCCTTTTGACCAAAACAACCAGCCGACCGAATACCATTACCGAGAAATATGAACTCGAATCTTGTAATGTTAGCGCCTTCTTCGAGAGCAGAACGAAAAGCACGAACACAATCCTAAACTATTTTGCCATCGTAACTTCATGAAAACATTTTCTCTCCAGCTCCCCCCCACCCCATTTTTGATAAGTGTGCAATTTGCCAACCCTGTCCGAATTTAACAATGAAATTACTGCTAAACAGGCTCCTAACTGTCTCCCGCTTATTCTTTAAAATTTTGAAATTCTCTGTTTTACAGACGCTAGATGAGCTAAATGAATATTCTAACAACAATTCAATCGGCAAGACCACAATCCACATCAAACGCGAAAAGCAGCGCATTCGTGTCTCGCACGCTAATAAAGCTTTCGTTCACCGCCGCACACAATAACAGCAAAAAAAAGGAGCAAAACAGAGCAAAAAACTTACGACGGCTGCATTCGGCAACATGCTTTGATGAACTTATCCAAATGTTCATGCAGAGGTTCTAAAATAGGCGTCAGCACATTTCGGATCTGAAAGAAAAACACTTAAAAACAATATAACTGAACCTGGAAACATCCTTGTATACATATCCCCATTAAATACAATTTTTTGGTTTTGATTTCCCCACCTCCCTCTCCTCTAAAAAAAGACAAAATTTGGAAGAATTAAATGGCAAAGCAAACCGCACTCTCCCAGCATTATTACCTTCAAAGTTTCACCGAGTCCCTGACTGCTGCAAGTAAACTACAACTAGCCACTGCTCACAATTAACGGCCGAAATTGGGAAGAAGAACGGACAGTCAACTAACTCATGTAAACTCCCGTAACTGTTAACAATGAATACAAATAGGCGCGAATGGAGAAAAACATGAAAGAAAATGGACTGACCTGATCGGCAATCTGCTTCTCAACGCTGCGACCCATTCCACTCTCCCCACTAGATGCCGACTGGGTGTCTATGGAAGCTAGTAAATCGCAACTCATGTGAAAGAACCTCGCACAGAACTTCTGCTCCGACTCAACCACCGGACCCACCTCACCCAAAACAATTTCCACCAACTGAAAATATGGTGCTGAAATGAAGTCAAAAAAGATTGACTGGGTGACAATACACCGATCTGCTATTCACAGATATGAAAACTCCTCCCCCTTTCCCTTCAAGGCGATATAGCCACAGCCGGTTCCTGAAGTCGAAAAGAAGAATTAAAAGTTTTGATCGTGGCACGTAAAATTTTAAAGAATCTTAACAAGATTTTGAAGAACAAGACCACATAATTCAAAAATTTTTGGCATCTATGGCGCAAATCTCTTAGCGGCTCACCAGTGTGGCGTGCCATCCCTAAATTCGACTGAATTATGCGCGTCATTTTCTTCAACTGAACGAGTCAGTAGACTGACGGAAGTGGCAAACGCACTTTTACTTATCACTTTGAAACGTCGCCCTCGTTGTTTCTTTTGAAAGTTTCCTCCGAAACGGCGCAATAATGGAGGAAATTTTGCTGTGAGAAAGCAGTATAAATTTATTCAGCGACACAAAAGTTGTTGTGTTCTGTTACTGTAAAGTGAGTGATAACCGCATTGGTGTTATAATCATTTTTCCTCGCCTTCAATTTATAGAATATCGAAATTACGTTAAAGCATACAAACTTGACAGTTCTGTCTTCTAATCTGTACGCAGAAAAAAAAAATTACTATTCGCACAACGATCGCCTTAAGGATTGCCGATAAGAGAAGCTACTGAAACAAGCACTTGGAAGTACGGAAAATACCTCTGAGAAAAACAAAACGACGAAGCAGCAAATGCACATTTGAGTTTTCTTTCGCCTGAACAATGAAATCTCTGGGATGACAACAACCCTACACGTTCGACAAAAAATTAAATGGGTTTCGATAACATGCCAATAGCCACAATAGCCGATAAGTACCTATACTTTTGAGAAGGCTTCAGTCCACGTGTAACAAGCATACGCTAATGCACTGACCCCTTCTCCTTCAACTGGCAAGAGGAGGAAGCAGGTAGTTTTCACCCCCTGCATCCAACTTTTTCCCAAAATGGGTATCAGCACCAGTACGAGGACCTTCGGCTGCCGCAGATTAGCTATTTAACTGCACTCGAAGGCCAAAAATTGCAGATGATTTGCCAGTATACACGTCCGCAAAACAAAAAAGTGGAGATTCTTCGATTTATAAGCACCACCTCATTGAGCCCATCTGGGAAGAAAAAATTGAAACTTCAACGCATTTTCCAAAACCTATGTTTCTTTACTTAACTTTCAACACTCCAAAAATTAACACTTAATCGAAGTTATGCTACTGTGCAAAACAGACCAAACTTAAATTTCTTAGTAAGACTCTTCTAGCCGCCTTTTCTCTAAATCCAAAACCAAATGAATGTTCGCCAACCCCTTTCTTTTCCAAGACCATCAAATTCAGTAACTATCCGGATATACGAAGCATTCCAATGCATGCATTCTTTACTCAAAAGAGAGCAGGGGTCTGTTCGAACGGACAGCAAGTCAGCGAATCAGCAACTGCACTTCGAACAGAAAATTCTGATAGTGCACAGTGACCAAGTTCAAATGCTTACTCGTCTTCAAAAATAAGTAAGCAACTGATAAATAAAAGCTTCAAAGAAATTCGAAAACCGAAATAATCTAAGTGAAAGAGCAGAATAACTGATTGCATGGTTATGTGATAGCAAGAGAGGACAAATAAGTTTAAAAAAAAACCAACGTTAATCAATGCTTTCTGATCGACTTTGTTCTCGGCGCGAAACGTTCGCTCCAATGAAGACTTCGATGAATCCAAATTTTTGAGCATTGCTCTCCTTTCGGAATTTGCCAATTTATTCAGCTCGCTGTTAATCACTTCAAAGAATCGTTCGAATTCTTTGTAATAGATAACCTTTGTGTTCTGCACGTATCGCTGCAAAATAATCAATATGCGCGAAACTAACGCCGCTATTCACAAAAGCGAACAAAACAATGATACGATTGCTCTGAAACGGTGACCGCGGTCCGACAGTGGAATAAAGCTCTAACGTTGTGCTGAACAATGCGCAATTTAAACCTTTTAGAGCGGAAGAAAAATCTCAAAATCTATTTTTAAAACATAAACGATGCAAAACGTTATCATCACAAAATGAGATAAAACAAGAAAAATTGTGTAGCGTTTGAAAAAAAAGGAAAAATTTCTACAGACCAGTTTCAGAAAAAAAGCGTCACTGGCAAATGAAACAAACCGTAACTTCAAAAAAAAAAAAAAAAACCACAGCTGTTTTTCTCCGTAAATAAGCGCCCGACCAAAATCTTCCTCTTGTCACCAAAACAAGGCTTGAAAAACAGTGTTACTTATTTGCTAAGCCGATTACAGTGAAAACAGTACCTGGACAGAAGATTCGTACGCGGCGGGTCTTGTTACCTTCAGCCATGCGATCAAATCCGAGAACGGTCGCAACGCATGAAAGCGCTCAGACTGCTTTCGTAGAGCCACTTCATGCCAATCCGGTGCTTCGGTTATCTCGTTCTGGAATTCATTAAATTTGCAATACTATTCAACAATCATATGCGCTATTGATCGGTCAGAGCCTGAATTTGCGATGTAATTTGCTAACAACCATCGCATATATCAATACTGAGGCTGCTCACTCACAATTCCTTTCTTCTCGTTGATATACCCGAGCAAACATCACGCTATGTCTACCAATACCGACCACAGCATAGCTCTAGGATTAATTATATTACGTTAGCCAAAAGCATCACAAATTCATTCCACGAAAAACAAGATAATCACTACAAAAATACCTGCGAACCATGAACGATGAACGAACCAACAAACCGCTGAAGGCCTCGTTACCATTTCGGAAATGAAACCTACATCATTTCAAAAGTACAATGTTAGTCAAAGAAAAGAAAGGTTAAAAAAAAGCTGGGAGAAAATGCAAAATAAGATAGATTATGAACTAAAATCTAACATCAAGAACATAAGAAGTTTTTACAATGTATACGGTCTCTAGCCTGCACAAAGGAAAGAGAAATGTCATTTGGCTGAAATGTTGGCCTCACACAAAATTTGTATGCGCATGTGAACAATTAAACCGAAGAAGTTAATTTGGAAAGCAAACACAGTCACCAAATTATAGAAGAGCGCAGAAAGATGTGCCATCAGTTTCTCAATGAAATCATCAGTGAGCTGATTGAGTTGCTCAGATCGTTGTTTATAGGCGGACATTAGATGCATTGACGGGTTAACTTTCGATGAATTGAACACCTGCACCGCACGTGCTGCTGCACAACATCGACTTATGCTGCAAAGTGAAAACAGTATCGGTGTTACGCACGATAATTAACTGAGAACGCATGCTTAACGAAATACGCATTGATGGTGTTCACGGCATACATTGATAAAATTCAATATCCATAGCCTCGCCGCAAAATTTAAATTCGTGGTTCATATGCAAGATTCGAATTGTGGGGATATTTTTCATTCTTTGTACACTTTTCATATGAACGTAATTATTGACTCTTCAGTAAGATTTTGGATGCGGATTCCAGACTTCAAAAATTTTCGTCTATCAATCATATGTTTTTTATGCAGTACAAGTATCGAAAAAAGGTAAAAACGATTAGGGAAAAACTTAGCGATTCAAGCGACAGACAGTCCGGCGAATTCTAAAAGAAACAAATAAAAAAGGATCGATCGAAGTTACTTTAAAAAGCCCCACTTTTGACGAATGAAGCAATTTGGTAACGGCATGCCGCTTCCCGGAGAAACTGCCCAACCGACCCTGATCAAATCATGAAAAAAATTTCGATTCAGACAAAACTTGGGGTTTTCAAGAAATTTTAGCTGGCGTGGCTCTACACATCATGCAATCTGTACGTACGACCGTCTTCGCTCTCTTAAGCGCCCCTCATGAAAAGCTGCGAAAAGAACTGTAATGTTCTGAGCCTCTCAACTGTTTTTATGATGTTGTTGGAAACGACGCAACGAAACAAAATCTTGACAAAGAAATTGAACGAAACTAGGCCATCCGAAGTTGACTGTGAACAAAAACGGGAAAATATGAATCTAAATATGGCATTACAATTTTGATCTGGCAATGTTGCGATACAGCTTGATGACAACGGCTATACCAAAACTCTATACGCCATTTGTTTGTTTAGCATTGAAAATAAGAAAAGCGCATAGAATGAGATGTAAAGTGAAATAAAATGCACAAAAGGTGGGAAAAAAAGCAGAGAGCGCTGCATTTAAATGCTGCTGAAATAAACAATGTATCTTCTCTGCTTTAAGAATGCGCAAGCGAATAACCTCGTTGGATCGGAGAGATTGGCGTGTTGAAGAGTACGAATATGCTCATCGGTGACCACGTCAATGGCATTCAGGGTTTCAGCGAGATATTCTCTTAATATGCGCGTATTCTTCCTCTCCACACATCCCAAACTATCTTTTTCTTCTATGAGCTCAACGCTGTCTCGCACATGCTATAAGTGAAAGTTAAACTTATTCCCACTGAGAAAAAAACGACTGTGACATGATGAAATCTTATTCAATGGTAAGAGGGAGAGGGGAGTGGCGCGTATCACCTAAAATTTTAATAAGCGAATGGGGTTGCCTTCCTCTCCCCTCCCCTCTCCTCTCCCCCTCCCCACCGGCCCCTACCCTCTCAAGTTTGCAGTTAACTTTTTTTGCATTTGAACTCTTCCATTTCCCTCAACAAAATTTCTCGCAAAAATTGAAAACCCGCATCCACTAAATGTTTGAGCTTTATTGTGATGTTAATTTCATCTAATCTTTACCAACCAAATTCTACACAGCCATAAATCTTACAGGAGCAAACGGCCGGTTAGCCTAAGGCAAAAACGTGCATTTTTCCCCAACCTCCTTTTCTCTGCCTTCCCTTCACCACTTTTTCAGTCAGATTATCCGTTCGTGACGAAACGCTGCTGCAAGTGCGCGCACCATACCCTAGTTCGTGCGATTGGGAAAAATGTTTACACCTACGATGCCAGCAGATTCAAAATACATCGCGAAGAATTTAGTTCGGGGTAATGAGCTGACCATTTTTATCATCGATTGTATCCTAAGCGCAATTCTTGGGAGATCTTTTTGGCCTTTACACGGCAGATTCATGCCTTTCAACATTGAGATTCAGTCTCTGAACATTGAGAATAAAATCCCTATCTCGCCTATTTTAAAGAACGTTTCATCAGCAAAAAGAAATTGAAAACTTACGTAAAGCAGTTTGTCAAACGTGTCTAGCTGCTCATCGAGGCGATCAGCCTCTAGCAGAGCGGCATCAATAAGTGAAATGAGGTCATTGACGGCTGCTTCACTGCCCATAATTGACTGTATGTTAGCGCCATCGAGTTGTTGCAATTGTTCGCCCAATACTGCTGCGAACTTGTCCGCCTCTCCAATCGTTAGCTGTGCACGCGCCAACAACCGTCGAAAATCAGCCTCCTCTTTCGCCGATATTGGCTGAAACACAACATACCGTCACACTTATACGTTGAAAATAGTTACGGAAAAATTTTTACAACCCCAATACACTATTCCAGTTTGCAACTTCTAAACCCATTCCTTATTTCCCCCCCCCCCCCCTCCTTTCGTGAAAAAGCCTCAGGCGCAAATTCTGGAGGAGTGGACATCGAAATAACTGAAACGCAAACACAAAATGATGGTGGTATCAAAGTAGGATATAAAACAAAAATGCAAACTCACACTTCCAATGTCAGCCGTCTCGTTTAGACTTATTGTGACTTGCATAAAAAAGCACAAGAACCACATTTTACTCTTAAAGTTAACTAGTCTTTATCATGACACCTTCAAAATCACTCTTCGCTCACTGGGGACAGTCGCCACCGTACACGGTTACCATTATCTGTCTGAAGTGGGTCTACTTGAAACTTTCAAAAGCGAATCGCGTTTTAACAACAAAATTCCACTTCGCTACTCACGCAAAAAGTTCTACACCCATTCGTTTTCATCAATTATTTTTTCCACTAGCTTTCTATCCTAACACTTTTTTCAAAACTTTCGAAGCCTATCCACCAGCTTAAACACGCGCAAAAGTCCCCCCTACGGTACGCACCACAAAAGTGGACAAGGTTCCCGATAGCTGCCGAGTCGTAACCTCCATACAATTATTTCAAAAAAAGGTGAAACAATAATAAGCCCACATACACGTTGATGCGGACGTTAAACAACAAATACTATAGGAAAAACCTGGTAATCAGCAAAATTTTCTTCAGGGCCATCTTCTGCTTGCTCGACAGCGACAACCGTATGCGGCGTATCGACCGGAATAGGCACATTTACAAAATCTGGCTTCTGCACCGGAAGATATTTTGACGCGAACTGAAACCAACGAAGCAATATCAAATAGCTTGTACGAAATAGCTATATGAAAACGATCGATTTCAGAAAAAGAAAACCCAAGCTGAGCGTGGCTGCGATCAAGTACATCTAGTTGAAAATCTCAAGGTTATAAATATAAATGCGGCCAACTCACAACACTATGAGCGCATTTTACCCATGAATATCTTTAAAACTTTGGGTACTTTTCGAAAAAAAAAATGCTGCCTCTATGCACCTCAAAATTGCTGATTTGGTGATACCGCTTACACTGCTGTTGATGAGAAACGAATAAAACCGATAGTGACGAAATTCTTTGCGTTCACGGTTCAATGAAGAGCATAAGGAAGGGCTTATAAATTCGAGCTGCATTAGCGTGGTATGCTATAACATTTTGCCGTCGTCCTAAACCATTGCTGCTGACGCTATGACGCGTTCTGGATATGTGAGAAAAAATGCTTGATTTCTGCAGTTAGCAATCATAATTCGCGCCAATAACACCGCACAGGGTACGCATTCTTATTTTTTCTTTCGTCGACCCATTCCATTATGTACCACACACTATGTGCTCAACGGTGGGCTCATCAGAGCTTCAAGATTTATTAATTCACCTTGTATAATTGCTTTATAAAGGCGTCCTTTTCATCAGGCGTTGATGCGAACAACTTATAAACGCGATCACCAACTGCCAAATCAAACTGTGGCAACATCTGCAAACCAAATTCGTCAGTAAAGCACCTAATTGTCGACCACACAGACTAAGCGTAAAGTGAAAACACTATAAACATAACGTACGCAGCGCTAATTCTCTTTGGCCACATGTAGGGACTGTTATCGAGCTAATGCATAGAGATTAATAAAACGATGGGAAACTGCATGGAAACACACGAACGGCTTCACCAAAAACTTGCACAGATAAGAATTTGCTTTTGGCAAGTTTGAAAAAAGATCACGAGCAAGGCGTACCTAGCAGCAAACAAGGGCACATTTTCATCACTCAGCTAGTTTCAAGAGCTTCTTCGAGTGCTTTTTCATCTCCATCTCTAGCTTTTCTTACATTTTCCGATCTTAAGAAATAGAAAGGCATGTTGGACGAGTAGACGACGAAGGTTTTGCAAAATGTTCAAGGGAAGATTGTGTCCTTTTTTAAGGAAGTCATGCCCAGCCC
>JPKZ01000228.1:126316-144305 GCA_000803305.1 Toxocara canis | reverse complement strand
CTCCTCCAGCTAGTCCTGTCATCAACAAACTATCCTATCGACTTCCTTTGACCGTTTCAGTGTTTAGGGACGGTGGAGGTGTAGTGGAGAGGGAAACGTGGGGATTAATAGCAGGAACTTGTTCATATGGCATTAATTTCGGCATAAGTATGCGAAAAATTGCAATCACATTTGAATTGCAAATGGCAAAAGTTTTCAAGCAGATTGTGCGACCAGTATCGTTAAGGGGAGAAATGCAATTGGAACTGCCCTGATGTTTGGTGATAACGATGAACGTGTAGATGAGGTGACAGCGATTTTGTGGCTATTTTTAAACGTACAGGCAACTGGGTGTCGATATCTTTTGTGGACCATGGATAAATACAAAAGCGTCGCAACGGCGATAGTTTTCTAGGCGGAAACGTTCCTTATTCATCGCATTTCGCACGCTCCGACCAGTGGTGGTAAGCTGCATTCCTTTTTTTGCTGTGGGCGCCCGCAAATAAATGTAAACCCTAACCACCTTTGACAATATTCTCAATACGGCTTTTACGACACTAATATTTCCAATTTTCAAGCAAACATGGACGATCAGCCTGATTGGAAAAAAAATTTCAAAGCAAGCTTATAGGGTTTTCTCTTTCAGACGAGAAACGCATCTCTGCTACAGAAATTTTCTTTGTCTTATCTAAAACTTCGACTTTTTTAGGCCAACCATTTTTCATACGGCGATGTCGAGGTCTATACTTGGAAATACCCCATTAATTGCTACATCACTTCACGATTATAAAATCGCACCAGGAATCACTCTTTTCTTAGTTCCTTTATTTTTCATTTGGTGAATAAAGGTTTTCATGAAATGTTGTAAAAGTCGCACGGCTGGGGATTCGAACAGCACCGGTTTTGCTTTGACTCTTATCGTAGTTCGCATGGAAAGCGTTGCACGTATATTCTCCCACATTATCATAGCAGTTATAAAACGCACTTTTCTAGCTAGAGTAATGCCACCCGAATTCCATGTTTCTCCGAACTTTATGATATGTGGACTTTCTTAATAAACACCATAATTAAAAATTGTTGCGGATTGTTTGGAGGATGGAAGATTGTGGAAACGATTAGTGAAATACTAACTTAGAAATAGTGAAGAATTTCGGGAGGTTTTCGAGTGTATTAAGGAGGCGGCTTCAATTTTTGAAAAACTTTTCAAATCAACGGTTTGCTCGACTTTCACAACGAGGACATTTTGTCCGTTGAAGTGACAGAAATCGCCGAGAGTTCTTTAAGAGGTTGTGTAAAAGCAACCGACCGGTTGACAGCTCTAGCTTTCTTACAGTTTTACAACGTACGCCACTACGATTAGGTCAAAATTTGTAACATTTAAATCCCGTCCCCAGCAGGAAGTGCGAAATAAATGTATTCCACAGATGGTGTAATAGATTTATTTCGCAAATCCGCACCACATCCTCTCGCCATGTCGATCGAACATTCGAAGCAAATATGAGCAAACCCCCATTCCCCCCCACCGCCACCCCGTCCATTTCCCACTTGAGATGTCATCCCCGAATTTCCGGGTTTTCGAGAAGTTACAGGCGCTCACAACTGGGCAAGTGCCCAGAAAAGTTGAAATTTTTGGTACTTTTAGCACGTCTCGATCACCAAAAGTAATCCTTCACCAGTCATTACCTTACTTTAGTGCCTTTTTGATCCAAACTTCGAAAAGCGCAAAATTTCCTCTGACAGTGTTGGTCCCTAGGAATTTTTAAAACTGGGAAGGAGGAGGAGTCGGGTGGGAAACGACTATGCGTGGTCAAATCGAACCGTCTTTAGAAGATGCCTTTTTTGAATTCCAGCATATCGACGTGGTTTACATGATTGGAGAAAAATGGCTTTGCATCACTGCTACATTTACTTCAAAGCGAATGGTCATTTGCGTTTTGGTTTTGGTAATGGCAGTCGAATTTGCCCATGACAGAATGTAATGCTGAAGCTAATTTTCCGTTGATAACTGAAAAAGGGTGGGGGAGGCGGGGGAGAGAGGTGGAGGGGGTAATGAGCGCCGATAGGCTATATAGTTCACTATCTGGGGGGTTTGCATTGCTGGCTGGCATGGTTACAGTGAAATTCTCGCTCATATGATATTGCTGCCGTTTCGGTTACTGGTGCATTTGTTCCTAAGGCTGTTTCCTGAAATGTTCATAATCTGTCGTGTTCAGATTATTTCATCAGCCGATTTTCTAGAATAAGAACAGAATAGTTTACGAGCAGCACCCATTCGATCAGGTAGAGCATCAGTGCAAAACTTTTCCCAGAACTGCTGTGTTTTCATAATTGCTGTGAAACTGGGACGACCTACTGTATTAAACGTGCCACCATTATAGATGGAACATGGGATAAAGTAATGAAAAAAATATGTGCATTGATGCTGTGCCTGAGTAGATTGTGCTACTAAACTCTTCTATTATTATTCTAGATAATCGACTGATCAGTTAAATCGAGCTCAACTGATTACGGCCACCAAGTTGAAAATGTGAGCAATATTTTACATATATATAACGCTATCGTATAGACAAGAAAACAACATGTGTGAAGTAGGCGCGAGGCAATCGCGCACACCTTACGCGCATGACGCATACCTTACGTTTTCGATTTCCTGCACTCTTTGCAGTTGTTATAATATAGCTGCGTCTTTCTTAAAGGCTTCTCTCTATGGAGCAGATCAGCTAGGAGTTTATCAGACGATTCGTCCAACTTCTCACACGTTTTGGCTCTGAAATTTTAAAAAAGAGAGAGAAAAAAAACGTTCACGGCGATTCGTTTAGAAAATATCGCCCTGGTCGAAAAATTTTTGCATTCGACCGCAGTCACCATAGTGTTTGTCGAAGTGCAAGTGGCATATGTTAGTGCTGTAACTTTTTACTGCTTCCATAAGTTTTGGTTTTTTCCTTGTTTTTGCAACAGTTTACGAAAGGATTTATTGTTTTTCTTCAAAATGACTCCAACGGGTTAGACCAAAAAGTTCTGGTCCATTTTGTCTGAAGGTCCATTTTGTTTGAACTGTTTTTTTATTCCAGTGAAGACGATGACGATTTGTTTTACTCGTTTCCGGAGCTAAAAGGACGGGTTAGTGTACATACACTTCCATTAATCCTCTGCCTATCCTAATGCAGCATCGCAGTGGCCTACAGCAGAAAGACCGTTGTATATGCAGTGTGACAATTTTCAGCCCGGGATAACGATTCACGGAGATAGTAACTGAGAGTGGGGGAGAGGGGAGAGGAAAGGAGGGAGGTGAAGATGGCAGTCAAAAACAGGAGCGAAGAAAGTCATTTCTGAAACACACTTCCATAGAGTTTGATGAAATATAGCGATCGGCTTTTACTGCGTGAGTGTGCGGTGAATCATTTTTTCCCTTTGAAGCTAGTAAGTTTTTTGAAAACCGTTTTCGTTAATAATTGCAATTGGCCGAACGATTTATGAAGGTAGTTAAAATCGAAAAAGAGCTGAAGAGCACTGAGCGTAATCGGGCAAGTTGAGGGGATATCTCTTTAAGTGCCTCCTAGGTTGAGGAGTTTGCCTTCTCGTCCGAGCACGGCTGCTCTCATTAACCTATGCTGTAAACTGTTACAGCAGTTGATGTGCGATGCACTGGACGAACGAACTCGTTGTTGGCCACAACTCCGATGAGGCCATACGCTCAAAAGTGCTTGCACATTTTTGCGCCTCGATGAAATATTTACATCGCTTCTCTCTCTCACTCTCTATAGCTCTTTTCACCTGTCAATTTATATAGCACACATTTGCGCACAAATTGACAGTTTATTGTTGACCGCAATAATTCCGATTTCTTATTGCTCCACCGCCTTTTTTTGCTACTTTACTTTAACATTTGGCGTCCACTGAGAACTTGAGTCTAACTAACTAGTTTTTTCTTCTTTGAAATGCAGAAAAAATGGAAAAATTTGAAGCCGTTATATAAGGCGTGTCAGAAGAAAGGTATTGACAAATCGATAAGCAGCCATTGTTTTATTTCGTTGTCTGCATTTTAACGCATCAGCTGCGGTTGTCCCCCGTGGTTATTTCTTTTCCTGCAACGGAAATCCGTATGCAAGATCTGCTTATACTCACATTACGATGTAGCTGCTTGTTGCCTTGGCAATGATTTTCTTCCGATCTACGGTATATCGTTCAACAACTTAGGCGAATGTTCATTTATTGATCGTTTTCGTTCTACGAAGATAATTATGTGCAGCATTTATAATAACAAAAACAAACGTACAACCAGAGTGAACCATACTGAGATTATGGTAATGTGTATGGTGTCTTTCGACGTTTGAGTAAATGCGTAGTTTACTTACGCTCTTTTTACATTGAACTGTTCGGAAATGGCACTCAATCTACCTTTGACTGCAGTCAAATCGTGAACCTTCAGGTCGGCTTTCTCGCAAGCAGATCGCGACTAATACTGAATAATGGTAACGGAAACACACATCTAAACAATATTGTGAAATTAAATTTTTTTTAAAATCGATCAAGTCACATGCAGAAGTAAAGGCGTCGTTAAAGTCTAAAAGATGATGGGTGAGAAGAGCTAATGATTATTTGAGAATGATTTGAGAGGGTACATACAGTACGGAATCTTTTAAAATGGCATTATTACTTAAAATAGCAAAGTTTGGCTACTCTATCTAAACATTATTACCATCAAGTAGAGTTTGAATTTTGGTTTGTATTTTTCTACTTGGTAACTTATCCTAACGATAACAGTAGCTGATGAAATAAAATTGTTGAGGTGAAAATAACTGATGGAAAAGTTGGTCACTCAGGTTAGTAGGGGATGAGATTGAATCGAGAAATAAAACTTGTTGACTTGTAATGAAAACTTTTTGTGAACGTTTTATTATGGGTTTTGCGCGTAAACGTCACTTTACAAAACGTATTGATGGGATCTATAAATGCGATAAAATAACGCTGTTCGATTTATACTATTCCCTTCTAGATGATATCTCTTGATTGTTTTTCGCTATTACAATTTCACCGGCTTAAACGCAAAGAATTTTGAGAAGAGTAATCCGTTGAACTAGTTAGAAAGAAAATCTATAGGATTTAATCATTACGTCAATGAACTTCTTCTATAGGTTGGAAAAGAAAGTACCAAACACAAAGTGAAGATCGAAGGTTCATATTTTACCTATTAGAAAAGTTTGAACAAGATTGTTGGCTAAGAATAGAGGTCGAACTAAAGCCTCACAAATACACCAATTGCACTTTCATGTGCACATATGGATGGGGTGTAAATGAAAGTGGAATTGGCGCACGCACGAATGCTTTGCTTACTGACCTCACGATCATGTTCACATATACGGGATTCATAAGCGATGGTTGGCAAATTGTGGTATGACGGTTAAGTGTCTCTGAAGTGATCGACCCCCTTCTATGGTCGACTAAATTCATCCACTTGCGCTTGTTTAGATGTGTAATACTCATATGTGCATTTGCTCAATATTGCTCGTCTGCGTCCAATATCTAATTCTCTTTTATTGTCGCTCATGTGCTACTGCTTACTGTTTGCTATAATATGCGCCTATCATAAATTGATCGGTGAATTTCTTATTGATGCGATGTTAGCACTGAACTTGGAACGCTAATCAATTTTTGAATTAGAATTTTAGGGTTCATTTATTTGTTTATATTTTGTGATGAATCATCTTCGTTTTCCGTAGTATCAATTTGTTAGTTTGGCATCGAGATGGCCCTTCGATTATGATTGGCACCTTTACGTTGATTTTGCATGCCGTTTTTTTTCTTTTCTGAAGCAGTGATGCGTTTCACATGCTTAGTGTTTGAGACTGACGTTTTCAGCTTTTCAAAGATTTTCGTTTCAAAAAAGTTTCTGCACGTTTTCGATGAGCTTTCTTAACGAGCTTGATCAATGTGTTTTAATTCGCAAATTTGAAAACGTTTATTTAATTGATGATTTTGCTGTATGATATTCGATTTTCGACCTACTTGTGGATTTGGAAAGAGAATCTGTGCTTTGGTAGGATCCTCTGGTAGTTTCATTGTCATTGTTTTCCATCGTTATATCCAAAAAGCTAAAAGTATGAAAAAGTTGAAACGTATGAAAAAGCTGGAATATGTGGAAAAGCTGGCATTTATGAAAACTGTATACTGTTATGAAAATGGCGCTCATTAACATGGTTGCTAAAGGTGACCATGACATGGTAAGCTTACCCTCCATAACATTTTGTTCGAAAGGTATTCACTATTGTATAACTTTTACTGCGCGCGCGTTGATGATTGAGAAGGGCAAGCGAACTAGAGATTAAAAGAAAGAACCAACTAAGCGATAACCCCCCCGGTGTGATAAATGTTATTGAAATAGACGTGTGTACGAGGGGAAGGCAATTGGTCACATTTCTAATTCCTCTTAAGGAATCGTACTTAGTTTATGATTGCATAGAGCGTCACCATCAACGTTTTAGATTGTTCTTATGTAGTGAGAAATCATGTTCGATTCATTGCTATGCAAACGATGTGAATCAGTCGCGTGTTTTCTCTTCAGAAGCGTTAAGAGCATCATAGCACGCAATTTACGCGAAATTATCTCAGTCAACTTGTTCGTACTTTGTTGGCAAATCGGAGCACCTCCAATCGACCACAAGCAACCGACGACACCGACACGCCTTTGACTATTAGTATGTCTGAGTGGAGATAGAGTGGAGGCGAGAGAGAGTACTATTTAATTGATGTGTGCTCGAAGTAGATCGAACTGGGAGACCGTCAAAAATTATGCCTCTTATTCTTCTACCATTTTGCCGTCGAACTCTACAAAAACGATAATTATTGACGTGAATATGTTAAAATGGAACGATTAAAGAGGAAAGTTCGTTAAAGCATATTTGATTGGCTCATTTTAAAGTTCTTTAACAACAACAGTTATGGAAGTGGTTAAATTCGAAATAGATGGCGACAAGTGATAAACAACATCGAATGCTAGATGCGTAGCAGCTTTACGCGGTTTTATAATCATTTTTATTGATCACAAGCAGCACGTCCACCATTTTTGATTGATGCCTAATGTGTATAATACAAATGGGTTATACATGTTTTTTAAGCATCAGGCGGTCGTAGTCAATTTAGTTGTTTTCCCATACAATTGTTTTTCAGTATCATTTAAAAATAATAATTTGAAAAGTCTAGTGGGGTTGCTAATATCGCATCATTATGGAGTGATCTATGCGCAGTGCGTTAAGCACATTTTGCGCGCCCTTACTCAACACTCAAATTACACATCGTTTAAGAAGGGAACCGACAGGTGAACTATAGAAGGGCAACGGGCGGTCTTGATGGCAGATGAAGGGGCCTTTTCTTTGAAATATTCTAGTCTTTAATGTCATATGTTTTTGGGCAAAGTTCACAAGCGCTTTTTGTTTCTCATGAACACCTACAGTCTCAGTGGCAACCTTGTTACGATTGTTGCGATCGCGTTTGTAATGTTTATTTTTTTCTATAGACAATATATTTATGCAGATATTTGTGCAAATTATTTATGAAAGTTTCTTGTCACGCTTCTGGTATGCGGTGTGATCGTCGGCTATCAGCACTATTACAGTTAAGAATACCGTAGAAGGGGTTTCGGGTGTTGTATTTGTTTCACAAATGTCAATGGCTGAAATATATGTTGCAATTACATATGTTTCTTTCTTTCTTGTAAACGTTCGGTTCGCGATAGAGTAGTCGAATGAACGCTATCCGCTATTATGCACATTTCGAGACGGATTTCTATCGGGTCGTTCGGCTTATCGTCGATTTTATGCCCAATTAACCTATTGCAGTCGGCTATGTGTGTCGATATTTGAAAGCGATCACCGCCCTCCTTCCCTCTCTTTGCGCACACTTCATCACCCGTGCCTGTTCGATACGAGAGACACATCCGCTTAAGTGCTCGTTTACTCGCGATTACCGCGCCTCCCCTATTCTGCGCCCACCACCCTTGCACTTCTTAAAACAATCGTGCAAATCTTTTAAACTTAGAGCTCTAGAACTTCTCAATATACCGGATTCACCGAAAGGTTGTTTTTCTTCTACTGTCTTTGTTTATCAATGACCACTATTTTTGATGTGGATGGAATTTTTCACTCACTCTGTGCTCAACGTACTTCTTTTGTTTGCGAATAGCATATTTCTTCGGTTTTTTAAACAAATGAACCACAAATACCCTCAAAAACAATATATTTTTCGCAGAATGAAATATTTTGAGTGGAATATGTCATCATCAATAAAATGAAATTAACATCCAAACAAAAGTTATTCCCATTAGCTGTTGAGAAGGTAGTTGTCAGTTGCCCATTGCATTCAAACGCCTAAGTACCAGAAAGTTTTTGCATATCAAAGTTACATTGTTGGAATATGGAAGTAAACGTTTCTGTACGTAGTTATTGTCTTCGCTGTGAGCCTGACGATTTCACATCCACGTATGAACTGACTGTGTTTATCAATGACCACTATTTTTGATGTGGATGGAATTTTTCACTCACTCTGTGCTCAACGTACTTCTTTTGTTTGCGAATAGCATATTTCTTCGGTTTTTTAAACAAATGAACCACAAATACCCTCAAAAACAATATATTTTTCGCAGAATGAAATATTTTGAGTGGAATATGTCATCATCAATAAAATGAAATTAACATCCAAACAAAAGTTATTCCCATTAGCTGTTGAGAAGGTAGTTGTCAGTTGCCCATTGCATTCAAACGCCTAAGTACCAGAAAGTTTTTGCATATCAAAGTTACATTGTTGGAATATGGAAGTAAACGTTTCTGTACGTAGTTATTGTCTTCGCTGTGAGCCTGACGATTTCACATCCACGTATGAACTGACTGCACTGCCAAAGTCTGATTTTTAAATCCCTTTTTCGACATCATTAGTATAATGAAGGACAGAAGATGCCAAAAAGTGTGAAAAACGTTGGGAAACCGAAAGGTGATCTTTTGTTGTCGAAGTGAGCAGTTCTTAAGGTTAGGCGATATGAGACACTGTATAATAAGGCACAGTTAATGACGGCCTTGATTGAAAGCCACACTACTGCCTGTATCTCAAATAACTTCATAGAAAGCATCATATTTTCCCGCTATGCTTTTTAAGAAGTTGGCTTAAAAATTAGTCGTCATATTGCGTCAACAAAGCCAAATTGTTGACTAAGCAAAATTTTTGATTCGTACCTACTTTTATGAATTCCTTAATAGGAGAGTATTGGAGAAGTTGCAAAAGCACAAAATTGGTCCAACGAATGGTCTGCCAAACGTCTAGATGACAGTGGGCAACTGTTTCTAACACTTTATCGCATTCGTCAACGACGACAGCTGTCATTTCATTTTCATTGTTACACATGTCATACGTTTCCTCTTGAAAAACTTTATCTTCCATCCATCTATTGGATTGTAAGCCGCTTGTCGATTGCTTTACACGCTAGACTCGACAACTTCACGAAACATGATCATTTTATTTTAGTATTTCATTTGAATAGCCAAAATGAATTTCCCATAATTCCGGTAGAAATCGTTAGCGTTTTTCATGTTGAAATAACAATAATCTTTTCCGGCAGTGGACGAGCAAATTTAATTTTTCGTAATTTCCTGGCTGCAATGTCATGATGTTCTGTTCCCTCAACTTTTCGTAGGATGATTGTTTTTCTTTTTTCTTTTTTCTTTTTTTGCAAGAGTGCTCAATTAGTATGGTCTAGTGTGTTCTTCGATTCAGCGTTCAAGGGGTTCTTCCGTTTAAAAGTTACTTTTTGTTCAAGGAGCTACCGCATCTTAATGCTGTTGCAAAAGAAAATGTTCTTAAAAATATCGGGCCTTCAGGTCATAAGCGCTGTTGGTATCAAAAGTAACTGGCGTACATATGAAAATGTTAAACACATATTTATTGTTAACTGTTTGGAACCCTAATAATATGTGTTTTGTTTCTTCGCGCTGAAGTTGCATGCTTGATCTTTTTGATTTTCAAAATTTGATAGCTGTTCTGTCGCAGCGACGACCAAATATGAGCATATTGACACTTCATGCTGTTACGGTGCTGCAGTAGTTAGCGCTAGATGAATCGCATTGCTCAGTTCGTTGCTAATTGTGGCACCCCGCAGAATCACATCAGCTTATCTATGAATGGGTGCCACTGCGATCGCTTTTCATGCTCTCATTTGACTGCTTCCCCCCCACCACCTTAGCGTACCACTTCGCCTAGCAGCTACCAAATGGTAAGGTGCAAACCACTTGTTTTATGAACTATTCGGCAAGTCGATAGTGTCTTTAGTAGTATGCATCGATATGCTCATGTTGAAAGCTTGACAAACGATAGGACATTAGTATGTTGCGTTTGCGAACGATTTATGGACGACAATGCAGAAAGTGTTTTTCAAAAAACAGTGAAGCGCAAATTTCACGAAGAGAAACTCGCTTAGCATAGAAATTTCAAAGAGTTTCATGTGTTGCTTATCCTATTATTAGTCATGTACGCCTCTGCTAGGACACACAGCAGACCGGAATAGGGAAAAAATTATACCTAACTTTTATCATACCCTTCAGAGTTAGTAGACGATATGATGAATAATCGTTTTGTTTTTGCGAAAGCTAAATTTTCCACGAATATGTGCTGATTTTGGGCAATTTTTTGGACGATATTCTCAATCTGCATGTGTGCTGGGAAATTAACAGTTGTTTAAATTTTTTATCAACCCGTCAAACGAATTCATCGACCGTATCTGGTAATGTTCGTACAGTTGCATATTGAAGTGGAACGCTCGTTTTTAAGCGCTTTGAAAGCGTTCGTTTTGCTTGTCGACAAGTACAGTTTCATATGCTAATGACAGTTGGCCTATACGTCAAATTATTATTAACGAGAACAATATTGAAAAGTGTCAATACGTGATCGCAAGTTTCGCATTACAGCTTAAACTTATTCATTCATATCAGGGGTCATATCACGGACATTCCTTAGCCCGTCTTGCATTCAGTCAAAGTTATAGACCTTCATATTTCGTTCAGTATTTTAAAACTGAGTCATATATCACATGAAATGCCCCTCATCCCCTCGGATATCCTTTCAAAATCCTCTTTGCCTGCAGTCGAACGCCTAGAACGCAGCTGCACGCAAGCGTCTATCCCCTATTCACATCGATCTTGTTCAGTTTGTGCCGCGATGCTCATTGGTTTGATCACATAGTGGCAAAAATGTTAATTGTCTGTTTGTTCCGTAGTGACGTGGTTGTCGATTTATTGAAGGAATGTTATGAAAAATGAAAGTGTTCTCTTTTGCAGTTTTGAATATTTGTTTAGAGAAACGTTTTCTGACGATAAATATTTTTCCCTTATGTGAAAAAAAAACTGAAACTGATCGGAAGATTTCGCGTCTATAAGCGAAAATGTCGGAGATCAAAAATTTGACTCCAGCATTTGGTCGCCGATGAAATTTGATCATTATTGGTTAATTCAAAATTTTTGTCTTTAAACTGAACACGATCTGTTTTATTGAGATTTCATTAATTTTTAAACCAGCATGTCGCTAGGAGTGCCAGAGGGCGTATATGGTGTCGTCCGTTGTGTTAAGTAGAAAGAGAGGGATGGGGGAGAGAAGGAGGGAGGTGGGGGGATGGGGGGAAGAGGGAGGGAGAACGAAATCTAAAGTGCGTTTTCTTCGTTGACTTAGTTATACAAGAGGAACGTTTACAAAAAATACGAAGAATTTATTAATCTCCTACAGCATCAATGGTACCCTAGTGCAAAAATTTCTCTCTGGATGATTTATAAGTTTATGTGAGAGTAGCACAAAATCGTGAAGTCCTAATTTAACTTCCTAAAACAACAACGAAATTGCAAAACTTTTGCAAAGAGCCAGTATTTTAGATAGAGAGGATATGTACGTGAGCATAGTGGTGGTTCACTGAAGTTGAGGATGTCGATGAGCAATGCTTGTGAATGAGAAAAACGCAAAAGCGCGATGACCGAAAAATGATGTATGACTAAGGGGAAGGCAGTATGTTGGCTTCCGCTTCAGCGAATCTTCTCGTTCAACTAGCCATTTTGCTCGCCCGCTATCCGACATCCCATTGTTCACTGAAGTTGAGGATGTCGATGAGCAATGCTTGTGAATGAGAAAAACGCAAAAGCGCGATGACCGAAAAATGATGTATGACTAAGGGGAAGGCAGTATGTTGGCTTCCGCTTCAGCGAATCTTCTCGTTCAACTAGCCATTTTGCTCGCCCGCTATCCGACATCCCATTGTTCACTGAAGTTGAGGATGTCGATGAGCAATGCTTGTGAATGAGAAAAACGCAAAAGCGCGATGACCGAAAAATGATGTATGACTAAGGGGAAGGCAGTATGTTGGCTTCCGCTTCAGCGAATCTTCTCGTTCAACTAGCCATTTTGCTCGCCCGCTATCCGACATCCCATTGTTTCAAGCGTTAATCTTACCCACTTACATATTGTACACAATTCATAGTGAAACAATAATTACTTTTCCTGTTGTATTTTATGTGTACCTTCAGAGAAGCTTTGAAGTACCCATTAAAAAAACCGAATAATTTTTTAGAAAATCTACGCGAAAGTAGAGTTCGGAATAAATATATAATTTACAAAAAAAAGAAGAACGAGATTTCTTAAAAATGGTTTGAGTCTCTGCTCATTCTCTCTCTCGTTCAGCTGCTATTGTTTCCGGCCATCGTGCGTTTGAAATGATAGGATGAAGAAGGTGTGGGGAGGAGGGGTGGAGGGGTGGAAGGAGGGGGAGATGCTAAGACGTTATAAAACAATTTTTCCCTTAACAGATATGAGAAACTAAGAAATTCTAATGTAAAATCTGCTAAAACGGACCTTCGTTATGGCCGAGAATTGTCCTTTGGTCGAGAGGCATTCTCATCCATTTCGCTTAACAGTGCATCTTGGAAGACCATTGCAAAAAAAAAAAAGAGAACGCTCAGCAATGTTTCTTTGTGGGATCAATGTGTTCGACGTCTCTCAACGTTCTTCTGCTTTATTTTTTTGTAAAACGCTGAAAACGGTGTACGCTATTTTTTCGTTTCTTTCGGTATTTTATTGGCAGAAGGTTGTGTTCGCGGCATTACTTGCAACGTTTTGTTTTTTTGTGGTGATTGGCTGCCATAAGCGCCGCTTGATGGAACGACCGGTCGACAACTCGGCAAACTAAGCGTTTTGTGTTGGTGTCAGCTTGTTTCACGTTTGAATAGTATAGCAAACCCGGAAAGTCAGATTTCTGAGAACTGCGAAAAGTAGGCTTTACTGCTATTACGCGATTCACAATAAGTAATGAAGTGTAAAACACATCAGTTTTAACATGTGGCCACGTGCCACATTGCACGAATGTTGCATGAGGAAAACGGTTTAATTCGCTGATCGTTCGTTAGTCGTGGGGAGCGGACAGCAGCTATAATGCCTGTTCATAAAGGCGTACGTGAGAACATTTTGCTCCCAATAAACTTTCATTCTAGTGGTTGCACTTGTTTTTTTTTTTTTTAAAGCGGGTTTACTTTGGGAGTAATTTCGCACCAACGTGTTATTTCTCCTGTCACCTGCTCCACCTTCCACCCCTCCCCCTTCCCTCTTCCCATCTTTCATCACTCTTCCCTGCATGCAATGCATCGGTTGTGATGGACTCAGAACTTGCTGTATTCATTGTGTTTTGATATTTTATGGTGACCGTTAAATATGCGAAGTGGACATGAGCAGTGGCAGCGCCTGAGTAACACTTATTTCCATTGCTATTCTGCGGTACGGGGTTTCTTTATAAGTTTGAACTGTGAAATAAATGAATAAGTAAAAACAATAAATGATATTGCAAAGGGCAGAAAAAGAACAAGACCTAAAATATGTTAAGCTTTGAAACGCTTGGGTTTACAAACCATAGAGAAGAAGTTCGTATAAGTAATTGAGACCATACAATTTGTCGGGGACACCCAACACATTATATGATCTCAATACAAACTACCTTATACGGATATATATCGAATATGCTTCTGCGGAAAAAAACAGTGTTCTTAAGCGTTAAAAAAAAAAAGTTGTTGATCAAGACTTAATAGAGAGAGTTCTATTTGTTGAACAAGAAGCAGTGTGTTGTTTGTGTGTGGAAATCAGCTGTAAGCGCAGTTAGGCAATTCTTTTGTCAACGTTTATGCTCTCGTCGATTTGATTTGAGTGTTGAATGGGTGTTTTGCTTTGCAATGTGCAACTCTCGTTCCGCTCAGATTATTCACATCCTCTTTCCCTAGACGTAATATTCTAGTGTTTGAATTTCTTTTTTTCGAAGATTTGTATTTTATCTTTTTAAAAGACGTTCTTTTTTCTCTCCAAATGACTGAGATGGAGATTTTCGGATAACAGTGATGAATGAATTGACGCCTACGCTCGACGTGGTCGGCCTTTTGGAAGTTGAAAATTAGTTATAGTAAAAGATAATCTTTGAGGGCAACCGTTCAAATTGATTGAGATATGCTGGCATTATGCTTTGTGTAATATCGGTGTAATTTCTTTTGCGAAAATCGCCGACGAAATAGATTTTTATAATGACGGTGAACGTGATTCTCGCTTATCGCCAGTTGGTTACTACGTACTTCGTCAGTTTGACGAACATAATTTTCATGCAAAAAAAACTGCGAAAAATCAAACACTAAAGTCGAGTTCCGCTGTTGAAGCAGTGATGCGTTTTAATGTTCATTAGTCCTATGCAACACTAATCGCTAAATCGCTGTGGTCATTGTGGTTGGGAATTGCCCAACTCATCTCAGCTTATGACCCCTGAGTTGCACCACGTCATGCTTAAGCTTGAGGCCCATGAGGTAGTGTTAAGGTAAGCTGCATAATCGATTAGAGATTGACGGTGATCGGTTAAGTTATTACTGCTATCATGTTTCGCTCAAATGTCCGTACATCTGACTTTTCGTTCATAGTCGCCATCTTCGGAGTTGATTCTGGTGAGTGTGCGCTTTTAGACTTTTGTTGCCAATTTGAGGCAGCCTGCCCAACAACTCCGAATGCAACAAGTTAGTTTCCTCATTCGGTCCCTTTTTCTCTACTTTGTTGGAATTTACTGTCACTCGAGAGCTTACAAACGTCTTCTGTCGCCTTTTGCTTAAAAAATATGGTCTTATTCAACGTTTGAGATGAACCATATTTTGGCGCTCACTTGATGAGTCGTCAACGCTCACTGAACAGCAGAGGCAATTGGAGGCCAGCGTAACGTATCTATGGCGTGATAGAGAACGAGCATGGTTGCGCATGTAAATCCACTTTGATGTTGCGATTTGTCGATATGTGCCTCCCGAGGGGGATTGGTGCCAACTTAAATTTGGCGATGCGTCTGCACACTTGCCATGTAGAGACAAGACGCTAACCGTCTCAACGACAACTGATGCCCACATAGGTGTAGCGCTTATTGCTCACATAAGGTTATCTATTTTCTTAAAGGTCGCCAGGATAATTAAAATCATTCAACAATAAATATGTACGGAATACTTCTTATCAATGCGCGATACGTGAATCGCTGGTGACAAATTCAGTTCAATTGTTCTCTATTGTTCGAATTTCAGCGTTCGGGCTGAGCGCGTAGTGATCAATATTTTCAAAAATCCCATTCTAATTTGTGCAACCACTCAAACCAGAGTTAAAAAGCTGAAAAGATTTGGGCTTTTTTTTTTCTAGCGCGCCAAATGCGTCAGGTAAGTTGGAGACCATTTTCGATCAGTTAAGCGATTAAGAATGCCTCCAAGTAGGTGAAGGAGAATAGGTCAGCCATGGAAAAGAGGTGCGATGCAAATCAGAAGCGCATGTGATCGAGTAACGTAATAAAGTTTGAAGTGTTTTTGGAGAGTGTAAGGCTAGGCCGAAATGAGGTTGCTCGCTAATTAAGGGCATTTGGTGGCAAGCTGCGATTGGAGCTGTCATTGCACAGAAGCACTGATTCGGGGCTGTAAGTGACTGTCCGAGGGCTCTTCGCATGGTAAACGGCCGCTCTCGAAGAGCACATGCTGAAAGTTAATTAGGCACTGCTCCAAAAAAGAGCCGAGTGGAACCGGCTAAATGATGGACGCACGATTGAATGTGCATTGATAAGCATTAATTGCATAATGAACGCATCATGGCCCAATTTTGATGTGCCCTCAACGAGCTGCATATTGAATTTTGATTAATAGCATGGTGGAAGGGAGGCGCGCACTTCGGATCGGATCCGATCCCCAGCCTGCAGGGGCAGTTGGTGCAGTTGCTGGAGTTGCTGTTGTGGACAGCTCCCACGAGGAGCGTCCCGCATACCGGCCATTCATCCCTCCATATATTTCTCCCCCACTCCCATCACAACTCTATCGCTTTTTCATGTTTCCTCTCTACTTCACATTTATTCATACCCATTCATGTCTTGCACAATCTTAACTCAGCCGACTGGTCAACGACCACCAGTGAATATACTTGCCAAATCGCTAATCCAGAAGCTCTTTCTTTTTTGCAGATTTCCGTTCAGCGTTTCCACTTTGAGTTTTCCGAGGAAACTTTCAAACAAAAACGACACGCAAAAGGTGTAATGACATTTTTTTGTTTCGACGTAATGTATTATTCAGCTGGTTAGAATTATCCGACATTAATATTTAAAATTTTCGTAGTTTTCCAGCCTAACCAATAAAAATCAACAACCATTTTGGTGTTGTTTTCAAAACTCAACTCGCCCCTATTCCCAGCGCGCCTTGATTGAAGTTTTTGTGCCGTTTGGCCTATGCTCTATCGAACCGTTAAGATCGACGATCGAATGATGCGCAATGGCATAAGACGTATCGCTATGTTCTCAAATCATGCATGTCGGTCACTTTTTTAAACGCGAAAAATTGCGTGCATGCAATACGTAATGCTTTGACATTTTTTTTGGATGCTGTAATATGTGAAACACAACCGTTTAAAAATTGATAGCCGTTGCGATAGTTTTTATCGACAAAGCCGATTGACGTTTGACCATTGTTCGTTTAATTATGACTGGTTGATGGCAATAATAATAAGAATAACTGTCCAGTAATACCTCAATTGACTGGAATCCGGCCCATTTACTCACACTCTCCTTACTTTAACCCTCTTGGCATTATTAATATTTTCACGTTATCATTTCTACGATGTTATCTAAACGTTAGCGCTAGCGTTTTCAGCGATGCAGTTTCAATCAAACGTATTACGTACGTTTGTTGGCAAGAACGAGTGTACTTGTTGCAGCGTTCGCAAATGCTTCTCGTATTTCTCGTTTACGTTCCAACTTTTGCCATACGGCTTACTTCCTTTACGAATCTCATTCGTTTTGTGCCATCCCTTATGCTTTTTTAAAAAATTTACTTATTTAAAGTAACGATTGCATACTAAACCGTAGCTGATCTCGAATGCGGTGAAAATACGGCGACTCTTGTGGAATTTGTTGTTTGCTTTAATAATTCTTTTAATAGTTTTGTTCGTTCTCTCGCAACCGCTTTTTTTTGCCTTTTTTGGAATTTAATTGACAACAGTTCCCAAAACTTTAATCAGTTGCATTTGCTTGAAAAAGACTAGTACGAGCGATGGTCACATCAAAAACTTCAGAACGTCCACGCTTAAAGAAATTCACCCAATGATAAACATCAATCGAAGCTTATTTTCTTTTCTTGCCTCATTACACCTGATGAAGAATTTAGTGTTCTAATTGAATATATTAGAAAATTTAACCTAATGCTGTCCCATATTGCTCTATACAATTCCGCTATTGTCTTATTTTGCGCTTCGTTACGAATAAGTTGCAAAATTTTCGGAGTCGAAAAATATCTGATAAAACGTTTTTATCTGATTAAAAAAAATAAAAATTTTTTAACCAGATAAAATATCTGATAAAAAAATATTTAATGCTATCCCATACTCTGAATAAATCTGACAAAACGTCTCGAAAAATCTGATAAAATATCTGATAGAAATCTATATGTATACATGTATATATACATAT